>JAOTON010000770.1:0-499052 GCA_034440635.1 Lepas anatifera | reverse complement strand
CGGCTTCCCGAAAGCCACTTGCTAATAGCGTGACAAATCCCGCCCCGGCTGACAGGGACGCCACTGTACCTCAGTGCCTCTGTGAAATATATTATCAATTTATTACATTAGGTAACATTTACCCAATTTTTAGTATGTGGGTGTCTCTTACATACGTAATCCATTTTGGGGAACTAACAATTATTGTATTTTGAAATATTACCAGAAAGTAGGGTTGTATACTTTGATACCCAACCAAACATACGTTTGATACTAAGATATCCACATATCCAAATTTATGTCACTCCTGGGAGACCCTTTGGGTTACCTTAAACAGTTTATCAGGTTCTCATCAATAACCGTTTAAAGAGTCCTCATAGGTACGTGATTTGACTCCGCATCATTAGCATTGTAATTACCAATCAATCAATTTATATCAATGGATATTCACGGTGACTTCTTCAGGCCAGGTCTGAACATCTGGGGTTAGGCATAGTATTGTATGTACAATGTTGCTAGACAAAACACGTATTATTCACGTGAAGTTGAGTCAGGTTTAGGAAAATGTATTTAGACATATAGCTTTTTTTAATAAGTTATTGATCTGACTTAAAAATTTGCAGGTAAATTTTCTTAATCACTTTCGAAATGCAATAAATTACGTCGCCTCTAGAGAGCCTCTACGGGTTCGTTAAAATAAATGATAACGTTTTGCACAAATATTAGGTACTTTATGACGTAGATACTAGACCACGAAGAACTAAAATTTTATTTCATGTAAAAAGATGTAGGATTTGATGATGTTTCATAAATACGATGAAACCAGTGGTCAAACTACTTGACTTTATTGGGAAACATCATATTTAAACTAGACAGTGAGAGTAAGAATGCGGTGAGATTATAAGCAAAACTACAAATAGATTTGGTAAACCGCCGGAACGCGGTCATTTTTAACCGAACACACGCCCGCCCGCCCGCCCGCGGGCGGGCAGGCTAGTTGTAAGACAGCTCCTGGCAGATGAAGTTGGTACTATACATAAAACCACAAGTGATTCGAGTTTGTTCTCCCTTTGAATTTGATTGGATGTACATATTTGATCCCAGAGAAGCGAAATACATGAATTGATGCTCGTTCATAGATCTCAGCACACGGCTTCCGCGGGTGTTGAATGGGGAAATATGGTGAAATCAGAACTTTACATAAACAAACTCAGAGACGGGTATCTTCTCTCAAATTTGCATTGGGCACCAGACGATGGCGGATTTGACAGTGGCTATTTGAACGGCAGGTGGAGGGGGGCTGCTGGGTCCAAAATCGTAAATAATCATATGACGTGTTTTTTTCAAATCTGTTAAAATCGGCAGGTTTGGGGGCAGATGCCTCTTTGTACCCCCTGGATCCGCCAGTGATACCAGCGAAAGAAATTGGCGTAAAATATATTTCTCTCTACTTGAAAAATATTGATTCCGACACTGCTATTTATTTTTGTATCTTCGGCAAAACTTTTGGAGGCCACTCACCTGTTATTGAAATATATTATCAATTTATTACATTAGGTAACCTAAAGTTCAAAAGTTCAAACTAACGATAGCGATAAAAGGCTTGAACATGCTCTTCATCTCAATGTTTTCAAAAGCTATTTTACTTTTTAAAGCAATTGTTTTTGTAATGAAAATGTCTGTGTTCCTGTACTAGTAGTTGTATTAATTTTACGTAGCCTGTAAAAACTACAAAATGAATCAGTTTGCGCTTAAAATGAAGTATAAAATAATTGCTCAAGTCTTCAATCTCGGTATTTCAGCCCTTTTCTGCAAAATTCCCAGCATGACGAAACTTTTGCGTCAGATAGGTAGGCCACATGACCCAGGCATGACAATTCCTGCGCTTCTGTTTGGCCAATTGTGATTTCTTTAAAGTTCTATATCTCTGTTTAAAAAATGTTTTGGAGTGTTGTTTTTTAATAATATTTTCTGTGATAGTTCAAAGCTCTACGCCACTGTTTAAGTCGCATATGACGAAGTTCTTAGAGCAATTGATGGCCATTGCCGAGGTTACGTCATTTAATCGATAGTGAGAATTCTTGATAAGTCTTCTAGAAATGTTAACTTTGAGAGCGATGTTAAGGCATTTGGAGGCTGAATTCGCAAAAATGAGCATAGTACTACTGAAACGCCTTTTTGTGACCTTTTGATCTAGCCAATAATTTTTGACGCATCTCCCTTTAAGGGAGACACCATTCCCTGGTACCCCCAGGTTCCACGACCAGTGGGGGCGATAATGGCCTTCATCATGCGCACAATAACTATTGGAGAACAAGGGACAGGTCTTCAGACATCTATTCTAAGCTAGAACGGCACTGGTCCAGAATGACCGAAAACATGCTGGGCTGAGGACAATTGGGGAGGCAGATGATCATAAAGGATTTCAGTTTGCTTATAAAAATATACTGCTGTTGGCTACTCTGGTACTTACTTACCAATGAATGGTTGAAAGTAACACCTCTTGGAATTTCTTCAGCTAGACGGAGATCTGTAGATCTGTAGGTAGGTATGGCCAGAAGCTAGACGTCCGCAGTGATGCTTCTTTGTAATTGGGATTAAGCAGTGGACTTGTCGAAAGTTATTGTAGGTATTATTTGGTTAAGTTTCACACGAAGGGCACACTTATCAGTAGAAAGTCGCACGTCAAATATCCACATTTCCGCAAAAGATACCTTTTATCTTGATTTGCCTGTTACCTGGGCTGTAATGTTGCACGGTTAGAATATACACTAATATGTTGATACTACTGCTCTGCAAAGCCGCTGCTACAACAATGGCGGCAGAAAATTATGATTTTGAAATTCTGCTGCAAAGTCGGTTGTTTGCGCATGATCAGTACGGCATTAGCCTGGCCGGAGTTATCCGAGGTTACGGCAGGCAGTGCCCGAGGTGTGCCCGAGTTACGAGAGCAGCTGGCGACAGGTGAACCTGGCCGCAGCTGTGCCCGCTTTGCTGGGAGTTACGTCTAAAGCGGGCCCAACTCGGGCCAGCTCCGTGACGGAGTTATCCAGATACTGGCCCACTTTGGCCCGATCAGATGAGTCTGTCCAAATCCATCTAAAGCGGGCCGAAGTCGGTTTAGGTAGGGCCGCCCGACTTGTTTGCAGTTGATCCCACGATAATTGCTGGCTGGGTGCTCTCGTAACTCGGGCACACCTCGGGCACTGCCTGCCGTAACCTCGGATAACTCCGGCCAGGCTAATGCCGTACTGATCATGCGCAAACATCCGACTTTGCAGCAGAATTTCGAAATCATAATTTTCTGCCGCCATTGTTGTAGCAGCGGCTTTGCAGAGCAGTAGTATCAACATATTAGTGTATATTCTAACCGTGCAACATTACAGCCCAGGTAACAGGCAAATCAAGATAAAAGGTATCTTTTGCGGAAATGTGGATATTTGACGTGCGACTTTCTACTGATAAGTGTGCCCTTCGTGTGAAACTTAACCAAATAATACCTGCAATAACTTTCGACAAGTCCACTGCATAATCCAATTACAAAGAAGCATCACTGCGGACGTCTAGCTTCTGGCCATACCTACCTACAGATCTACATATCTCCGTCTAGCTGAAGAAATTCCAAGAGGTGTTACTTTCAACCATTCATTGGTAAGTAAGTACCAGAGTAGCCAACAGCAGTATATTTTTATAAGCAAACTGAAATCCTTTATGATCATCTGCCTCCCCAATTGTCCTCAGCCCAGCATATTTTCGGTCATTCTGGACCAGTGCCGTTCTGGCTTAGAATAGATGTCTGAAGACCTGTCCCTTGTCCTCCAATAGTTATTGTGCGCATGATGAAGGCCATTATCGCCCCCACTGGTCGTGGAACCTGGGGGTACCAGGGAACGGTGTCTCCCTTAAAGGGAGATGCGTCAAAGATTATTGGCTAGATCAAAAGGTCACAAAAAGGCGTTTCAGTAGTACTATGCTCATTTTTGCGAATTCAGCCTCCAAATGCCTTAACATCGCTCTCACAGTTAACATTTCTAGACGACTTATCAAGAATTCTCACTATCGATTAAATGACGTAACCTCGGCTATGGCCATCAATTGCTCTAAGAGCTTCGTCACATGCGACTTAAACAGTGGTGTAGAACTTTGAACTATCACAGAAAATATTATTAAAAAACAACACTCCAAAACATTTTTTAACAGAAATATAGAACTTTAAAGAAATCACAATTGGTCAAACAGAAGCGCAGGAATTATCATGCCTGGGTCATGTGGCCCACCTATCTGACGCAAAAGTTTCGTCATGCTGGGAATTTTGCAGAAAAGGGCTGAAATACCGAGAATGAAGACTTGAGCAATTATTTTATACTTCATTTTAAGCGCAAACTGATTCATTTTGTAGTTTTTACAGGCTACGTAAAATTAATACAAATACTAGTACAGGAACACAGACATTTTCATTACAAAAACAATTGCTTTAAAAAGTAAAATAGCTTTTGAAAACATTGAGATGAAGAGCATGTTCAAGCCTTTTATCGCTATCGTTAGTTTGAGCTTTTGAACTTTAGGTTACCTAATGTAATAAATTGATAATATATTTAAATAACAGGTGAGTGGCCTCCAAAAGTTTTGCCGAAGATACAAAAATAAATGGCAGTGTCGGAATCAATATTTTTCAAGAAGAGAGAAAAATATTTTACGCCAATTTCTTTCGCTGGTATCACTAGCGGATCCAGGGGGGTTACAAAAGAGGCATCTGCCCCCAAACCTGCCGATTTTAACAGATTTGAAAAAAACACGTCATATGATTATTTTACGATTTTGGACCCAGCAGCCCCCCTCCACCTGCCGTTCAAATAGCCACTGTCAAATCCGCCATCGTCTGGTGCCCAATGCAAATTTGAGAGAAGATACCCGTCTCTGAGTTTGTTTATGTAAAGTTCTGATTTCACCATATTTCCCCATTCAACACCCGCGGAAGCCGTGTGCTGAGATCTATGAACGAGCATCAATTCATGTATTTCGCTTCTCTGGGATCAAATATGTACATCCAATCAAATTCAAAGGGAGAACAAACTCGAATCACTTGTGGTTTTATGTATAGTACCAAATTCATCTGCCAGGAGCTGTCTTACAACTAGCCTCCCCCCGCCCGCGGGCGGGCGGGCGGGCGGGCGTGTGTTCGGTTAAAAATGACCGCGTTCCGGAGGTTTACCAAATCTATTTCTAGTTTTGCTTATAATCTCACCGCATTCTTACTCTCACTGTCTAGTAGAGAAAATATAAGAATATAAGAAGTATAGAAAATATAAGAAGTAGAGAGAAAAATATTTTACGCCAATTTCTTTCGCTGGTATCACTGGCGGATCCAGGGGGGGGTTACAAAAGAGGCATCTGCCCCCAAACCTGCCGATCTTAACAGATTTGAAAAAAACACGTCATATGATTATTTTACGATTTTGGACCCAGCAGCCCCCCACTCCACCTGCCGTTCAAATAGCCACTGTCAAATCCGCCATCGTCTGGTGCCCAATGCAAATTTGAGAGAAGATACCCGTCTCTGAGTTTATGTAAAGTTCTGATTTCACCATATTGCCCCATTCAACACCCGCGGAAGCCGTGTGCTGAGATCTATGAACGAGCATCAATTCATGTATTTCGCTTCTCTGGGATCAAATATGTACATCCAATCAAATTCAAAGGGAGAACAAACTCGAATCACTTGTGGTTTTATGTATAGTACCAAATTCATCTGCCAAGAGCTGTCTTACAACTAGCCTCCCGCCCGCCCGCGGGCGGGCGGGCGGGCGGGCGGGCGTGTGTTCGGTTAAAAATGACCGCGTTCCGGAGGTTTACCAAATCTATTTGTAGTTTTGCTTATAATCTCACCACATTCTTACTCTCACTGTCTAGTAGAGAAAATATAAGAATATAAGAAGTATAGAAAATATAAGAAGTAGAGAGAAAAATATTTTACGCCAATTTCTTTCGCTGGTATCACTGGTGGATCCAGGGGGGGTTACAAAAGAGGCATCTGCCCCCAAACCTGCCGATTTTAACAGATTTGAAAAAAACACGTCATATGATTATTTTACGATTTTGGACCCAGCAGCCCCCCCCTTCCACCTGCCGTTCAAATAGCCACTGTCAAATCCGCCATCGTCTGGTGCCCAATGCAAATTTGAGAGAAGATACCCGTCTCTGAGTTTATGTAAAGTTCTGATTTCACCATATTGCCCCATTCAACACCCGCGGAAGCCGTGTGCTGAGATCTATGAACGAGCATCAATTCATGTATTTCGCTTCTCTGGGATCAAATATGTACATCCAATCAAATTCAAAGGGAGAACAAACTCGAATCACTTGTGGTTTTATGTATAGTACCAAATTCATCTGCCAGGAGCTGTCTTACAACTAGCCTCCCGCCCGCCCGCGGGCGGGCGGGCGGGCGGGCGTGTGTTCGGTTAAAAATGACCGCGTTCCGGCGGTTTACCAAATCTATTTGTAGTTTTGCTTATAATCTCACCGCATTCTTACTCTCACTGTCTAGTTTAAATATGATGGTTCCCAATAAAGTCAAGTAGTTTGACCACTGGTTTCATCGTATTTATGAAACATCATCAAATCCTACATCTTTTTACATGAAATAAAATTTTAGTTCTTCGTTGTCTAGTATCTACGTCATAAAGTACCTAATATTTGTGCAAAACGTTATCATTTATTTTAAAGAACCCGTAGAGGCTCTCTAGAGGCGATGTAATTTATTGCATTTCGAAAGTGATTAAGAAAATTTACCTGCAAATTTTTAGGTCAGATTAATAACTTATTAAAAAAGCTATATGTCTAAATACATTTTCCTAAACCTGACTCAACAACACGTGAATAATACGTGTTTTGTCAAGCAACATTGTACATACAATACTATGCCTAACCCCAGATGTTCAGACCTGGCCTGAAGAAATCACCGTGAATATCCATTGATATAAATTGATTGATTGGTAATTACAATGCTAATGATGTGGAGTCAAATCACGTACCTATGAGGACTCTTTAAACGGTTATTGATGAGAACCTGATAAACTGTTTAAGGTAACCCAAGGGTCTCCCAGGAGTGACATAAATTTGGATATGTGGAATCTTAGTATCAAACGTATGTTTGGATGGGTATCAAAGTATACAACCCTACTTTCTGGTAATACTTCAAAATACAATAATTGTTAGTTCCCCAAAATGGATTACGTATTTAAGAGACACCCACATACTAAAAATTGGGTAAATGTTACCTAATGTAATAAATTGATAATATATTTCACAGAGGCACTGAGGTTCAGTGGCGTCCCTGTCAGCCGGGGCGGGATTTGTTATTAGCAAGTGGCTTTCGGGAAGCCGCGACCGGCTGGAACGACGAGCAAACCGGAGGCCGACCCATCGCTACTCTGGAGGCCTCCAACCTGCTCCGGCGCAGGAGGCCCAGGACATGACTTTCCAGGAGGTGGAGGTCACCTATGAAGATTTTTTAGTTTAAATGGTTGACTCCGTTTATTTGATGAATAAGTTCGTTTTGTGTATGTGTGCTAATGGGTGTATTATTTTAAGTTGGTAAGGTGTTTACTGACCTGCCTCCTTCAATACTGGATGTAAAATGGATCTAATACTCTGAAAGTATAGATTCAGGCACAACCCTTCATCAGAATTCTCGTAATACAAAGAGTGAAAACATCGATTATTGGCTATAGTGTGGGCAAGACCACATATGCTGATCAGATTCGAGGTCCTTCTCACTCTTTAACCAATAATCTATGTTTTCACCTAATGTATTATAAGGATTCTGATGAAGGACTGTGCTTGAATATACAATCTCAGTGTATTAGCTCCATCTTGCATCCAGGATTGGCGGAGGCGGGCCATTAAACATCTTATCAACTTTACTATCTCTTATTAACTCAGGTCAGCTAGTTTGTTCGTTTTACCCTTTTTGGGGCCGTTCAAATACATGTTGAATATATATTTGCTTGTTTCCAGAAATGGGTTTCATTGTTTGTGGTCAGGAAGGATCTTCCCATATGTACTGTGTTAAACTTTAGCTATCTAATTTGCCAACGAATCAGCGATTCTACCATGACCTCATTAATTAGTCAAACATATGAAGATTTAACATACCAGTTTTTGGTACTGGTTAACCATGTACGTATTATTGAGCTTGATCGAAAGCATGAGCTTGTGCATCAATTTATTCACCTATTTGCACACAAGCCTGAATGTCTGCAAAACAGCCACAATCATGCAATATGCAAAAATATTTTTAGTACAACACAAAAATCAGGCTCATTGCGTACAGGCCGAATGAAAAACCTTTAAATGTCTCTGGTGAAAATAAAAGAATTAGGCAGGTCTAATATGCACATTGCACATCTTGGGCTCGCCGGATACGCCTCACTCAACACAGCAATGAGAGTGAGGAAGCGCTGACACAACTACCAGCATGTCGTAACCACCATCTACCAATAACTAGGGTCGGAACCGCGCTGACCCGAAATGGCCTGATCTGGCACGTAGTATTAATACAAACAATGAACTCTGGCCCAGCTCTGAACAGTGCCATCAACTACCAATTACTACGGCCAGGCCCGCTTTGGCCTGCACTGGCCTGATCTGGCACGCAGTAGAAATGCACAGCAGTAACTCTGGCCCAGCTCTGGCGAGAACCCATCAACTACCAATAACTAGGGCCAGGCCCGCAATGTCTCGAGGAGCTGGCCCGAGCTGGTCAGGTCTGGCACGCAGTTACACAAATGGCTAATAACTCCGTCACGGAGCGGGCCAGCTCCGTTGTCGGGCACAACTCGGGCCAAGTCGGGCAGCGGTAACTCTGTCCCAGCTCTGGGCCAGCTCTGGGCCAGGTCGGGAAAGTTGTTTCAACTCCTGAGTTACACCCGACAACAGCCCTACATGTGCCGGAGCTCCGTGCCCGCGCTGGCCCAAGCTGTGCCAGGTCGGGGCCGGAGGTAAATTGCTGGCTGGGTTACAGCATATTCTGCCAAAGTATACTCTCATCTGGAGTACTGCAGCGTGATCTGGGCAGGTGCAGCCAAATCTCACGGCGTGCGAGTTGATTGAGTGCACCACAAATTCCTTCTATGGCTAAATCATCACACAATCAGACCATCCTTATCATTGCCCTATGACGCTCTCATGCATCATTTTGGCGGAACAACTCTTGGATCTCGAAGAATTCAACACGATCTGCTCTTTCTAAAAAGCTTTTATTGTGGAAAAATAGACTCTGAAATTGTGTTAAGCAAATTTCCTCTACACTTGCCATCTCGATCAACTCACACGCGTCATCTTTTTCGCGGAGCGGCGCGGACGCGTGAACACTGTGGGCCAGGAGGTTTTGTCTCGGATCCCGCGGGCAATGAATGTCTTCTTATCATGTTCCGGCTCCGACCTATTTGTAGAATCTTATAGCAATTTTAAAGTCAATGTTTTAACATACCTAACCTAACCTAACCTAACCTAATCTAACCTAACCTAACCTAACCTAACCTATCCTAACCTCATGTACCCCTATGTTTACCCCCATGTACTTTTTTTGCTGCGAGCTAGCGCTGTCGCCCCAGCAGTTAATTTCTAGACCATGTATTTTCTGTAGCTTTTAATTCATTTTTTGCCACTATTATTTATACTCGGGGAGGAACATCGTAACCTAGGGTGATGCATTTTATTGTTCTCGTGTGAGATACGTGTCATTTACTTGAAGCATATTGTGTTTATTTTTAGGCTCCGACGTCGCCTGTAAATGGATATGCATCTGTTGGTGATATGAATAAATAAATAAATAAATAAAATAAATAAATAAATAAAATAAATAATATATTTTTGCATTATCTTTCCGCTGAAAAGTCTTGAACACGGAAGGTCCACTTATGTTTTCGCGTAAGTTTGGGTATCGTCTCCTGTTTTTTTAGCGTTTGTTTTTCTCTCCTGTCACCTTTCACTGTACACTTTTAGCTCTTCAGTACCTTAGGTCATTCTCCTTGGAATAAACAGCCTGGAACCATGTCTTCAGCAGGTCTTTTGAGAGCTCATTCTCCTCAAAAGATGGGCCAAAATAAGCCACGGTAAAATAAGTTTTTTTTCAAAATAAGTCTTATTTTGAAGGTCTGGCAAAATGAGTGTAGTTTTGATACTTGTTTTTAATGTTCTAAACATAAAATATACTGGCCTCTTGAGGATCAGCAGCACACTCTTATCACTTAAAGGAAAGTATATTTCAAAAAAGCTTAAAAATCAGAATGACCCAGAACTAAAACAGCTAGAGGAATCATATAAAAGATACCGTAACGTTCTGACAGGAATTACAAGAGAAGCAAAGAGAAAATATTATACAGACTCTTTTGATGCAAATGAAGGAAATGGAAAAGAAACATGGAAATTACGAAATGGACTAATTGATAAGAAACACAAAAATAATGACTATCCGGTAACATTCAAAACAAGCCAAGGAACACTGACAGATAACCAGGAGATTGCAAATGGTTTTAATGATTTCTTCAGCTCCGTTGGAACCACTTTAGAGGAAAAGATTCATCCCTCGGACAAAAGCGCACTTGACTACTTGCAGCCCCCTACATATGATGTATTTCAGAATAATGTCTTAACAAATAATGAGCAAATCGAAAATATAATAAACTCTTTAAATGCTGTTGGAGGAGGAATAGATAGGATAAGTTCTAGGATCTTGAAATCGACATACCAATGTTGTTTAATTAATTTGGCACACTTCTTTAATCTCTGCTTATCAACTGGAATATTTCCAGATTTGCTAAAGATTGCGGTGATTATTCCGATTCATAAATCTGGAGACAAGGATAGGTTCAACAATTATCGACCTATATCTTTACTTCCAATCTTCTCTAAAATTCTGGAGAAGATATTACATCAATACATAGTTGAATATTTAGACGCAAACAACATTCTTTACAAATTACAATTTGGATTTCGTAAGCTACATAGCTCCTACATGCCAATTGCCCATTTATATGACACTGTTACGGAATGTTTAGAAAGAGGTGAGATTTCTTGTGGAATTTTTCTAGATCTAAAAAAAGCATTTGATACTGTTAGTTTCAGAATACTCTTAGAAAAATTACACTTTCTTGGAGTTCGTGGAAAACTTTATGACATTGTGTGTTCATACCTGAAAAATAGGTGTCAATTGACTAAATTTAAAGATATATTCTCAGATCGGAAAATAGTCACCACGGGAGTACCACAGGGCTCGATATTGGGCCCACTATTGTTTATTCTATATGTGAATGATTTATATCGTGTTTCGGAACAGGCCGTCTTTTATCATTTTGCCGACGATACAGCCATTGTAGTAACAGCGGAAAATCAAAACCTTTTGCAACAAAAAATAAACACTCTTCTACCAAAAGTGACGCAGTGGTTTCAATCAAACCGTCTATCGCTTAACGCCGAGAAATCACACTACCAAATTTATTCTAAAAGCGACTTTACTGACATAAAAATAAAACTGAATGGAGTCGAAATAGGAAAAGAAAAAGTGGTTAAGTATTTAGGTGTCCTGGTAGAAGATAATTTGAAATGGGATGCTCATGTGGCCAACATGGCAGCTCTGATCAGTAGAAATCTGGGAGTAATGAGTAGAGCAAAATATTATTTAGAATCACGAGAACTTATCTGTCTATATAACACTCTTGTGCTACCATACTTCAATTACTGCGCAGTTGTATGGGGAAGCAATTATCAAACGCATTTAGATAAGCTAATGAAACTTCAAAAAAGGGCAGTTCGAATAATTATGAAGAAACCTTTTTACCATCCAACAAATGGACTTTTTGTTGAACTGAACTTGTTAAAACTCAATGATATTATTACTGAACAGAAAATTATAATTCTATCAAGATTTTTAAGTCAATCACTACCATTTGCCATCTCATCACTCTTTCAATATCATCGTTCTGCAAACACTCGCCTAGTACAACATTTTCATGTTCCTTTAGCAACAACGAACTACAGATCATTTTCAATATCATGTTCAGCTCCAACAGCGTGGAACCAGATAATATGTCCGATTTTTCCAAATCTTGATGATGTTCCATTGCAGAAATATACATTAAAGAAAATTATCAGAAAACATTTTAGGAACCAATATCGATCCCAGGAGGGGAATCAATAGTAAATGGATTCAGGTAAAAAATCAAGCTATCAAGTACTTCCTATTTTGTGATTCTTTTTCATCTCGCTGCCTAGTTTTCTCATAGCCATTGACTAACCAATTTTTTTTCTTTTTATGAGTTTCTTATTTAACCCTGAAAAACTTTAATCCACTAATACCAACTTTAGAGTACCCAAGTTTCTCTCGAATGTTACTAGTTCTACTATTCTTTTCGGGAGAGACTTGGGGAAATACTCAGTAAACAACTTTAGAATAAATGGAGCGGGGAGTGGTGCGACCTTCAATCAAGATATTAACAAACATGTCCCAAATTTACAACTGGAAAATTTGTAGTTTGGTCGCATGGGTACGGAAGGGCACTCCTGCCTACCTTTTAAATGGGTAGTGGGTTAAAAAAATGTGGCATCTTCATAACGCGATTTTAACTGAGATAACCAAGTTGTAAAGTAAGTTGGAAAACCCGGTACTCAATATATCATTCGTCTTGGAACTCGATATTTCCGTAGAAAAAGCTAAAACCTACCCACAATGTACCCCTCATGTACCCTTAGCAGCAGGCCACAGTTGTCATGGCTGTTGGTGTGACGACATATGCTGACTTCAAGATGAGCATCAGCCAATCGAAGCCCTTGATGCGTTTCGAGTATGGTAGTGGTTGTCAGATCATGACATCATCCACAGGCAGATATTTATCTCTTTTCCTAGAGGAGTATTTTAAAAAGCAAAATATTGAGCTGTACAATATTGTGCATTTTTTAAGAGAAATTATGAGTGGTTTCATTATTTTTTACTAAAAATACGCCTAATTACACTAAATTCCAGGATTCGACCTACGTGCCACATTCCCTTTAACAACCGCTCCGGCGGGCCACCGAGCCACCTTCGTCCCGGTGGGGAGGGGGGTTCAAACACTCCCCCGATCTCGGCTCCTATGCAGAAGAGTCAAAAACCGCGAACGTTCATGGATAGCTCATAGTAATCAAGCAAAATATACCCTGATCACTTTTTGGCTCAGGTCAATATTGATGTAATGACAGGTAAAGAAGGTGACAAAAAGATGAGGTTCTGGACTCTAGCGTCTGACAGAGTTGAGTTAAAACCAATGTTCAGGTATCATTCGTGTCTTCTAGTTACGGTGAACCGAATGATTTATGATATGACCATACAAGGTCACAACATGGAAATAACCAGATCTAAGACCAGACCAGATCTAATCATCACGTCAGCACGTATCCTTCCGTTCACCCTTTTATCTCTTCTTTCTCATCTTTTAGCTCCTCCGTCATTAGATATCTTAGGGATCACCCGTTTTAGTGAACTCATTGGTCTTAGGATTTCACTATTTCATGACATCATGTTTTTCTTTTAATATTTACATGTTTATTTGAAGGTGATGCATCCGAGGTTGTACCTGTACATGTGGCTATGTGTTCGTAATCTCTTGTAAATACTTATGTAAAGTTTATCAAATGAATTGAGCTGTAAGTAGGATCATCCTGTTGCTCATATATTCTGAATAAATACAAAAACAAACACAACAGGTCAAAGTCACCATCTAACAAGACATATTCAATATGCATATCAAGTGACTCACAGTAACAATAAAAACTAAATGCTATCAAAATGAAAGCTTTATCATCATTTTCTTCGAAGTTATTGACCCAAGTCGGAGAACCTGCTGGGACTACTTACTACTACTGAATACATCTGGGACCACTTAGCCACATATGACCTCTCCGAGGTCACAGGAACAAAATTGCAACATGAACCGGGAGAGGGGCTCAGGATATTGTGATTGAAGGAATAGGGAAGGTATTCTAAGCCGTATCTAAAGAAAGAGTCAGTTTTTTGTTTTAGAAAATCCCGTTTTCCCCCATGCATTTACAAAGGGAGTCATGATCTGTACCTGATCCTATGTGATCCATATGAAAAAAAATCCTGGAATATATTGTGTAGCACTCGGTGGGTCCATTATGTAATATGAGTTGCAGTTGGATAGATTTACCCTTATCTTACTGATGCTATCTTAATCGTTTTGGGAGGTGACATCACTTGACCTGCACTGGTGACCTGATCTGAGATGAATCAACCTCAAAATTTTTGGGAAAAGATGCAGAATTTATTGGCAATAAGGTGTGCCATGTACGACTAGGCTTTGCTCCGGTGTTCTTTTTTTGTACCACCGGAAAACTCGATGGGCTGTTCAAACACCCCTCGCCGGGACGAGGGTTAGCATGACCAGTCCATTTTGTCTCTAGACCATCAACATCTATCTACATTCCATCGATCTAAACAGACAGTGTATAAGAAGTTGTGTCCGTGTGCGTGCTTTGGGACAGGGTTGCACGTCAGAGTGGGTGCTGAGCGTTTGTTTTTGTGCTGGGCCGCGTGGCAGAGTGATGATACCTGTCCTTTGGTTTCAGCGCCGGAGATCCTGCGCTTCGATCCGGTGACGTTGGCGGCGGACCTTTGGTGAGTTGCGTCAGCCCAACGTGAGAGAAATGCCACCGCCAACAAGTATTGTTGTTCCCAGCATCAGTCGGTAAATCACCTGCAAGCGCAGTATCAAAAGTCAGTCGAGGTGTTTTCATTCTTATGTGTGTTTTTGGTACGTAAAACTCTTGTTTTGAGCTCGATACCAGGATGTTCCATTCAGATTGGTCATGCCCAGATCTGGAATTTCTTGTCTGCCTTCCTGAATTTCTTTATTTGGCGTCGCTGACATAAAAAGACATGTATGACTTAAAAAAAACTTTGAAGCAATCATGAAAATTACTATTGATATTTATGTCGCAGGCACTGGTCCTGAAAGCTGTACTAACCTAATTACGTGATTATGGGCAATGTGTTACCTACTGCATACAGTCGCTGCTGGAGTTGCACTTATATCCACAGCTAGACTGCCAGGTTTTTCTTAGTGAAAAAACAGCCAAACTAAGCCAGAAAAAGGCAAACTCCGTTTTTATTCAAAGAGCCAAATGGATACAAAACGACATTTTTGTGGCTGGATGCCCCTTATAGGCTCACCAAAGAACATAAAAACAATAAAACGCTATTTTTCAACAGCTTGAGAAGATTTTGACAAGTTAGCAGCATTAAATCCGATAGTCACACTGCTGTCTCAGTATTGACTGTCACTGGTCATAGCAGAGAACCAGGGCTTGGATTTTTCACTGCTGAACTGAAGGCCATTTTCTCAGCGTCTCTTCATGCACTAAGCCACTGAGACTGTATGGTTTGAAAATAATTTCGAAAACATATTTTTGACATTTGTTATTTGTTAATTTGAACAGGAATTCTAGGGATATAGTGTCGGTTCCGTTGTGCCCGGAATACCACTTGGACAGAGGGTTTATATTGAGTCATCTTTTTACAGTTAAATTTGGTAATCAACAGTATTTGACTGATTAGATAAATGCTTAAGCGACATATTTTACCGTAAAATAACTGCCCATGGGACAAGTCCTATGAGATCGTCCCTTTACCTATTACAAAAGAAATTAAGGAGATATGCCCTGAATCTCAATAAGTCGCTACATTCTTTCCATCAGCTGTAGCCAACACAGTTCCGCCCTTAAAGTTTTTTTTCTGCTGGTACGCTCCTTTTGATATCGGTGGTGTTGGTGCTCCGTATAAAAAATAACAAAAATAATACAAAAACAAAAGGAAGCCAGATTTAGATGAAAGACCAGCCAAAAATAGCTCAGGAGCCAACTGTTAGTAAGAAATTAACCAAAAGGGCCAACCAAGGACCAACCGAATAAATCTGGGTCTAAATCGGGGGCCGAGTTCGGCATGTTTGATCCCAAAAGAGCCAAACTGGCAGCCCTGATCCACAGCATAACATGAACACTTGAATTCTTGTTTTTTTCTTTCATCTTAACCATAACAATGACTTTAGGCCATTCACAGACTATTTGTAGCAATGTCATTCTAAAACTATGCAGCCCAGGGCCAAATTACATCAAGTTTTCACAGTGTGATGCAAGATGTCATTTAAATACTATTTAACCATTGACACAGACAACCCTGATACAGTAGCAAACGCTTAGATACTTCGTGACACATTAAAGCCAGCACTAAGGTCGAGTTTTCCAACGAGGCGTTTGCCTATACGTCGTGAGCTCCCCGTTCATTCGTGTCCGAATCGACAGGTCACCTGGTCAGGTGTTGGTCGTTGCCGAGGTATTCAGTCCCTGATTGGACAGCATTGTCGTTCCTCCCTTGCTCGTTTAGAGCGCCTGCTGGTGGGTGGTCCGCTGGAAAACAACATCGTCTGCGATGCATGGAATTCGAATGTGATCATGCAGGAACGAGCGGAACTGAAAGTGTTTTGTTGCGGCTCATAATGTCGGAGCAACTTCGCTGGGGTGCAGGTTCTGGGAAATGGTTGGGGTGTTCACATTTGAAGTTGTATCCGCCAAATTTAGCGGCACGGTAAAATAAAAATTGCACTTTAGGGCTTCCTGAGGCCAGTTGAACTGAATAAGTGCAGTATAAAGCTATTAACACGGGCAACAAACAAATTCAAGACATATTTTAAATGCCTACATTGACGTTTAGTTGCGGAAGTCGGGAAATCTTCAAGGAGATATAATCGGCGGCCCATGCCTCCTTGTTTGCTGTGCCACTCGGAAAGTGTGTTTCGGCGTCAGAAACGGAGCCATTGGTATGCTTGGAAGACCATGCACGGCGAAGGGGTCCTAAAGTGCGCTCCCCCCGCTTTTTAAGGTGGTCGGAAAACCGTTTGCCGCCAGAAAACGATACTTGGCTACAGTTGAGAGAATGTATGAGCATGTTGATTGGTGAATAAAATCTAAAAATTAGTCGATATTTTTTGCCATTTTTAAACTTCAAAGTCAGACCTATATTTTGCGACTGTTGTAATCGCTCGTTCGCAGCAGTTCTCCTGCACTGTAGAGTGAGTGGTGGCGTAATAACCTCATGTAATCGGGTTATGTGTCAAGGTCACCCCACATGAAAGCTTAAGTCTAAGTAATAGGTCACAGGTCAAGGTTATTGAACCCAGTATCCCGTCAGATGGCATTACTCAGTGTAACGTATTTTGTTATGGCTTCATAGTAAGGGCTGTTCAACATCAAGGTCAAGCTTGCAGCTCAAGGTCAAATTTTTTACAGTTCAAGGCCTCATTTCCCGCCCAAGAGCTGTTATTGTGCCAGTTATATTTTACAGTATTGGGAATATGACATATTGTTACCTGATAGGTCAGTGACCTTAAATGACCTTGCCCTCATACTTTCAGAAAATTGTTTGGGACTTTCCTTCTATGAGCTGAGTCCGCTTTTGGTGTCTTTTTCGGCTTTTTTCAGCATAATCACGGCATTTCCCAATAGGTCTCCAGCACGACTCAGATTTGGCTTTTACGACTTCTTTTGACCTTAACACGCGCATTGACGGGGGGACGGGTACCCGTCCCCCTCGGGTTTTTTCGGAGATAGCAGAAAAACGGTGGTGCGTAGCGCCGCCGTACTTGGTATACCTTTTCCCTCATCATTTTTACAACTTCTGTGAAAATGCTAATGTTAGGTCATGTCAGGTCAGTTCACCAGTATAGGTCAAGTGACCCGATCTCAAAAAAAGTTTAAGATAGCATAAGTAGGAGCAAGGTGAACTTATCCGATTGAAACTCATATCACATAATGGCCCCACCGAGTTCTCTAAAATATGTTCCGGTATTTTTGATATCGATGACCTAAGGTCAGGTACGAGGCATGACCTATCCATTGGAAATACATATGAAAAATGTTTTTTACGGAATAACTCAGTAACGGATGGTGATAGAGCATTCATTTTAGCTGCATTAGACTCGCCTTGGCTTTGCCGTTCGAATGGTATGCATTTTATATAATTTGACCCTGACCTGACCTCAGGTCAGGTCAAATTATATATCATTCGATTCGGCTTGCTGAGAGGATTCATATAGTTCAAGTCGTTTTGCTCTATCTTTACTTGTCCAGATGTAATGGCCGAAAAACTGAATCTACATGTTATCCCTATGACGGCATGTTTTGACCTCTCGTGACCTTAAATGTGACCTGACAAAAAATGGTTCAAATGTTTTCGATGGAAAAGTGGATGGGCAGCCCAACGCCGTTTACCGTTTTTCGCTACCTACCGTGGTTCTCGAGATCTTAGGGGGGGCGGGTACCCGCCTCCCCGTCAATGCGAAGGTGGCTCAGACCCCCGTCAATGCGCGTGTTAAAGATGTTGACCTAGGTTAATGCAACTTAGCTATAATTTAGATCACCGTAATCCCCATGCCCCTCCAAATGGGTGTTTTTCTTGGTTTTTGAAATATCGAGATCTCGGGGGTCACTTTAATATCCCCATCCCTCCACTGGGCGTTGACGCCGGAACCCTCCCCGCTGTGCTTGTTAACTTCAATGCCGCTCAAATAGTTGTCGGTGCCTAATTCACCGGCTTATGAGCCAATTTCATCGGCCAATTCCAAATGTACAAGGCTTAAGCTCCGTAGAAAACTAGGCGCCTGGCATAGGTAAAGTCTGTCACACTTGATTTCTCCTCATCGAGATAAACTAAACGAGACACTGCTTGACATGCTTAAAGTTCTTAGTTACTGTGCCATTAAACTCTGATAATGGGCAAAATTAAAGAACAGTCTCCAAAAGACTCTGTAAAGTAATTTAGTAGAAAAACTAGATATTTTTAAAACCTTATCTAACAATTATTTTCCATGCTCACTTTCATCCAAACAGTCCCCTTCCCCCCAAAGAAAAACTAGGAAATTTCGAAGTGATTTTTATGGGCAGCCCTAGGGTTCGTGAATAAATATTCAGCATTCATTACTCATTTTTACCTGTAAGATATTCACGAACAGCTAACTGGGCACTAGAGTTGATAATTAGTTTTGGCAACAGCATTGCAAACACCAAATCGAAACAAATATAGTTGATTGAGGAGAAAATAAGGTGATTTCACTTGCAATGTGCAGCTTTCAAGCCTCCCCCGAATTTTACCAAGCTGGAGGAAGGGCTTCTTGTCAATGACACAAATGCCTTACAGCTTTTTTTTGAAGGGTAGACAAGGCACCAACATTTTATTACGTCGCGTCGGCTAATGCCACAGTGGCAATTT
Source organism: Lepas anatifera (assembly GCA_034440635.1). NCBI lineage: Eukaryota > Metazoa > Arthropoda > Thecostraca > Lepadidae > Lepas > Lepas anatifera. Next base: position 479,755 of record JAOTON010000770.1, on the reverse strand, counting down.
CAACATATGATAATTGTGATGAGTCTCTCAGAGATGGGATCGTTCACACAGCCAAAGTCGTCTAAAATCGCAGTTACTGAGTCATAAATGTGAGCCATATGATACATGTAGCAGGCCATTTCTTGCTAATTCGAATATTAGCTTATTGTGCATTATTCTCTGTTGAACCATTACAGGTTAAGGGAATCCCGCAAATAATCCTCATTTGCAGGGTAACGTTTGACTGGCGAAGACAGCAGGTGACTCCTCGCCGCCCAATACTCTCAGGTTTTTGGGGTGGTGTTTTTGTCGGCGGCTGCGTCTCGGGCGGTGCCTCCCTGCCGGTCTCTGTGAATCGGCGTCCTGTATGGATGACGATACGCATGTGGTCTGAGGTTTGAATGGCCCGACACATGCGCGCCTTGAATGGCAATGCAGGTGCGTGATGAGGCCTCCAGCAGAGAGCGGACACCCGTCGGTTACGGAGCGTGGGCCTCTCCGCACGGTGGGGCAGTTCCGCGAATAAACGGCCGCCAGGCTGTTCTGAAAGTCGATCGACGCCAAAACGTCTGAAGATGCCAGAGATTATGTAGGGATTCCAGAGGAGCTTATTGATTATGAAGGAGTATGAGACGTGCTAAAATCAGCGCACGTTACAGCTCAGAGCCGTGCGCAAACAGGGTAAATATTCTTGCATGAAGCTATTGTTAAGTCGCAAGTGCATTTTTTACGACTCGCACTGCAAAGGATATTTGTTTGCTCTTTGTTATTGTCTTAACACTGCTTATACCTCTTTCCACGGAAATGTAGCAGTAATCTCTCGACTAGGTAGCTACCAAGTGGAAAACGCAGTCTTGACATGCTCTAGGCATGTCCCGAAAAATATTTCACGAACGTTATACTTACATAACATCGTTTTTGGCTTAATATAGGCACTAATGACCTGGGTGATATGTTATTAACGTAATGAGAAAGTAAAAAAGGAAACGCATATCCATATTTTTTCGGATAATAGAAGCAAGGCACGATTTTTAAGCAAAACCGTCTCAAAAGTACTTACCATCGGAATATGAATAGCTCTTCCTGAGAAAACACTAATTTTTAATTCAACCAGGAAAAGGAGGATTAAAGAATCGACGATGACAGGCATTGAAAACAGCTTTAGCAAACAACCATTCGCTAGAAAAATTAAGACTCTATTACTTATTTTCCGGAGCCATATATCCATGTATGTACACTAGCAATACCATATATATATATATATATATATATATATATATATATATATATATATATATATATATATATATATATATCAAAAAAGATTCTGATGTCTTCATTGCTGCTTTACTCAGGCAGCTGAACCAAAGTGCACCGCTAGTCTGCAGCTGTTTGTGAACATGCGATCGGTTGTTTTTCGCGCTGTTTTTTTGTCGAAGACGACAAGGCCGCACACTGCGACATCGAGTCAGCACCTCTATCGGGCTGGGTGATTTGTTGCATGCAGGATTGGTCTGCACGCTAGACGTTGGCTTTCCGGGGGAGAAGCTCCACTGGAAAAGTGCCCATGTCAATCCAACTGCTGCCGGCGACAGAATTCCGGAAGGGAGCTGGCGTCAAATTTGTGTGTTGAACTGGAGCCGACTTGAATGAACGCATCAGTGTATCTTCGGGCAGAATACATCCGGTGTACTCGTATATATACAAGAAAATACTCCGAACAAATATAATCAGTATCCGTAACATGAATAAGTCAATAAATAGCACGACTTTAGTCGCTCAAATGTTTTCCGAGTTTGTACCTACCAAACGCTTTTAAATGCATATAGATTTATGGTCTGCGCTTGATATGTATTTACCAATGCTGAATATTCTGAAATATCATGGAGGGGCGATTTTTTTAGCTGCAGTATCGTTGAGCTACGAGATACTACGGAAACTAATTTTCTCATTACAATTAAAGAAGTTTAGAAATATTTCTTGGACATAAAGTGTGAGTTAGAATATATAAATAAAATTTGGCTACTTTCAGAAACACTTCGGAACCCAATAGGCTGGTGGCATGCTTAATGTTTCTTACTGAAGGCTACATTCCAAATAGGAAAAGTAAAACTATTTGCAAGGCGTTCTTGTAGCCTCCTAGACATAGAGACTAACCATATATGCTATTCTGTTCCAGAATAATAACCAGATTTCCAACCGAGCAACCTGTTTCCGTGTATTCCTTTATTTCTCAGGCTAGCCGTGTAGCTCAGTAACGAGGCTGCGTGACCAGATCTGGACGTGTGGGGAGCTCTGGTGTTTGGTTTTGTGCCGGCGGCGGCGCCGGGCGTGCTGGCCCGCCGCAGGTCTGCTCTGGTCAGCACCCTCACCACCCGCTGCGGCCCAGCACTAGTCACGTCCCCCGCGGCCGCGCGCACTGGCTGAAAAATGGCCCACAACCGTTCAGCGTCCAGAATAAGGCTCACTTCACACATGCCCACGCCCCAGATGATAAATTGACAATGGATGCCCTTATCACCGCGATTTCTCCATAAATGTTATGGCTGTTAGTACGATCAGTCCCGCTGGCAAATGATAGGGATTTGGAAGGTTACACAATCCACCTTCCAGCAGCCGTGAATTTTCAGTGCTCCTGTCCCTGTCGGCGGCGTTAAACCGGCCTCGTGCGGCTGGCCTTCATATCAGTGGCTACCAAATCGGAATACCCGCAACAATCGACCCATAAGATGCGATATTACCGGTCTCACCGATATTTATCACTCTGCATGACTAACCACAGGCACTTCCTAGCGAAGCTACTGAGGAGGAATTAAAGAGCCATGGCCAATAAAATTTCGGTCCAACCCGGTCCATTTCCAAAGCTTCGGCGACAGATCGAGTTAACGAATGATCATGATAACGAATCAAAATCCGATCATTATCCAAAAATGTGACTGCTGTGGCGTAAAAGTGGAATCTAGGCCCAAGTCCAGCTCCGAAACAATCCAAACTATCTGGTCAGTACAATTAGAATCGGGTACCCATTCGGACGTCCTATCTCTGACTGACACTCCAAGGTGCAGCCAAGATCCCTATCGCTCCAGCCCCTGCAACTCGGCACCCAGCACACTGAGACCTATAATTACCGTCGGCGATGATCCATCGATCTCGGGCTGTCCCGTAGCCTGGTGAATTCTATGGCGCATAATGAATCGGGGCGGAGCGGCGGTCTTTGCCACCCCGGTGTCAGTGGCGGCCAGGTCCTGCCTTCGCTCTGATGCAGTGGGTAGATAGCGGCGCAATCATCAGTAACGAGGCCTGTGTGTCGGGGGCGCCGCTGCGCTCTCGGCCACTCGTTAGCATCGGAGAGGCGGCCGCCGCGCGCCCCGGCGATCTGGGGTAATTGTCGACTGGCCAGCGCACGGTCGAGGTCGCGCCGCCGACAATAGCCGGGCCACCGGATGTGACTAGGGGCGCAATAGGTACCGGGGATAAGGCGCCGGCCACTCCAGGCGCCGACAGGCACCGCCGCCGTCTACAGGGAACACGACCTCGCCGCTCATGCCCTCGGCGAGGATGTTCTCGGTCCAAACCTGCGCTCAAGCGTGCTGCCGCATATGGGCGCTGCGCATCGCTGTCATCCCAGCATCAGATGTTTGCACGTGACAGCCGTGTCTTATTTGGTGATTTTACCGACCAAGGATGTCTTATCGTCGCATTCAAAATTCAGAGAGATTGAGAATGATGCATTAGGTGGGCAACATTTTTAAGCTAAATTTCAAATGGATGTATATTATGCAAATATGTAGTTTGCTACGAAAAATCCCAAGTTAACACTTACATTTACCACGTAATACATTTTTATCGTGGGGCTTGTGTTTGAAGCTTGCATGGTCGACTTATGTTCTACCCTTGAATACTTTTCTAAATTTTTCCATCTTTCCATCCATTTTTCCATCCAAAAGCCATCATCTTTTTGCAAACTAAGAATGAAATAAAAATTGTGGAGGACCTCTTAATGGTATAAGAACAAGATGCGTTGTCAAATAACCATGCAAAGTTATCTAAATAACCTCTTAAATAAAGTGAAGTTCTGGAGAAGGATAATATGCGCATAAGTTTATAATTCAGAAAGAAGTGTTCTCTCAGACGTGGTGCCGGTAATGCTAGATTTGGGGTTTGACCAGAACACTTTCTTAACATTTACGGTGGACTAAAGAGGACCAAGGTCACTTGTATGGCTTGGAGAAGCATCAAAACCTAAAAGGCCTCTTGTTTTCTCTAATATCCTAACATCAGAAAGGACACATTTTTTCTCTATCAGACATTTTGACCTCCTACCATGCGCAGTTAACCAAATTTAGGGCTTCATTACGGCGTTCAGTAAAGGTTGCAATAGCCATTGTCAAACAAAAAACATGCATGCAGTTATTGTGACTAGAGGTTCCGATACCCGTTGGGCAAAATTCCGAAAGGTACGGGAACCAAAACTGGTCCCCAAGAGGTCAGTGATATTAAAAATTCGTAGAAATTAATGTATTACATGCATGTGTGTTGGAAGTAAAATATTTTGCCAGGTATGCAACATGAACGCACGAAGGAATCGGTCCCTAAGCTGTTTATGGTTCTCAAAGGTAAAATAGTTGCCCACCTTGTATTGTTAAGTGCTTTATGCTTCCGATGTGACCTTTCTTTCTATATACGAGGTTTTGAAACGATATCACACACCAGCTATTTTTGCAAACATAAAATAAATATTATTTGATCATATAACCTTATCAGCTTGACAAGAAAGCACAAAATGTTTAAAAAACATTTTCCGATATCATTAATAAAATGCATAATCAATATACCGTCACAACTGCAGACGCAAACTACACGATACAAAATATACCAAAGGTACCAATTATAGATTTAGATTTGCCGCCCCAGATACTTTATCTTCACTTTTCCCCTATCTATGCTCTGAGTTTGGATTTCTTGACACTCAAGCATGGCCCGCTGTAATGATGCATCTTAACTCCAATATCGCTCAAAATGGAGCCAAGTACCACTCTTATAGGCCTGCACAAATTTCACCTTTCATTGCTCAGCCTTCTAAAAAATAAGCCAAAGTTTCAAACTTCCACAGCTGAAGTCTGATACGGAATACGGACTTAAAGACCTGCATCAGACTGGCATGATGCCATCGCAACATGAAATTTATATAATTTTATATTGCAAATTTCTATATAGTATCAACGTAAGGGTACTAAAATGTTTCATAATCGAGACAAAGGCCTACCAAAATGTCATTAGAATTGGTCCAACCAGAGTATTTGGACGCGGCGTGGCTGACGTGTCGCCGCTGCCGGCGGCTCGCCCTATGCCGTTGTTGTCATTGTAACCGTTGTTGCTGTTGTTGTCGCTGTTGCTGTTTTTGTCGTTGTTGCCGTTGCTCCCCTCCGACAGCTGCCGGAGCTGCGCAGCCTCTCGGCTCTGGAGGGTCTTGGCAGCAGCTCCTCTGCTCCACTCCTACCTCTCTGACGGATGCATCCCCCGATTGCCGGCAGGTCGGTGGGCGTGCTGACCTACGTGCTGCTGACCGGGTTCACGCCGTTCGGAGGCGACACCGACGCCGAGACGTTCCGCAACATCGCCTCCGCCGAGCCCGAGTTCCCCGACGAGCTGTTCGAGGATGTGTCGGAGGCCGCCAAGGACTTCGTGCGCAGTTGCCTGCACAAACAGCCCAGGTGACGACGATTCTAAAAATGTTATTTTTAACTGATGCGTGTGTTGGATAAGCTCTACTTCGAACTGATGTCGATGGAATGCAGTTAAGGACTCGGGCTACAAGAAATGCTCGCGATTAACCTTTCTGTTTATTTGTGTGAAAAAAGATAACGAAAAAACATCACACCGTATGGACCATGCCCTCAAATTTTCCACGCCTTCGTTAACACATTTATTTAGACTTGGGCCTTCAGCTATGAATAACGCCAGACTGGGAAGTGTGCAGTTGTTACAGACCATTTTTCACGCCCCGGCTACAAAGCATGGCTAGGATGGAAGGTAACTGCATGACCCCCATCTTCTTCCGGAGTTTTGTTTTGGGGTTTGAAACATTATTCCCCTTTAGTTATGGTTGATGGAATATGCTGTTTCCCGATTTATCGTTCCTGGGACTTCGCTTCGATCATATTCTACTTCTCATGCTGCCGTAAAAGTACATTGAACCAAAAACATATACATTTCCCAAACCACGTTTCCTGTATGTGCTCTGGGTTGGCCTGGACCAAAGCGCCCTCCCGTGCCTTTGTGCTAGGGCGTTGGCCAGTTACCTGTCGCTCTTACCAACAGATCAGCCACCCTTCTCCGCTTACGGTGACGTCAGTGGTGCTCTGCTGCAGTGACGTCACTGGAACCCCGCCCGCTCCTCAGCTGGGCGTTACAGGTGCCGCTACCTGAGCACTGCCGCCCTCTCAGTCATTGAACTACCATATTTAGACGGAGCGGGCTTTCTTGTTCCCGGAATATTGGCTATTCATCTAGCCCTTTGTCACGATGGATCGTCCCCAGCCAGGAAGTAGCAGTTTCATGACTTTCTAATTCCCGTTACTTTTTCAGTTATTTGGGAAGTTTGATTTCAGCCCATTTGCGCATGACTGTCCGTATTAAAGTGTTGCATGGTCAGATAGGCTGTTCGTGATCGAAAAGTTAAAACACAATATCGATACTATAAAAGTTGAAAAAGTATCATCCAACACACGCTAAACCACGCCTCACTAATTCTCCAGCTCGGGATTGTTCCTTGAAAACAACAAATGACCGATAACATTAATTATCAATTTGCCATCTTATAAGAGATTAACAACCTTACCTTATCTTTACGGCATATCTCTGTCGGGATATTTCCGAACGAGTAGCGATGGTTCTGGTCGAGCGTCGTTTCGCAGCATTGAGGCAGCATCTATCATTTTGGGCTTCACCTGCTTGTCACGCTGCCGATAATATTCAATGAGCCATTCGCTAGCACCTGGCGCGAGTGCATAATTTCCATCGCTTATATGGAGTGTTATCCACGTATGACACGTTTTATGGCATCACTAGACAAATGGGTGCCATCAGACAAGAGCAATGGTCAGGATGCAGACCTGGTTTCATGGCCAATTGGTCATTCATTCTGATGGAGGTAAAGGACCAATGAAACAATGGCAGGCAAGCATAAAATGTAAACGGTTGCACTGAAATGATGATTCAGAGCGATCGCGGTTCACGAATATCCATTTATCTAATGATCACTCTGATGGCACTCCAGTGGGCATGGCATCGAAGGCAGAAACTTAACACGCGTACTGCAGGGGGCCTCGGATGCCCCACATGTTTTTCCAAGATGGTGAGGAAACCGTTCGTAGCCAAAAAGACACTTGCCTGCATTAGATAATTATTTTATTTTCTAAATATTAAAACGATCTCACGTTTTAAAAAAATACAGTAAAACACAAAATGAGGCATAGTGTTCTGGGAAACGAAAGTGATGAGAAAAAAGTGAAACGGCGCCGGAACCTCCTTACCGTCTTCTACTTTGAAGCTGAGTTTGAACCATATCTGTTGATCCATGTCGTCACAGTGGGCAAAAATGGATCAAATTTACAGCCATTCGGAAAATCCCTTTTAAGTCGGGAACCATTAGACCTAGAACAAAACAAAATATAGCAATGTGTGTGTCTTGACCCAAGGATTCAAGCTCTATGCAGCATGATATTTTAATGTCAAATTAAGGTCTGTACCTTTGGTCGAGGTCAAATAATGATCTTTTCAAGGTCATGCTGCATATCACTCGCGCTCATCATGCTCATACTCATTATTATTATACCAAATTTAAGACTGTACCTTGTTTCGTTCAAAATTTAGACACAACAAAAAAGCCGAAAAGCGTGCCATTGATGACCTCTGGTGACCTTAGTAAAAGCCTGACGTCAAAGTGGATGACTGCATGCATGTTTGTCATTTCCAGAGCTTTCAAATGCTATTTAGAAACTTGATCTATATTTTCTAGAAGTCTAGCTTTACCCTGGTTTTGTCAACCTCAGATGATCAGCAACAAATATTGGGATATTTTTGGGTGGGCCTATCGATGACCTTTTACATGTAGGAAATCAGTTGGGTACCTCTCGAGTTTGGCCAAACCTCCCTCACCCTATGTGAGAGGTGCGTGCAGTTCAGACCTGTGCCAGGTACGGGTTAATATCTGTGTTTTAGTCCCATTTGCAACGCTTTTTTCTGATTTTGTACTTCCTCGAATACAAAACAAAACTTTCAAATCGTAATTAGGTGGTTTCTTCAGATAAGCTAGCATACTGGTAAGGTGGCCACTAAATTCTGTTGCGATAACTATGTGGCTGATTCTAGTCCAGAGGGCGTGCCGGACAACCTGAGTAATTAATTAACCCTGATAGGTACACCTCGCACTTCAAGGGGCGCCGTCAATTACATTTCGGGCCCACCCAGAGGCTTCACTAGATTAAATGCTGGTCACGTGTTCCCGGGGAGAGCGTAATGAACCCTGGCTGTCTTCAGGCCCCTCTTCTCCTCTATCCGTAGGCATTCAGATCCTTGTCATCTTATCTCCGGCCAGCACTGCAATAATGATCAAAAAGTACAAGACTCGTGAAAAAAGACTGGAGCGTAAAACTCAGCAATAGCATGCAGCGCACTTGCCATTTTTTAGCTATCTAATCCTCCGAGTGTAAAATATGGCTGGCTTTGCATCAAATTCCACGCGCAACTGTTAGCTTGCATTTTCTGCTCATACCACTGAGGTAAACCTCATTGTTTTTAATTGAATGATGTGTGCGTTTTCAGCGCGAGGCCGACCTGTCAGCAACTGCTTCAGCACCGCTGGCTGCAGCCGGCAGCTTCGCCCTCAGGGCCACCCGCCCTCAGCAGCTTCCTGTCGGTGCCATCCGGCCCAGAACTGACCCTGGACACCTACCAGCCAGGCACTCTCCGGCGCTCCATCTCCAAGAGCCGTGAAGCACTCTCCGTCAAGGTCAGCAGGAGCAATCTCAAGAAGAACATCTCCAAGTCGCGTGACCGTCTGTGTGACATGAACTTCGGTGTGGCCAAGTCGGCGAGCGTGGACCAGTTTCCGCTGACGCTGCGGGCGAGCATGTCACGCCTGCCGGACGCCAGCGGCGGTCGGCCTCCTTGGAGGGGTGGCGGTGTTCTCTGCACCGCACCCTCGCCCAACACCTTCCAGGTGCGAGACCAGTACCACAATCAGGTGGCAGCCGTCTTGGGCGGTGGTCGCGCCACTCCGGAGGGAGCGTCTTCTCCGCAGCTAGTGCGCCAGAATAGTCAACGTGGCCGCCGAAAGAGCTCCACCCCGCAGGCCGAGACTGGGGACTGGCGCGGTTCGCTGCGTCAGAACAGAAAGAGCTCAGATTCTGCCATCATGAGACGTAACAGCCAGCATAATGAGCCAGGGTCAGGCCCCAACTCTGCTGGAACCTCTCCTGAAGTCTCTCCAAGGCTCGGGGAGAAGAATCGACGAAACTCACGAAAACAGTCGCTGATACCGGTGGACGAAAACAAGGCTATCATGGAGAGGTTAGGCAACCAGTCAGAGAGTGTCTTCTAGGCTAGCTGCCGATACCACCCGGAGAAATTCACAGTCAGTGTCACCACGCAGATCTTCGGCTGCTTCAGGATTGCATTCGGGCACCGACTTGGAGGAAAATAAGTTTATCGCGGGCATAGAATCGTGCAAAAACAAAAACACCATTAAGATCCGCCGACTCAGTTCCAGCCAAGAGTCTCTGGAGAGTACAACCAGCACCCTCAGCTGTGACTCAGGCATCGTCGTTTCAACGTCCCCTCGTCACATGAGACCCATGCGGTCTCCATCAGTGACGAGAAGAGCGTCAGTCACGAAAGGAAGCAGCACCGCAACACCTTCACCCAGTTCGCCAACATCGGCGCGGACAAGTGACAGAACCGAGTGCGACAGGAGACGGTCAGAGAGCAGTCCACTGCCTCCGCGACGGTCGTCTCCCATGTTGAGGAGGGCCTCTGTGGCTACGCTGTCCGTGCCCGCAACAAACAAACGAGTAGCATCGCCGAAACGTCAGTCGTCTGTACCACTCATCACCCAGCATCTTGGTGTGAAGAGTGGGTCAGAAGACACAGCTCCCGCCACAGCTTCAGTCCGTGGACGTCTGGCGTCCATTCAAGATGAAGAGGAGATCCTGTGCGAGAAGAACGCTTCTGTGGACAGAGGCACGGCCACCAAAACCTCGCGCTCGCCTTCCTTAAACAGCAAGGTCAACCGGCGGACACATGAACCGATCTTTGAATGCGCAACAACATTGCGCTCGAGCCGCCGAGACTCAGCCAATCAGGTGACTCGCACAGCAACGCCTGCAGCCGCACGAGGCCGCCCAGGCGAGGATGGGAACCAGCTGAAGAAGTCTTCAACAGATGAAGACGTGCGGCTTAGTGTGCTGCGAGCCCAAGAAAAGAAGCGGAGTGTTCCGTCTCTGCAAGCGACAGCTCATGCCAGTAGAGATCGGCTGTCGGCCCCTGGTCGCTCCAGCTCTCTCAGTGCTCGCTCGCCCAGCAGTTACGGCAGCGATACATCCAGCGAATGCAGCGACTTACCAGGCGTCACAGACAGGATCAGCCGCCCTCGCGTCCCTGAGGAGCGTCCTACTCGCATCTGTGGAGGCGCTGTGTCACACGCAGTCAGCAGATTCCGCGCTCTGGCGGAGGAAGCTCGCCAAAGGGACCACATCTCCGGTAGCAGGTCCGTCAGTCCCCGCAACAGATCGCTAACGAATGTCATCTCCATTGGCTCTCGACCGGCGAACGCTAGCAAAGCCCATAGTCGATAAACTGGAATGTGATCTGTGTATCGTTTTCTTCTCGAAAAGAACCAAGGATTTCGTTGTTAGCTTGATGTCTTTCAGCAGTGTTTTGCTGATCCCTTAATGTCAATTTCCCCCTCTCTCACTTGGTGATGAAGGAAATGGCCTTGCGTGTCGAACACGAGTAATTTGATGGGAGGAGACGATGAACCAATATCCTAGAGCCTATCAATCGTCGGATGATTTATTTCCAGCGTATTTGCGACAGCTTTCGTGTGTATCACTGTCGCCACATTATTCCGCCTTTGTGACTCTCGTAGCATTTCGGAATGGGTGGAAGAAAGTACAGGGGAAGGTTGTGCATTCATTGTGTTAGAAACAGCGAATTAGACGCTTCCTCCTGATCTCCCCAGATCCACACCTAGTGTTGGAGATAGTTCTCTGTATGTGTAAAGCCTGTGTGCCGTTCACATGCTATTTTAGTCGCCTAAGCTGAAGTGCCTTGTACTCAATAGATAGAGTTGAATAACCAAACTCAGATATAAGATTGAAAGACGTATTGTACTTAAGATCGTCTGAAGTGATTTGCGAAATAAATATTCGGTTTCAGCAGTTGTGTTTGCTACCAGATTGAGCGCCATGGGATGGAACGCTATTTTCTGAGGGATCCCAATCATGTTTGGAAGGATTTCACTGTAATACTGATAGCTGTTGCCAGGTATATGGTGTAAATAAACACTTTCCAATAGATGTCCTACCTGTCGGTTACAGAGCCACCCAGTCTGAATTCGGGAGCCTCACCCCCAGTCATCATTGTAATCATCATCACTGGCACGCTCTAAAGCCCTGATGATTATAGTGCGGGATGGGGATGGCATTGGTCACGCAGGGTACTAAATTTGACCTGTCGGTTCATAAGCATCACCACCAGCAAAAAAGGGAGGAGGAAGTCAGTCTTAACCCACGCCCCACCAGGGGTCCTACGTGACCTTCACCCCACCGGGGACCATCGATGGTCCCCCTCTAACTCAGAAAATATGGGGGTTAGCGCAAATCTGCAAACTGCATTAGAAATCTCGCGTGAATTCAGCAAGAAATTGTTTTGCAAGTTTAAGCGCTCAGGTCAATGTTTTGACCTCCAGGGGTCAAGTTGGGTCACAATAGGCTATTTCTACTAAAATATACAATGCTTGAGAAAACTGGACATAACACTTATGCCATTGGAGCTATTGATATCTGGTAAAGTACATTTGATATGAAAATGACAGGAATTTTTCCACTATATGGAACGTAATGACCTCCCACCAGTGGTTTAACCTCCAGAGGTCACCTCGTGACCTAATATGACCTGAGGTCACGAAAGGTCAAAAAGTGACCTTGTTCTATATTAAATGAAGACCAGTGACGAGACACACACGTTGATGTTTGGTTTAGCGCTCAAGCTTAATTAGGTCGAATGTTATTGTCAAAATTCTGTATTTGACCTCTGGTGACCTTGGATGATTTCGGAAAGGTCAAAGGGAAAATATGGCACCTGGGATCCGTGAAAGGGTGTCCAAGAACGCTTTTCTGAGTAAGCTGAGCATTTTCAATCGTTTCTGTGACTTTAAGAGCATAAGACAGCTCTTCCCCATGTTTTTTCAATAGGAGAGGTCACCTCGTGACCTGACCTCAGGTCAAGAAATCGAAAAATCCCGGATATACACCTTGTAGACCCTGGAGGGGTCATGAAGTGTAGGAAGTTTCACATCGATCGTCAAAGAAATGTAGCTTTTATAGAGCTTAAAGTTGAAGTGAGGTGACCTTGATTGACCTCACCTGGTCACCTGACCTTGGGTGACCCGGGGTAAAAAAATAGGGATAGTGGGAACATGATGGGGTGAGAGATAAGGCCCTCAACCGCGGTGCTGCGTCTCGTCATTTTTCTGTTATCCCGAAAAAACCTTAGGGGGGCCATCGATGCCCCGATAGGGCGAGGGTTAACCAATCGCTGACAAGAAACTTACTTCTCCAGAACCAAAGCTGACTTAAAGTGATTACGTTTGATGCTAACAACGCACCAACTACCACACTTGTACGGCGGCCCGGGAGTGATTTGCGGGATTAGTTTTTACTTATTTAGAGAAGCCGTCGGGCTCTGTTGCCTTCCGCACTGGTTTGAACACATTTATTTTTACCCAGTTCTTCTAAAAAGTACTTTATTTAGATAAAAATGGATTGGGCCGATCTCCCTGGCCCCTGCTAGTGCTATTTAACAGTTCTGTGCTGGTTGGCAAGTCGAAACTGGAGGAACTGCGTGTGGGCACCGGCAACCACAGTCCGTCCTATAGTTAAGGGCTTTTTATAAGGCGTTCTGTGCAAAGCACCTTCGCCCGCCAATAAAGTGTGTGGGAGAATTTGCCGGGAGGGGTGTTTACTTTAATGTCGCAGAACAAAGGGGCGAAGCTTATTTCAAGGAATGGGTCGCGAAGTGTAGCAACACTTGCGAGGGAAGGGGATTGCTACGGCAGAGATGCCGAGCCTGGGGCACAGGTAGGATTTAAAAGGGTACGTGAAGATGATTGCCAGCGTAAATATTAGTTTTTTTATTTTGTTCCTTGTTATCGAATGGCCGTTCTGCTTACGTTACCCGAGTTCCTCCTTTAAAAATAATAATTTTGGGTAATTAGAAACACCCGCAAGCACCATGACGTGATGCCGCGGGTATTTATCCTGCAAACAGGAGGTGAGGTTACAGCACCCTCTCTGGCTGGGTAGCCGCTGCATAGAGGAAGAGAGAAGGGTAATAGAACATATATAGTGTTAGGGAGGGGTGTGAGTTGGTTAGTTGTGCGTCTTAGATATGGTTAGTAGTTAAGTAGTCCTTAAGTAAGGGTTAGTTGGTTAGCAAACATGAACGGATGGTTAGTTAGGGTTAGTTGGTTAGTTAAACTTTTTTTGCCTATGGTGGTAGCTATTCTGAGTCTACCATACCTTAGGACCAGACAGTTAAAGCCTAGTTTGAAGCACCTATTGTTGAAATTTGTCAGGGGGACGTCTATAGTGTAATTGGTATTTCTTATATGAGGGGTGCTCTTCGGATGCAGGTATTTTTAATACCTGCCACCATACACGTTTTTTCCGTACGTTCAGATAAAGCTCTCGAGCCTAGAAACCTTCAGGAATGTAAAGAGCTTGTCCAGCAGCTCAGGGTGATCATTGCCGAGAAGAGTGGAAAGGTTTACTGGGATGTTTCTGATGCGGCAATAATCTAGCATGGGCTGCCTATGGGCATCGTGCTGGGGACAGTCGATGAGGATATGGTAGGGATTTTCCATGGCAGAGCAGGTACCACAGGTACCTACACGCCCATAGGCATTTAATTTGGTGTGTCCGCTTCTGAGTCTGGTCAGGATGACCTCACGCCGACGACTGTTTTGGTTGGAGCTGGGCCAGTAGCCGATGTATGGAATAAATGGGCGCTGTGGTTAGCGGTCCAGTCATTTTGGATGTACTTCCGGATATGTTTCTGGGGGAGAGCTTTGCTATCGCCTCCAGACCATTTGAGAGGTGCGACTTTTCTGAGTTCTAGAGACTTTTGGCCTGTTCGTCGGCTTTTTCATTTCCGAGAATTTTGCAGTGGCCCGGAATCCAAAGAAAAGAGACATCTGGGATATCGTCGATACCCTTCTGGATGTCTGCTATGCCGTGATGGCTGGGGTTGACTGCGTTATTGATAGCTTGCAGGACAGCTTTAGAGTCTGAACAGATGACGGCTGAATTAATATTTAAGGTTCTAATCAGGACTAGTGTATCTAGAATGGCGACAGCCTCGGCAGTAAAGATTGAGCAGTTGTCCGGAAGTCGTTTTTGGAGGCAAATATTTTGCCCCCAGATGCCGAGGCCTACTTTTTCGCCTATTTTAGAGCCGTCTGTGAAAGTGAAGGTTTTGCCAGTTTTGTTAGACTGGAACTCTAAGAATTTCTGGGAGATCTCCTCTGTGGTGAGGTTGTCTTTGCGTGTGGTGAAAAGAAACTCGACTTTGGGCTGTTTGCGAATCCAAAAGCGGGAGAGTGGGGGTTTGCCTATGGCTTCTGGGATCACAAGGTTCAGGGTTTCCAGGGTCTTAGCTACTCTATTCTTAAATGGAGGCCAGGTTGTCCGATTGGTTTTTGATACACGTCCGGGGTGGGCGAAACATTGTTTCGCCGGGTGATTTTCGGCAGATTGGACCTTGATATAGTAAGAGATAAGCTGGGAGTGGCGTCTTGTTTGGAGAGGGCACAGCCCACTGTCCACTAACAAGCTGGTGATGGGAGATTCTCTGAGCGCGCCTGTGGCTGCCCAGTACTTGAGCGTTTTGGATGCGCTCTAGCTTTAGTTTATTAGTGTTGTTCGTTGAGTCAAAGACGAACGAATTATACTCAAGTATGGGCCGGATCAAGGACTTGTAGAGCATGATCAGGGTCTTTCGATCCCCTCCGTACTCTGTTCCGCCGAGCATGTGGAGTATATTGACTCGTTTTTGACAGCTAGAGACGACTTTGGTAACATGCTCGTTAAAACTAAGGCAGGTATCAAGGATGACGCCTAAGAATTTGAAGCTTTTCGCACATTCAATGGGTTTGCCTGAGATTTGGAGCTGAGGAACAGCGTGCCTCACACCTGGCCTGGCAAAGACTACGACTGATGACTTCTCGGCCGAGAGTGATAGACCCATTGAATTGCACCAAGTATGGATGTCGTCGAGACTACCCTGCAATTCGGTAGTTGCGGTTTTGAATTCTGGTTGACAGCGCCGCCTGGTGTCGACCGGAGTGGATTTCCAAATAGCGACATCATCTGCAAATAGGGAGTACTTAACTCCAGGCGGTAGCTTTTTGGAATCCGTCCTGTACCAGCCCAGCCCTCTATCACGCCTTCCATGAGGTGCAGCGCCACGCAACCTACATGATATTGCAGTCTGAATGTATTTTCTTAAGTTTATGATGTTTTGGAGTACTTCAGGGGTTTGATGTGACACGGAGCGTTAACACGCTCATTGACGGGGGTCTGAGCCACCTTAGCTTTGATGGGGGGCGGGTACCTGCCCCCCTAAGATCTCAGAAACCAATAGCGAAAAACGGTAAACGGTGCTGGGTAGCCCATCCACTTCTCCATGGCAAATATTTGAACCATTTTTAAGGTCACATTTGAGGTCACTAGACGTCAATACATGCTGTAATAGGGATAACATGTAAATGAAGGTTTTCAGTCAGTACATCTGAACAAGTAAAGATAGAGCAAACAGATTTGAACTCTTCGAATCCTCGCAGCAAGCCGAATCTAATGATATACAATATGACCTTGCTAGGTCAAATATGAGATTTGACCTGACCTGAGGTCAGGTCAAGGTCAACTTAGGCAAAATGCATATCATTAGAACCGCAAGGACACGGCGAATCTAATGCAGTCACAATAAAAAACCTTAAAGTTTTGACAAAATTTGTGAAAATGATCAGGCAAAAGGTACGCCAAGTACAGCGGCGCTACGCGCCTCTGTTTTTATGCTACCGCGAAAAAACCCGAGGGGGCGGGTACCCGCCCTTCATCAATGCGCGTGTTAAAGGATACAATTGAAATATAAGTTAAGCTATTTTGGAATACCGTTGGAAAAATGTGGTTAACCATCTTAGGGTTTGCGATAAGGGGGTTTTTCTATGCAAACGTCATTTCCGTAATTGGGCCTTCCCTTAACCCTTGGTGACTTGAATATTAACATGAGAATTTGTTAACCAAAGTAACATTAATTTATTTTGGATGAGTTTCCGTTTATTTTGGCCCATGTTTTGTCCCATCTTTCTGGCCTTTGATGCTGACACAAGCTTCCGAGTTTCAATTATTACCACGAAAACGTATTCTCTCCTTTTCGCAAGGTCTCGGCGTCATCTATGGTTTTGGCAGCAGCATCTGTGGCTGCATGGAATAATAAATAAATCACAACGATAGGTATCCATGGAGAGAGAAGAAAGAAAAAGTACACCAATTCCTAAAATAGGAGCAAACATAAAGAAGAACAAAATAAATAGCAAACACATAAGCTCTCTGCAGAAACACAGAAACCATCTCTGCGTATATACAGGTGCTATTAAACATTCATATCATTGGAAATATCGGAGCTATCGCAAAAGGTTGGCCTTATCAATGGCTGCAGCTGCACCCGCTATACAACGCCTGGGTTATGGAAAAATAAAGTCATTACTTTCGTCATTCGTTTATTCATAATCTTAGGCGTGTAAAACTTGTTGCGCTTAAGATATTTCCTCGACACGCACATTGCAACCAGCCGACCCATATGGCAGCGATCTGTGTTAGATTGTTGTTACACTTCGAATGTGTATTGTTAAATAAGTAGGTAGGTAAATGGAACTTAGAAGTTATTTCCCGAGAAAATTTCGCCAGGTTGGCACTTACGTCATTATATATCATCGCATTACATTTATACTGACACAAAATGTGCCGTAAAGTATTAAATTTGTTTCTGCTCCATATGAAAAATGCCTTTTAGAAAAATCCACTGTTCATAATCTTCGGACCAAAATATTTGTAAGGTATTTCATTAACACTCTTCTTTTTAAAAGAACAACGAGACAATCACTACGACTAAGAATGCAATCACTTATCTCCAAGAAAAACCCTGTTGAAGCCTTCCCGCAGAATCTTAAAAAACAACTGCACACCGCACAAACAACTTTTCACGCACCAAAAATGGTTACCTGTGAATGGCTCGCTCAGCAAATAATCGTCGTGTTGCATTTTTGCCGTATTGTCAATGCAGACACAGCCAGATGCGACCACAGCACTCTTACCCTTGTGTGACTTTCAAAGCTCACAACCAAAATTCATCCCAATCTCACAACCAAAAGTCGTCCAAAGCTCACAACCAAAATTCATTCGAAGCTCACAACCAAGTCATTGAGAAGCATCCTCTTGACGCTGTGTTCAAAATGCCCCGCACTAATGCATTCACCGGACGGAAAATATCGGCAAACATTGAAATCACACACGCATACACAAGCGATGAGCCGTAATTTCACACACAACATTTACACCCACGGACTCCCGGCAACCAGACTGGCAGGCCTGGTACCGTGCTTCTCCCGCATGCTCGCCGACCGGCCGAACGCCACCCCCGGCTTCTTGGGACGAGCCTGGCGGGCTAGAGACTGAAACCTGCTGACTGCACGAGACACCGCGTCACCAGTCGCCTTCTGGGGCAGGCGCTCCTCCGAGCTGACTCTCTGATTACCAGCCGCGCTCAGAGCTCGGCTGTTCTGTCTCAGTACTTGTGTACGGGGGCTGGGCGCAGCCGCGGTGGCACAGGTTCGCCGCTCCGGCATCCTGGTCGTTACCGGCCTCAACAGCTTGCTGCCGTTCGGTTCTGGCGAGCGCTCCTCAAAGCTGACGACGATGCAGGTCTCGCTGCCACCGTCGCTGCTACTGCCCAGGTCGCTGGTGAGGGATCCAGAGCGCTGGTGAAGCGATGCAGGTCGCTGCAGCCGGCTTGCAGTACTGGAGAAGGCTGGCGGCCCGCAGGAGAGCTTCTCATCGCGAGGCCCGCTCAGAAGATGTCTCACATCCTCATCTGTGGAGGATTTCCTCAGGAGAAGTCGGCTGTTTTCTGTTGGACTGGTGGGTGGTGTGCGTGATTTCCGGCCTTCGCCCTCGGAGCTGGTGCGGACAGGTGGCGCTTGAATCGGGCGGCTGGGTCTCCGGTAGGCATCGCGCCGGCTGGAGCGAGGAGCCGATCCGCGAACAAACGGCTGGTTACCAGCTTCCTGAAAAGAGTCGTGCTTCTCCGAGTTTTGGCGCGATGCAGTCTGGGGTTGAATTTGCTGGTTAGCGGAGGGCGGCTCCAAATGCTCCCACACTATCCGCTCGTTCTGAATGGAGGCCACGCGTCGGCAGTTGTCAGTGTTGACACCGATTTCACACCTTTCGGCCGGAGGCTCGGTGTTGACACCTACATGATGTTTCTCCTGTTGTGAGGAATATTCAGGTGAGCTCTGCGGCTCCGTGTTTGTTCCTTGGTCCTTCATCTTTGCACGGGCGGGCGTTTCGGCACGATCGTTCAGAGGGAAACTTCCATCGTGTCCCAGCACCTTAGTCGAACCAGAGGCCTTTCTACACAGTGTATGATCCGTGCTGATGCCTTGCTCCGATGTCGTTCGGCCTCTGACTTTCTGCACGGTTCCCTCGCATCCTTTCAGTGCGTCCATGGATCGGTGCTTTTGCACAGCACGCGGTGTATCTGACGGCGCGGCGTGACGGCTGGGCGCCGCCAGCTCCATCTGGACTGGTGCCGACCTCTGGCGGACGTGAGAGGCCTGCACACGCTCCTTGGCTGAGACACAGCTCAGGACCTCCACAGGTGCTGACGCCTGACGCCGATGTGAGGCTGTAGGTGGGTTCTCTGAGGTGACAGATGGCGCTGTACTGGACGGCTGCTGGCTGGGGCCAGAGTGGGGATGCGCCATTGTGACTTTGCGACGGCGCAGACTGCCATACCGTGTGAAGGATTCGCAAGTGCGTGAGGGAACCGTCGGCTTACGACAGTCTCTGGAGGCTGCTGCGGAGCTTGTTGAAGCTGTAGTGAGATTTTGGAACTGCTGTGATGCAGTGTTTTGTTTTCTTTCTTCTGGAGGCTGAGAATTGCTGAGCTGCTGGTCTCAGTGGTTGCCACCGAAGGTTCTGCCACAACCACAGAAGGAGCCCGGTTTGACTGGCTAGGCTTTGGAGGCAGGCTTGGTTTTGGCTGCTGCAGTGCCGGCCAAGTCCATTGCTGGTTCTTCAGTGGTTTGTTTTGTTCGGGGCCCTCTTTTTCTGGTTCTTCCACAATTATTTTACGATTCGAGAATTTTTGACTAGGCCTTGGAAGCGTTTTTGAGAGTTGCGCTCCTGTAAGCGGGTTTTGTTGATCCCGCTTTGTTTGAACAGGGATTGCTTTCTTCATTATATGATGTGGTTCTTGCTTGACTTGAATCAGGGTGTCTTCAGTGATAAGTTTCCACTCCTCTAATGGTGTTTCTGAGAACACTTTTGATACCAAGTCATGATAGGATTTTGACTTCTGGTACTGATGCCTTTGAGGAGTCGCTGAATGACCCCTTTCCAGTCTTATTTCTGTGGGCTGCTCCAGTGCCAGGTGCACCTCCGAGGCTGATTTCGACTTCAGAACTTTGCGCGGTGGGGGAACCGGTTTTTGGATAACCGGACTGGCATTTGCTTTATGCTGCACCGCCGCAGTTAAAATCTGACTTCTTTCTGGCCAACAGTCAACAATGTGACATTCTGGAGCATGCTGAACTGGTTTCTGCCTCAGAGTTTCCGTCTGGTAGGGAAGACACCCACCTGTCTCTACCTGGGGGCTTTCGCCGCTTTGCGACATATCAAGAAGTGCTGGATCCAAGTCTAACTTTGCATTCCGATCGACATCCATACAATATTCGATGAAAATAGGTGCCAACGAGCATCCCTCTTCATTGTTAGGCTTCGAGTTTTCTTTTTCGTTTTCATGTGGTTTCCCTACCGTAGTAGAACTACCTTGCTTGACTGGTTTTTTGGGAATAGATGGCTTGGTTTTAGGTTTCTCCTCATCGCCTTGATGATCTTTTTCTTCTCCTGGACGGTGAAAGGTGGGATTTTCGGTGTCTATTTCCACAATATCCCCGTTGACTTGTTGTGTGTTCATCACAGTTTCTTTTTACCGCCTCTGTAGAGCCTGGCGAAAACATTTTCATGACTTTCAGACGCAGTAAAGGGAACATTGGGGTTCCTATTGTCTTGACTGAGAGGCAAAATTGTTTCATTGGAGGCATGACTTCCGTCAATAGAGGCAACAGGCTCTGGTCTGTCCCGATGGACAATTGTGTCTGGAACTGGTTCCTTGAGTGAAAGATTCACATGCTCGCAGCTGCGTCGTATCAGAGCTGAGTCCGAGTTCTTCTTTCTCCCCTGCTGGCGTAGCGAAGACCGCCCGACTGCTGCCTCCATCTGCGGAGCAGAGCACTTTTTGCGGCCTCGCTGGCTGTTTTGACGTACAAACACCGGGGTTGTAACACCCTCTGTGTCAGGACTGCCTCCACCAAGCATCGCTGCTACCTGATTCTGGTACTGGTCTCGCACCTGGAAGGTGTTGGGCGAGGGTGCGGTGCAGAGCACACCACCACCCCCTCCAAGGAGGGCGACCGCCGCCGGCGTCCGGCAGGCGTGACATGCTCGCCCGCAGCGTCAGCGGAAACTGGTCCACGCTCGCCGACTTGGCCACGCCGAACTTCATGTCACATAGACGGTCACGCGACTTGGAGATGTTCTTCTTGAGGTTGCTCCTGCTGACCTTGACGGAGAGTACCTCGCGGCTCTTGGAGATGGAGCGCCGGAGGATGCCTGGCTGGTAGGTGTCCGTAGCCAGCTGTACGGCAGATGGCACCGACAGGAAGGTGCTGAGAGTGGGCGGGGCTGAGGGAGAGACTGCCGGCTGCAGCCAGCGATGCTGCAGCGACTCCACGGCGGAGATCCGATCCCTGCAACAGACACAAACAGCGGGCCGTCAGAACAAGCTGCCAAACGCCAGAATGGTGCTGGTAAGTTTGTGATCTGTGCATTTGTGAGATTTACTGCACTGAGGGCTATTTGCAATTATTATATACCTGCGAAAGTGCTCAGTTTTTTGTCTATGGTAGAACAAAAAAGGTTTTCTAGTTATAGGTTAAGAGTAGGGCTGCATGTACAAGATATTGAGCCAAAAATTGGGCTTAATCCTCGCCCCAGTGGGAGGGGTTCGTTTGAACACCCCTTCGGTTTTTTCCGGAGGTACCAAAAATGGCAGCGCGAAGCGCCGCTGTACTTAGCACAACTTATCCTTGAGTAATTTCTCATCTTTCCCAAAAATTTTAAGGTTGGGTCATCTTAGATCAGGTCACCAGTGCAAGCAAAGTGACGTCACTGCCAAAATCTTTTAAGGTGGCATGTCTTGTTTTTTTTTCTTTTTATTCGGAGAAAATATTTCACAAGTCTCTCTTATGCAATACAATAAATTATAAACACCAGGGCGCAAATTACCAATATACAATAGGGTGGGGTGTTAAATGCTAGGGGAAGGTCAAACGCCAAAATTGGGCTTAAAACCCCTCAAACCTGATACTAGGGACAAAACAAATCATTCACCGAGAATACTGGGTCCTTTTGAGCAAAAAAGTCCGGCCACGGCAGCATTACTTTTTCATGAAATCATCAAACTTTACCCGGCACGTCCTAGAGCCATATGAAAGACTTTTATCATACACTTGTTTTCTTCACCAAACAAGCATTAGAAGTGAAATTCAGGGGCCAAAAAAGTGTTCAGTGTGTCACCATTGTAAATCTCAAATCATAAATGTGTTACCAGCCCAAGCCGCAAAATGTGGCAGCTTTTGCCTTAGTAGGATACCAATGGACACCCCTGGACCATTCTATTGATTCAAAAACATTGCGAGCTAAAATTATGGGTGTTAGTTCCGGCGATTTGTTAGGGTATTTGTCTGGAGCAAACATATCGGATAGTTTTTGTCACCTTGCCCGCCTTGAGTTGTCACCAGTTAGAATGCCAAAATTGTAGAATTTTCGACCCCTGGTGAAATTAATCATTCATATTGTGAAAATTTGAAAGGCGTCGATCTCAGGCAGCTCTGTGTGGGCAATGTGGGCATGGTTCTCCCCAAATTCCGAGAATAAATATTTTGGCCATATCACTAAACGTTTGGTCGTCAATACAAAAATAAGGTGGAAATTGAAAAAGCATGTCAAACCTGACATAGCCTTGCAGATGAACATGGAGATGCAGGCGCTGGCGGCCAGGGAGGGGTTGACTCCCAGGGAGGTCTACCACATGGTAGACGTCCACATGACGGACAGCACAGAGCACAACAAGGGGATTCCACCATTGCTGACAGAGCTGTATGACCTGGAAGCCCCCCACCAGGCAGGTCTTCGGCAACACCCACACCACTCTGAGCTTCTCCTCGGGGATGAATAAGGTCACGAGGAACGTGGAGGCGGGGATGAAGATGGAAGAGGTGGTGATGTCATTCATGGTCGACATCGACTACGACACGAAAAACTCCAGTATCGCCGGCCAGGCACTTGACATTATGCTACGGCTGGTTACTCCTGAGTACAGCCACAAACCATGGAACAGACATGGACAGCTCATGGTCTACCTCAAGAAAAGGGGGTTGGAGCACCCGGCACCTCTTCGCCTACAAGGATGCAATGTTTGGACTGCTGTCCAGGGCAGCAGCCATCGCCCTTTACAACTATGAGAATATCAGTAACTTCCTGGATGACTTCCCTGACATCAACAGCCGCCGGGCTTGCCTTGTGAGGGAGGTCATGGTACTGCCCTACTTTAAGCCAGTGCTCGTGGTCTGGGCCACCCTCGGCTTTCACTTGGTGGAGTCGTTCTACTCCAGGATCATCCAGCAGGGCGCAACCCACTCCAGTCTGAAGTTTTTCTTCAAAGAGATGTATCAGAGCATGGAGAGGCCGGTGGAGACAGACCTCTTCCTGTGCGACAAGCCAGAGCTGGCTGGTGTAAGCGAGGGGCTCTTAAATACCATGAAGGAAAGTTACACCCAGGAGGTAGTGGAGGTGGTGGTGGAACATGCAAGACTGTACAAGGAAGAGGTGGTGGCACTGGCAAACCTTACCATGGTGGAGATGAGGCTGGTGCTAGCGAGGCAAAGGAAGGACTATGGTATTGATGAGGAGCAGTATCCCGCTCAGTAACCTGTGATGGAGCAGTGAGAACATCGATGATACTGTGGTGACGAATATCGGCATGGAGAGGAGCTGTGGTTTGGTAGACTACAGGCTACAGCACCTGAAGCACCTGAAGGCTGTCAGCAGGTTGATCGTTCTGAAAAAGACGCAGTCACTCAGAGACAATAAGCCAGTGGACTTTAGAGGGTGAAAGGAGGAGTTGGAGAAGGTAAAGGAGTTAAGGATGGAATGAAGTGAGGCCATGAAGGAGAAGAAGGCAAAGGGTTCCGGTGAGAAGCAGGAAGTTTCAAAACAAAAGGAAATCAAAAGACTGGACACTCATGATTTCCTGAAGTCGGAAGAGGGACCCTTTACGGATGAGCGAGAGGTGGAGGAGTACCTCGCCAAGGAAAATATGGGAGACAAACAGAGGATGAAGAGAATGAAGGTTGAACTGCAGCATGCTCGAGACTCCATACTTCTCCCCATGACTGATCCAATATTTAGGATCCAAACCACTGTTCCTGAGAGTGGTAAAAGGAAACAGAAAACACCCCGGGAATTCGGCGAGGCTCTGAAGTCTGCTGGGCCGGAGAAACCACAGGTCCACCATCGAATACAACACCTTCCAGGTGACTCTAAAGCAGATGGGCGTAAGAACCAGGCGGATGGTGGGACAGTAGAGACGGTCACTTCATGTCCTCAGACGTCATAAAATGTTGTGGTGCTTAATTGCAAATACAAGTACAGGACTTTGACAAGTGTCGGCTCGGCTGAGTATAGGCTATATTCATTAAATTGCGGAAAAAGTAATGTTGCCGTGGCGGGACTTTTTTGCTCAAAAGTGCTCAGTATTTTCGGCTAATTGTTTCTTTTTGTCCCTAGTATTAGGTTTGGGGGATTTTCTAGCTCAATTCTGACTTTGGTATTTACCACTCCACCCTAATACAATGTGAAGAGCTAGTAAGAGCTTACCGTCACCAGCAGCTCTAGAATTCGGCCTTGATGGGGTACTGAGCTCACATATTACCGAACAGGGCTGAGGGAAGAAGTGCATGACTTCATTCACGATGAACAGCTCACTCTAGTGTATGCCTTGCTCTTGTCATCCATTCCCTATTCAATAACATCGCAGAAAAAGTGATGTTCGATTTAAATAAGTCTGAAATGCATAGTCCCGATATAGATTTTAATCGTCTTTCGAATAAGATTAACGTTACTACCCAACTACCAGGTAGTCTATATGCAATTATTCATGCATATACCACGAGCAAATGGTGCCTGGGCTGTCACGATGGGCGAACCGTAGGCGGATCCAGGGAGGGGGGTAGCAAAGAAGGGCAAGTGCCCCCATTGACCTTTGGTGCCTCCCCTAAAATGGTCACGGCACTCATCTGAAGGGTCGATGGTGCCCCTTTGAAATTCCTCCACCCCCCCGAATTCGAAAATCGGCGCCCCGCGATAGGATTTGGCGCCCACCTGGTAAGCTTTACTGGCAAAAAGTGGCGCCCCTTTGGTCTGGATGGCGCCCACTCCTCTCCCCTATAGCGATTCTGGATCTGTCTATGGGTCAAGCACCACCACTGTTTTTTTCTACAAAAGGGAGGTGATGGTGGGGAGAATAGGGGAGATTCTATATGTAGGGGAGAAAGGGGGAATCTGAACTGCTGGCGGAACATCTGATTCTAAAAATCCGCCGGCAAATACACGGATCTGTCGAGGAAAACATTCACTTACATCACTGAAAACTACCACCTCTTCCACTCAGCTACTAGAAATGAACAAGGCCCATTCAGCTGGAGCGTGACACACACGCATGCACGGCGTTGGCATTTTCTGGCCCGATCAGTGAGCCGCAGGAGTGGCCTTCGTTGGTGTACGGATGCAAACACAGCTGGTTCACGCGGCCCCAGCCCGATTGATATAGTGCAGTTGTCAACAGGGCGCTCTCAGCCGGGTCATGTTACCAGGGCGCGACCGGCGACACACAAACAAATCCAGCCCGGTGTAGCTCACTGCCACGACAGGTGGTGCTGCCAGCGTGGCCGCCATCTGCCCAGACGCTCCGTGGTCGCCCACAACCAGCAATGGTGCATGGACCTGAATATGGTTATTCTGCTGCCAGTGTTATTTGGGATAAGACCATGAGAGTGCAGCTGTATACGGAGATTCCAGACGGACAGACGAAGCCTTCCGCATGGCTGAGGCAAATGTCCGCATACCTGGGCTGCTTGTGCAGGCAGCTGCGCACGAAGTCCTTGGCGGCCTCCGACACATCCTCGAACAGCTCGTCGGGGAACTCGGGCTCGGCGGAGGCGATGTTGCGGAACGTCTCAGCGTCGGTGTCACCTCCAAACGGCGTGAACCCGGTCAGCAGCACGTAGGTCAGCACGCCCACCGACCTGCCGGCAATCGGGGGATGCATCCGTCAGAGAGGGAGGAGTGGAGCAGAGGAGCTGCTGCCAAGACCCTCCAGAGCCGAAAGGCTGCGCAGCTCCGGCAGCTGTCGGAGGGGAGCAACGACAGCAACGGCAACAACGGCAACGGCAAATGGCGTCGCCGGCACCGGTGCTGCCGCGCCTCACTTTGCAGTCGCGCCGCGGCAGCAAAGTGAGACAACGCGAAAGAGATGATATTATTTTTTTGGGCCTACTCCGAAGTGAGCTATAGAGAATAAGGCTTTTGCAACGTAATTTAGAAAGCAAAATCAAGTGGAACATGCACTAGGGCCCCTTTAGACCACAACTAAATGTAGGGAAACTAGAACAACTAGAAAAAAAACTACGAGGGAGTCATTCACCTACGACTTAATCTATTTTGTGATATTCATTTTGCGACACAGAAACAAATATAGCCCCAAGTCACATGTTGGAACACGAGGAGTATCAAAATGGCCAGGACAGCCACAAATCACGGGTAGATATCTCTTCTGCAGATGCCGTAAGCAGCTTTCAAAGCTCGTGCATTTAGGAGGGGATTGGATGGCCGGATAAGTGCCTCCGCGGACGTCCCGGGTTGGCACCAGGAGATTTACTAAAAATCCAGCTCTTTTTATCAGTTCCGTTTTCTAGACCTGGGATTTTGAAGGCGTTTTCATGGTACACACGGCGATAAAATGAATGAACAGCCCAGTGAATCGAAGCAATGCATTTATTCGATTGCAATGGAGGGAATGATGTAGATAATATCGGCCAAAGTGACCCCTATTTCTTCAAGCTGCAGGCCAGTTCGTGCCATCTATCCGGGAGACCCAAAGTCATGCCTGGTTCATGTTTATCTGGCGTTCAGTTTGGCTCTTAAATTGTCTTCGGGAACAACACATTTCTATTTACGCAAAACCCAAGCTTTACTTTCCCGACTCATGGTGATATTTGAAGGCAATAGAAAGTTAAATAGACACATATACATTCAGGAGCAAGCTCTCTCGCAGACCATTAACAGATGACACACTTTCCATTCGTTTTACTCTTCTTACCGAAATTCACCATTCATCATAAGTGAGCCATGAAATCGCCCTGGTTTATCCGATAGCTTGGTATTGATTCAGATATACTTATGGTCTGGCGGGCTCCGATACCCAGCTGTTGTTTATTCATCGTGACCTTGAGGCGGGGCGGATCGCGCCCGCTCGTGGCCAACACTTTAGGCGGCGTCGCTTCCTGGATTAGATTCCTCCAGATAGCATTGTCTCGTTTTTCGAAGCCCCTGTTCCTGCACAATAGATCTTATAGAAAAAAAGATGCAGCAATAACCCGTAGTGGGACCAGAGTTGGTTGATTTTTTTATATGACTGTCCACAGTTTCCAGTCTGTTATAGATATCAAGTATTCAAGACCGTCATTTGAAAGAATGGTATGTTTAGCACAATGTGGGATAATTTTCCTTCTAAGATGTTCCCTGGCCTCTCCCCTCGAATCCGGAAATGTAAAAAACACTGAAGATTATATATTCGGGCACAGCCCTTCATCAGAATCGTCGAGTAAATATCAATAATTCTCAGTCCTAGTATAGCCAGACCTATTCGAGGTCAGTGTTATAATAATCTTCAGTGTTTTTTACATTTCCGGATTCGAGGGGAGAGGCCAGGGAACATCTTAGCAACTCATAATCATGCTCCTCGCCGCAGCACTTCAAAACTTATCAACGCTTAATTTTCCTTCTTTCGTATTTATTTATGTATACGAAAATCATGATTAGAGGTTCTACTTTTGGCCCCAGCGTCACGGCACCGGGACCTGATGGTGGTTGCGCCCAGGCCTTTGCTGGGACAAACATGACTTATTTTAGTTTGTATCTTCTAATACTTCTCGTTCTGAATCTATTTCCAAAATTTTACATTAGAAATAATGTATGCAGCCTGCCCAAGAAAAACTATTCATTTAGCCCCGGCTGACACAATCATCGCGAAAACACCAAACAAGGATAAAAGTTCTGCAGCTTATGAAATGTTGAAAATTTAACTCCTGCTTCGGACCAAGAGTGCAATACTGACTTAATTTCTTGTTCAGCAGGTTTTACGCTGAAGCGTTTTTTTCTGAGCCTGATTTAATCGTTTTTTATGTATGAATTCTAGTTATAGCCATTCATGTATTCAGCCTGTGATGCACCTATCCCTGGCCCCCCTACCAAAGGCTAGTTCACCAACAAGAACAGGCAATTCCTTTAACACGCGCATTGACGGGGGTCTGAGCCACCTTTGCATTGACGGGGGGGGCGGGTACCCGCCCCCTTAGATCTCGAGAACCACGGTAGGTAGCGAAAAACGGTAAACGGAGTTGGGCTGCCCATCCGCTTCTCCATCGAAAACAATTGAACCATTTTTTTGTCAGGTCACATTTAAGGTCACGAGAGGTCAAAACATGCCATCATAGGGATAACATGTAAATTCAGTTTTTCGGCCATTACATCTGAACACGTAAAGATAGAGCAAAACGACTTGAACTATATGAATCCTCTCAGCAAGCCAAATCGAATGATATATAATTTGACCTTACTAGGTTAAATTAAAGATTTGACCTGACCTGAGGTCAGGTCAGGTCAAATTATATAAAATGCATATCATTAGAACCGCAAAGCCCATGCGAGTTAATTCAGCTAAAATAAATGCTCTATCACACTCCGTCACTGAGTTATTCCGTAAAAAAACATTTTTCCCATGTATTTCCAATGGAGAGGTCATGCCTTGTACCTGACCTTAGGTCATCGATATAAAAAATACCGGAACATATTTTAGAGAACTCGGTGGGGCCATTATGTGATATGAGTTTCAATCGGATAAGTTCACTCTGCTCCGACTTATGCTATCTTAAACTTTTTTTAGGTCGGGTAACTTGACCTGTACTGGTGACCTGACCTGAGATGACCTAACCTTACAATTTTCACAGAAGTTGTAAAAATGATGAGGGAAAAGGTATGCCAGGTACGGCGGCGCTACGCGCCGCCGTTTTTCTGCTGTCTCCGAAAAACCCGAGGGGGTGGGTACCCACCCCCGTCAATGCGCGTGTTAAAAACCTGAGCATTTATAAGATATCAAACATAAGAATATTGGGGGCTATAGCTTCCTTTTGGGGGCTATAGCTTTGGAGTATATCTAGAAGAAGAAAGTTCAAGACCAGTCCGGGCCGTTCGAAAGTTTCCCCATCCAGTTCGGGATCTACACTGTGATCCAATCGGTTTGGATCTCGATCTTAAACCAATCCGCATCCGAATACTGATCATACGTTTTGTTTACTGAACACTGAATTACGAAGTTCCAATAACTAACACTGCTGTTTGAAATCATCTTTAAATAATTCTAGATAGATACCTACTGTTTGGAAAAGTTTGACGAGAAATGAGCTAGACATCCAGCAATGAGAATCTACCTCAATATTCTGATCCAAAGCTACCCCATTTTTTTACTAACCGGCATTTCAAACCGAGAAAATTTCGGGCATTCCTGGTTCCAGTGTCCTATTCTATAATATAGAGTGAAATGGTTGTTCCTAGAAATGGCTGTTAATCCCAGAAATCCCAGAAATAGCAGAAATAATCCCAGAAATGGCTGTTCTTTACTTTTCTTTTTCAATACATTTCAAGAAAAACTACATTTTATTTGTTTGCCGCCCCGGTAGCTCAATTGGTAGAGCGCTGGGCGCCAGCCCGCTGCTCCGAAACATGTATTAGTGGTGCATATCCAGGCTTGGGATTGGATCCCCTAAGATGCTCCGGCGCTCAATAGTTTACTGGACGTAGGTCGGCTGGCAACTGACTGGTGAGAGGGTGACCTGAGCGGGCCAGCCGTCCCTGTGCTTTATGGGACTTTAAACTTTGGCTTCTAAATTAAGCCGTTATTGTGGGAGTTGCTCGTTCGGTGGTGGGGTCGGGTCCCCGTGGCAAGTCCCTGATGACTTTAGTGCAGCTCCGTCTCCAAAAGCGAATTGTGAACAACTTGGACAAAATTTATAAAAATAATTGTATAATACATCCGAAGGTATTAGTTTTTTAAGATATGTAGAAAAACACCACAACAAACCTTTATCTATCTCGTTTTTCTTTTCCCGGTTAGGAAAACATTTCCCCCAATTTCCACCTCCCATTTTTGGAAAAAAGCGATCCCCTAACATGTTGTCGGCAGAGGTAGCGCTTTTGAGTTATTGCGAGTCCGCTACCCTTCTCCGCTACTACTTTGCTATGAAAACCGCTTTAAGACTCCTGTACCATTTGAAAAGTTCGCAAGTAGCGGAACAGTGGAGTAGCGGGCTTGAGAAGTTAGCCGCACGACTCTGGTAAATAATCATACAGCACCTTGAATCAAAGCCTTTTTATTTTCATACCTAAATATGTTACGTTTTTAATATGCATATATGCTTCAGTTATTCTTTCGGTCAAGCTGTATGTCTTAGGCGCTTACAAGCAAATGGAAAACATATTTTCAACCTATTTTCTTACTTATCCTGATCGTGATAAAATTGTTATCCTTTATGCTGCACTCAGACCAAATACAATTATCAGAATATAACTATATAACGATGCCATCCTCTGAAAGAAAGCTAATACTGCTGGAAGTTTTGACCGAGGTCCAGATTGCTGTAATTTATACAGGGATACATCGCGGGGAGTTGATTTACATCTTCCCCTCCCACACCTCATAGCCGTCTCCGCACCTTTGTCTTCCCACACGTTCCCGGGGAGCGCCCTCCCGGCAGCTCAGTACAGCAGCAGTGGCCACCTGGCCATCCATCTCCACAGAAACAGCAGGTCATCCAACTGGACAAGCCGCAGCAGCTCACGAAAGGCAGAATCTCTACAGCTTGACTTTCATTGCCCGGTTCCTCATTCACCGATGCCCACGCCGGTGAACCCAGCAGTGTGGACAAGAAAAGGTGCAAATAGGAAGGGAATTGTAGAAAAATAGCACATTCTTTCATTAAAGTTCTGATGTCTACCTGTAAAACTGCTGTGCTTGACAACTAATGACCATTTCCGTTTATTTTAGCCAGCGCAGCCGCTCTGAATGAAGAGCCGTCACGCGACTTTGATAGCGAAGGGAAGCACACGAAATGAATGGCATATTTTCTCACCACGTCGCTGGCGTTGGGCCGATTTCTCGGCCACGCCCGGGCGCGCCAGACCCAATCGGCAGCACAGGTGGGAGGCCGTCCCACCGACCTTGCCAACGAGCAAACACACCGCCCGCGCGCGCCGCCTCAAGAGACCCGACTAACTGCAGCCGATCGATTCGGACGACCTTCGCCAAAGCGTTTTTTCAAGCTAAGCAAAGCGTTGCTCCGCAAGGGCGTTTGGTATCCATGACGGCTCACTTTTTCCTTGGAGCTGCATGCAAAGCGGCTCGGGGGTCCCTGGACAGCTGTACCCGCCTTTATCACTAGCTTGCTAATGTGGGATTTCAGAGATCAAGCAGACTATGAGAGACAATTTCGATCTGAAAATTAGAGAATATCCATATCAAATAATAACAAGCACCATTGAGTGACCCAGAGCTGCAAAAAGTCGGGCTCTCGGGTCATAAAGTGCCGGACAGATTTTAGGGCACGGTATGGTTTTGCGACAGATCTTACAATCTGTGAGAAAAAAATCTTGAAAGGAAGCAGAAAATATTTTTGTTCTAAAAAAACTCAATATTAGATTTGTCACCTCTTTCACTCAACAAGTTTTTCATGAATTTGCACCTCTCCCATATCAAGCCAGTGTGCGGCAAGAACCGATGGAAAATCGAGGGACTTATGAATCGAGGGACCTTTGAATAGAGGGCCTTATGCACAGAGGGTCTTTTTCGAGGGACTTATGAATCGAGGAACCTTTGAATAGAGGGCCTTATGCACAGAGGGCCTTTTAAACGTCACCCAGAAAATCCTCTGCTGGAAAAATTCCTTCACCGGCATGTCGGGCCCGATTTGTATTCCATAGCACGCGACAGCTTGGCCCGACAGGCCGCCGTAAAGGTAAAGGCGACAGGCAAAACAGTTTTTTCCTTCGTTTCCTTCTGTTTGGAAGTACGCTCAACGTTGCCGCAAGGGCGCTGTTTGAACAGCGCCCTTGCGGCAAAGCCGGTGTAAAAGGTATCTTTGGTTTGAAGAAAAGCAGCCCTGCGGTTTGGTGTGTTGCCTTGTGGATATGGCGGAGGCCAAGGCCCTAGAATCCCGTGGTGTGGTAGAAGCAATACGTTGCAAGGTTGTGTTTTTGATTATTTTTCTCTTGCATTACTTTGGTATACATCTTGAGTAAACTGGTTGAGCCTGGATTTCATCGTCCATAGTTGAAGGGCTAATAAATGGCTCCGATTAAGCTGAAGCCCCTTCCGAGTCTGCGCCTGACCCCGGCCGAGGTCGGACGTGTCCGGAGGGGCATGGTGTGAGCCTGCGTGGCGTGCGTCGGCGCGGAGCCTCGATCGGTGTAAGGCATCTAATAGCCAACCAGTGCAGTGGTGTGGCAGGAAAGAAATGAACAGATTGATGTATGGCTTGGTGCAGTGAATGATAGCTACCATCCCAGCGCCAGGGGTGTGAAAAGTGAACCAGGCGACATCTGAATCGGGTGAGTGGAGTCATGTCCGAGTCCGAAAGCGAGCTGGATAGGGATTCCGTTTTCACGGATGCAGCTTCAGAAACTGATACCGGACGTAAACGTCAACGTCAACTGTCCGTAGCAGAAATGACCAAAAACATTGAGCGAAAGAAGGCCAAAAATCTGCGAGCGGTGCAAAGTTCTAAAACGCGCGACTGTGAGCCCCATTCTGTGACTCTGGAGGCGATAAAACATTTAATTGATGAAGGCAACAATCGTGTAATCGCTGCATTCGAGGCAAAATTTGCCCAAATAGAGAAGCGCGTGGATATTTTGGAATCTGAAAACTTAGAGAAGCACGTGGAAATCGAGAGTCTGCGTCAGGAGGTTTCAGAACAGAGACGGATCAACGAGGATCTGAAACAACAGATCAATGGTATCGACATGAATCGACGCCTCTCGTCGTTGATTCTAACTTGCGACGACTTTGGCTCAAAGTCGTCAGCGTTGGAGGTTGTGGAGAGCGCCGTGAGTGCCATGAACAAACGCCTTCCTGGACTGAATATAACAGCAGCAGACATCCAAGTGGCCCATAAGCTACAAAACGAAAACAAAGTGTTCGTAAAGTTCATGCGTCGCTGCGTGCGCGACGAAGTGTACGAGCGACGCTTTGATCTGTTACAGCGACGTGGCCGTGGTGGGGGAGCCACGAGGGCTGGTGAGGAGGATAGGTCTGGCTCAGTGAGGCCGCCTCTTTACATCTCGGAGTCCTTGGTACCCGAAATGCAGCGACTCTTTCAGCTTGCCCTCGCCGCTCGGCGGCCCGAGAACGGATCTAGGATCGCCTCTGTCTTCAGCCGGCGAGGATTTGTTTACTGTAAGAAGACTAGAGGAGGAGATAACTTCAGAATCCAGAATGAAGAACATTTACGCCGACTCATCGGCGGTGAGCTTCCTCCTCTGCCCCGGCGCGGTGGTGGCTCAGTACATCGCGGCCGGCGTGGCCCCGTCGAACGGTCCTCGTCCGGACACTCAGTCGAGCAGGGCGGGAGGGCGGCGGACCGGCGGCCCGCGGCTGGACCCCCGTCCGGCAGAGGTCATGCTTCGGCCAGAGGCGGCCCTGGCTCCCGTCTTCGGGTGGCCAGAGAGGTGGAGGGACGGAAGGAGCCGACTGCTTCAGCACCGCTCCCGTCTGATGGCAGTGCTCCCACTAGCCAGTGACGGACGTGCCGCTGCCGTGGCTGCGGCGGTTCCAGACCCGAGTAGAGCGGTGATCACCCCGTTCTGGCGCGTAAGCTTGATGCTTTCGTCATTCACTGGCCCTCGGCGGATGTCTGACGGTCCTTTTCAGTGTATTGATGTCAACAGCTTCTGGTTACTAAATCTGAGTATCCCCGCAATCGTTTTTCCTTGAATATCGCCAAACGTACTGGGTAGTAATTGTGGCTATGTAGTAATTACTGATAGTGTCGCTTTGATAACATTTTCACGTCGAACTGTTTTGATGGCAAGAGTCTTTGAAGTTTGATTCCATCTGACACTAGTATGGATATGGTATGGATATGGATCGGACATGGTAAAACATATGGATTTTGAGCGATAGCGGCAGCTGTAGGCTGTATGAAAGATTCTGATGATATACTAGGGCTGAACCTAAAGGTAACGTATTTTAAAAAAGTAACTTGGCAAGCAAGTGTTATACCTGCGGTGAGGCATTAATCACGCTGTATTTTCTTTAGACACAGGCAGGGAGTGGTGGCGACGCTGCCGGGTCTGGCCGGTGAGCGTTGTCTGAACGGGGACGAGTAACATCATTCCCAGCTCATAAAGGGGTCGGACCTATCGGCGTCTACGGCGGCGGCCCGGCGGCTCGCCCCACTCCGGCTGCGATGGTCGGCGTGGCGACGGTGTTGTACAGGTACTGGGTAACCTTGATAAACGCAGTGCCAAGCTATAAGACCCAGTTTGTGATATGCCGAGGTTTGAGACAGTTACGGACTGTGTTCGCGCACCTATGTATTAATGGGTGTTATTTAATGTCAAGCGTTAGTGATAATGTATAAATCATACGAAGTGTTCTGTGGCTTAGGATTAGAGCGCACAGATCGGGGCTCCGCGCGCGACCGCGGGGCCGGACACCGACCTCCTAGCGAAGTGCCGGTGTGCGATGGCGTACTTGTTTTTTTTTTGGGGGAGGAGGGATTTGGGAGGGGGTTGCGTGGTGGAGAGAGTGGAAAAGGAGAGAAAATAAGGGAATTTCGATTGTTATGGCATACTTTGGAGCGCAGAAATGGGTCATATTTTGGCCTGTCGGAGTTGGGCTTGGAATTTGCGGTTCTGTTGTTGAACTGCATATACCTTTCAATAATTCACCCATCTGATACAGCTTCAGTTCAACGCTGTGTTAGTGGCGATAACTTTCCCTAGAATGGACTGTGGCAGTCACCATTCTCACGTTCTTTTGATCAGTACTCAATGCTGGGACTTGTCAAGCCTCCATAGATGGTACCAAAGTCAATTAGTGGTATTGAGAAAGGTACGCTAGGCTATAGACGTTTGAGTTTTTCTATGATATTGAGCTACAGTTTAAGTTTGACTACACCTACGTAGCACATTGCCTGATCTAAGAGTTCTTACTCTGAATGCGCGTGGCATTCGCTTAACTTCGAAAAGACGGGCGTTGTTTCGTTTTTTACATGCAAATTATCCAAATCACATAGCTATATTACAGGAAACACATTCTCAGCCGTGCGATGCTCCCTATTGGAAAGCTGAGTGGGGTTCCGACGTCCTGTTTTCGCACGGGTATAGCACAAAAGAATGCGGAGTAGCCATTTTCTTGCCTCGAACATTGCAAGGGCAGTGTAAAGTCAGAACAAGTGATTATTCGGAGGATGGCAGACTAATAATTGCGAACCTAGAATTCACTCAGTGTACAGTTAATTTGGTGGCCGTTTACGCACCAACACAAGGTCAAGGCAGACAACAAACCCAATTTTTTCATCGATTGAAAGACAAAATGAAAGCTATGCCGCAGGAGGAAAAACATTTCTTACTTATCTGTGGTGATTTGAATTTGCATTTATCTCATCGCGACACCTCAAGTACCAGATTTCACGCTTCAAGCGCAGCAAACGTTTTTACAGACTTTATGAAAGATTTCGGCTTGGTGGACCTATGGCGAAACAAAAACCCGGAACTGAGGAGATATACTTGGAGGAGATTCACCCCAAAATTACAGCAATCCCGAATAGACTACATCATCGCCAGTGAGCACTTAATGTCAAGCAACGTAGTTCACAGCATTGATATAAAGCCTTCAATATTGTCCGATCATAGTTTGGTGGCAGCGGAATTATCAATCTTCTCTTCAAGTCGTGGTCCTGGTCTTTTTCGTTTTCAAAATGAGCTTCTGCAAGATAGATCTTTCGTTGCTGCAACCAAAGTTGAAATAGGAAAGGTGTTGAAGGGAGAAGGCATTTACAGTAACTTGATAGATTGGGGATTGAAGCTAGAATTATTATCAAGCCAAATTAGAGTGATAAGCTTAGGAAAAAGAAGGAAAATAATAAACGGAGGCGAGAAAATGAAGAAAGATACATCACCTTGTTAAGGAAATGCGAGGATGAGATGAGTCAGCGGCCTAACAACGACTTAATAGAACAATATCATGAACTTAAAGGAGTCGTTGAGGAAATCGAATTGGAAAAAGGAAGGAAAGCCATGATTTACTCAGGTGCAAAATGGATTGAGGAAGGTGAAAGGCCGACACGATACTTTTTGAATCTATACAAAAATAAAAGCATACAAAAACAGATCAATGTTTTGGAAGATTCGGACCGTAGCTTGATAACAGGAAACCAAAACATATTAGCATATTGTAAAGCTACTTCCAAAATATATATTCTGGAAGAAAAGGCAAAAACCAGGGTCATTTGTCACTAAGCAGCGAATTTTTAGACCCCATAAAATGTCCGAAGCTTAGCCAGGAAGAAAGAGCACTATGTGATGCACCTATTACAGGTCTGGAATGCAAGATGGCGTTGCAAGGTATGTCAAACAATAAGTCACCTTCAGTTTCAGGATTTTCGAAAGATTTTTTTTGCATTTCTGGGGCGAATTAGAAACAATTGTTATTAATTACTTGGCTCAAGTCAAGGAAAGGGGAGTCTTTTTGTCACACAAAGAAGAGGCGTTATAACACTAATTCCAAAGCGAGGATACCAGAAGTCGCTCCGAAATAAGCGAGCCATTTGTCTTCTCGACATAGTTTATAAAATAGTTGCCAAGGTGCTGGCGAATAGACTGATGTGTGTTATATCCAAGTTAGTTTCATCTGACCAGACTGGCTCGATAAGAGGTAGGTTTATAGGTGTGAACATTCGAACGGTGGCTGACATAATCGAATATTGTGAAACTGACCGATTGGAAGGAATTTTAGTGGCGTTGGATTTCGAGAACGCATTCAACACTGTTGAACATAAGTTTATTTATGATGCGTTGCAGAGTTTCAATTTTGGTCCTGATTTAATCGAATGGATACGGATTCTTCATAGAGATACCGAGTTAGCCGTGATCAATAACGGTTTTACCTCCGAGTGGTTTAAGCCGACTCGAGGTCTACAACAGGGTTGTCCAGCCTCAGGCTTGATTTTTTGTTTGGTTGTCGAAATACTTTCCGTCAAAATACGAGCAATGTCCCAAATAAAAGGTATACAAATATCCGGTCAAGAAATTAAAATATCTCAATACGTTGATGACACAACCCTTTTCATTAATGACGAGCATTCTGCAAACATTGCATTGCGCGTATTTGAAAACTTTGGTGAGTTTTCGGGGCTAAAGCTTAACTTAGATAAATGCCAATTTATGTGGCTTGGCGTGTGCAAAAACTTTGGACGCACTATTTGCGAACGACCTTGTAGTGAACAAGTTAAAATCTTAGGGATACACTTTAGTGCTTTACGGAAATGTGACAATTTGGGGCCCACTATTTCCAAAATTGACACTACACTTAACGAATGGTCCCAACGGAATCTAACCCATAAAGGCAGAATAACTGCGGTTAAATCCTTGGTTATATCGAAATTAATTTACTCAGTGGCAGCAACGCCTATTTGTGAAAAAACATTAAATGTAATTCAAAGCAAAATCATGAAATTTATCTGGCGCGGACGTCCGCCAAAGGTTTCCAGGGATACACTGTATCAAAATGTTGACAAGGGTGGCTTGAACGCTCCGAACATAATTTGCATTTATAAGGCCATGAGATCTGCATGGTTTGGTAGGCTTTTGCGCGATATTGATGCAGCATTATCAAAAATTCTCCAAAAAAGATTGGTGATTCGCTTTGAACACATCCTTCATATAAACTACGATGAGTCCTGGATTAACTCGAGGCAGGTCCCATTCTTTTATAAAGAAATGCTGAAATGGCTAAGGGAAGCACTTCCAGTACAAGAACCAAGTAATGGCAGAGAGGTCAGAAGGCAAATCATATGGCATAACGCTGCGATACGGGTAGAAGGGCGTGGTTTCTTTTCCCGGTATTTACATCAACGTAATATCAAGCTTCTGGATGAATTTTTTGATAGCCATGGTAATATATTGTCCGCTAACGATTTTAAGGCCAAACACTCCCTCACTTATTTAAATCCATTGAAATACATGGGTTGGTGTAGGGCTATACCGATCGAATGGAGAAGAGCCGTGGCTGGGACAGGCTCCTTATCTAATGATGATAAGATGATTGTCCCACAAATCGAGATAAAATGTAAGTTAGTGCCCATTCAAATTGTGAAGTCGAAATATTTCCGAACAAAGTGGTTGAAAGAAGTCACGCCAGCTGCGCAAAATAAGTGGATAAGTGAAGGGTTTGATTTTGCTGATCGTTGGACAAAAATACATGCTCTTTCTTTCACTTCCACAAAATCTACAAAATTGCAAAGCTTGCAATATAGAGTGCTACACCGATTCTTTCCCACACGCCGTTTTCTTTGCATACGGAGGGTAATAGATGACCCATTCTGCCAAGAATGTGGAGAAATTGACACTCTTCAGCATTTCTTTGTGCAATGCGAAGAGGTTAAGACATTTTGGACCGAATTAAAAACGAGGATCAACCGCAAGTTAAATAGACGGCAATGCTTACACCTAGATGCCCAACAAATTTTGTTTGGTTCATTGACAACTTTAGATGTTGTTAATTTGATAATACTAAATGGGAAACAGTTTATTGCGAACAGACGATTCCGGGATGAACCAGTTACCATTAATCAATTTATACCTTTTCTGAAACAACAATTCGATTTTGAGTGGATAAATGCTGTGAAAAACAGAACAGTTAACACATTTCAGGCAAGATGGAAACCATTTATAACAGGGGATCTGCAGTTCAACGTATAGCAGAGTCTAAACATCGCCCAAGCCGACAGACCGATGGGGTATTTTGTCTTTTGTTACATATCTAGTGTAACTTGTGATCGCCAAACTCATCGGGGTCGCACGGGACGGGGGTGGGATGGGGATGGGATGGGGGGGCTTGGTGGTTAAAATGGTATGCGCAAAAATGTCGACACAGGTTGCAGCAACGATGTTTTGATATGTTATATCATCTTGGGAATCGAACGCATCCGTGTGTACGTGTCTTGTTGAAATCATTGGATACGCCGACTTAATGGTTAAAATCATGAAGCATGAATGTTATGAACAATATGGAAATATATGTTTGTAAACATGAAAAAAAAGCTGAAGCCCCTTCCACCGTCCCGTGTCAAGCTTAAATGTGGATTTGAGGGATGTGGGTATTTTGGCGAGAAACGTTTTTTAAGGAGCATCAGCGAATCAAGCATTCTGGGCTGCCCTGCAAGTTCAGGAACAGTGGTTTTGGCCAAGGAGGTCGTTTTGAAGCATGGATCAAACAGCGGGCAGATCAGAACAGTGTGGGGAGAAAACAAAGAAGTAAGTGATGTGGTGTTCATTGTAATTTCGGCAGCTTACATTTATTTCCACACAGTATGTTATGCTCACTGTTGATCAATAATTGTAAATGATATTAATAAGGGAAAAATGAATTTTACCAGCAGACTGGTCAAATTAGACTAAAACATTTGATTTTCCCTTCCATCTTCTTTTAAATCCAATGCCTGTTTGTCCAGAATTAACCACAAAAGTTGCATACCTTCATCAGTGGATTTGTAGATGCCAAAGAAACAAAACTCTTCACCTTTCCACATTAATTTGAGTTTTAAGTACCAAACTATTTCTCCTATTTCATTTTATTCACTTACCTAAATATGCCTATGATCTATGTCAAGGGGACAAAGATATAACAAAAACACAGCCTAGTGCAACCTTTACTCATTCCTTTTACTCTTAACTTCCTTGGAAACATGATAT
Source organism: Lepas anatifera (assembly GCA_034440635.1). NCBI lineage: Eukaryota > Metazoa > Arthropoda > Thecostraca > Lepadidae > Lepas > Lepas anatifera. The sequence continues at coordinate 439,787 of JAOTON010000770.1, read as the reverse complement.
TTATTTGACATTTACTATCTAACTGACTTAAGGTTATTTATTAGCCTCATGAACTTCAGATCCTAAACCACGTACCCTCATGGAAATGAGCACGGCAATGCATGAAAAACTTTGAGATAGCCAACAGCTTCAAAATTTAGGATTTTTCATGTAAACATGCATTTTTAGTCATGGAAAGCTAATATTACATGTTTGTATTCAACTACAAGCAGCCATGATCTTTAAAAGCACTTTCGAATATCAAAAAAGCACCCGTCCAATCTTGTTTGTCTGGCCATCAGAGCAAAATCCATATATAAATTTTGGGGGTTCCTTCCAAATTACCCCCTCCCACCTCCAAAAAAACTGAAATCATGAAAATCTGCAGAAGCTGGCATAAGTAACCGCATGGTATGGGAACCATGTCAGCTTTCTTCTCTGTATCTCTGTATATCTCTGTATATGTATTAATCACCAACAGGCACATACCCAATTATAGGTGAAGTCAATGAAAGATAAAAATGCATAATCACCAACAGCCTTCTCCTAAAACGGGCAAAAAACATTTCGAACACAACAAACACAGATAATCAATCTGGTCACTGACCTATGAAAGCTGTTTGTAGAGTCGTAAAAGAGGCGATACACTTTTTAAGTCGTCCAATGGGATCCGTCAAAATATCGCAGGTTGGTGAGAACGCTAAAAAGTTATTAACAACGCGAGGAGCCCGCACAAACACACATGATTGTATCGTGTTCACTCCACCTAAAGGCACATTTAAGAAAGTTGCACTAGCATTCCTGGTAGTTCTAGATGGTACATGGAGCGAGAAACATTCCAAAAGATGAGATGATGCGATGAGACCTCTAAAAACCTTGCTTGTGAATAAAATGTCATGTTGTACACGCCTTGCCAATAAAGTACGAACATCATAAAACTTCGTCAATTCCTCGTAACCTAATGATGGACAGGCTGGGTCAACATGGTTCGCAAGCCACATCAAAAACTTGTGTTGGATTCTTTCTACACGATCCAGATGACATTTTGCGGCTCCAGCCCAAACCACCGAACAATACTCTAAAACTGACCGAACATTTGCATTAAAAGCCGCCAAAGCGGCCTTCTTATCCAGCTTACATCTAGGGGAGGCTGTCTGGAAGGTTCTGATTAATAAACCGAGTGATCTGTTTGCTTTGGAAACCATCGAGTTTATATGGTCGGAAAAGGTAAGCTTTTGGTCAAGAATGATTCCCAAATCTTTTATGGAAGAAACGTTCTCCAAAAATTGTTCCTTTGATTTTATAGGCCGAATCAATGAGATTGCGTTTTAAAGAGATTTTGAAAGACTTGCATTTTGAGGCGTTTAGATTCATCTTCCAGGCAGCAGCCCAACTTGTTACTGCGTCCAGGTCTTTCTGTAACGTGTTAAAGTCATTTTGGGATTTCACTTGATGGAATATTTTCAGATCGTCCGCGAAAAGCAAACACTTGGTAGAAGCTACGTGTGGCAGGTCGTTTACGAAAACTGAAAACAACAACGGAGAGATGAGCCCTCCCTCTGGTGTGCCTGAGGCCACACGAGCCCAATCCGAAACTTTTCCGTTCAGCACCACTCTCTGCTTACGTCTGCCAAGATAAGAACTCAACCATCTCAACGCTAAGTTGTCAATACCATACATTTGCTGCAGTTTGTACAATAAAAGACGATGGTTAACACTTTGGAACGCGCTCGAGAAATCTGTGTAAACTGCGTCTAGCTGACTGCTGCCAGAAATGGCTTTCCACCCGTGTGCCAGAAAAGATGCTAGATTAGATTGACATGATCTATTTGGCAAGAATCCATGCTGACATGGAGAAAGATGAGGCCGGACGTGCTGGTAAATCTGGTTGCATACTATTTTTTCAAAAATTTTGGCGCAAAGAGGCAGCAGTGAAACAGAGCGGTAGTTGTCAGGATTTTTCGTGACCCTTTTTTGAATATCGGAACAATATTTGCTTCTCCCCACTGCTCAGGAAAAATTCCACAGTTGAGGGACATTTTGAAAATTTTGCACAGAGGGCTAGCCAGTTCTCCAGCACATTCGCGAAGCACGCGAGCACTTAACCCATCAGGACCGCAAGCTTTGGTTACAACCAATTCTTGCAGCAAGCGACGTACAGTTTCCTCTGACACAGTGAAGGCAATCAAACGATCATCCACACTAAAAGGTATGTCAGGGAAATTTACAGCATTAGGGTCAGAGAATTTAGAAGAAAAGGTACGGCTTAATAGGTTGGCCTTGTCTGTGTCGTCGGTAAAAAGTACGTTATTGCTTTCTAAAACCGGTACTCCCTTCGTCTGTTTAAAACACTTCATAAAAGTCCAAAAACGTTTCGGGTTGTTTGTAAAGTCTGAAACAAGACCTTTCAGGTACTGTGAGTAGCCCTGACTAGACAAGTGTTTGAAAGCAGCGCGCTTGTCAGCAAAGTCCGCCTTCACACGTTCATCACCAGGCTGGCGCTTCATTCGTTCAAAGGCAGCCTGCTTCATTTTCAGTGCACGCCTGACCTCTGCGTTGAACCATGGCGGATAACGTTTTTTGGGAACAACTAATGGTATATGATCGCGGATGGCGGCGTCAACAAGAGAATAAAATAGTGATACAGCTTCCATTGCAAACTATATTTTTAAGTATTCTGGGCTGGACTATGTAACATAATAACAAAATATCACTTATTCTCATTCTAGTGCAGCATTTTTTGTCAATGGCGGCTGCAGAGGACTGAAAAAGGGGGCTGCTTTTCATGTTATTGTATATTTCCACCTGTGACCTAAATCATCTGAATTCAAAACTGAGTCTTATTCAAGACCCAGTCGAGCTGACTTTGACACACACTATTTGTATGCTGTACGTCCACAAATCTCAAATTACATCCAATAATAAATTTCCTTTACCAATGGTGACTCCAGAAAATGGGAATTGGTGGTTCGGTATTCAATTTGTTATAGGTTTCTGCCGATAACCTTAATTTCCTGAGCGTGTCTGATAATTGAAAACCCGAAGAACAGTCTCAGTTCTAGAGTTTTGAAAATTAATAGACTTGTGTCATTCCACTTAGATTTTCCATAGGCGGCTTCAGAGCACGAAAAATAAGGATATCACACATATAAGGATCAGAGCACAAAAATAAGGATAATGATATCCATTGGTGCCAAACTTGAAGTTTTTTATGCTAATTTTAGTATTTTCTATTAAGAATGTGGAAAAAGAGTAGGAACATTTTACCAATTGAATGGGTTTTAGACAATCTTAACACGCGCATTGACGGGGGTCTGAGCCACCTTCGCATTGACGGGGGGCGGGTACCCGCCCCCCCTAAGATCTCGAGAACCACGGTAGGTAGCGAAAAACGGTAAACGGCGTTGGGCTGCCCATCCACTTCTCCATCGAAAACATTTGAACCATTTTTTTGTCAGGTCGCATTTAAGGTCACGAGAGGTCAAAACATGCCCGTCATAGGGATAACATGTAAATTCAGTTTTTCGGCCATGAAATCTGAACAAGTAAAGATAGAGCAAAACGACTTGAACTATATGAATCCTCTTAGCAAGCCGAATCGAATGATATATAATTTGACCTTGCTAGGTCAAATCAAGGATTTGACCTGACCTGAGGTCAGGTCAGGGTCAAATTATATAAAATGCATATCATTAGAACCGCAAAGCCCAGGCGAGTCTAATGCAGCTAAAATAAATGCTCTATCACCATCCGTTACTGAGTTATTCCGTAAAAACCATTTTTCCCATGTATTTCCAATGGAGAGGCCATGCCTCGTACCTGACCTTAGGTCATCGATATCAAAAATACCGGAACATATTTTAGAGAACTCGGTAGGGCCATTATGTGATGTGAGTTTCAATCGGATAAGTTCACCCTGCTCCGACTTATGCTATCTTAAACTTTTTTTGAGGTCGGGTCACTTGACCTGTACTGGTGACCTGACCTGAGATGACCTAACCTTAAAATTTTCACAGAAGTTGTAAAAATGATGAGGGAAAAGGTATACCAAGTATGGCGGCGCTACGCGCCGCCGTTTTTCTGCTGTCTCCGAAAAACCCGAGGGGGGGCGGGTACCCGCCCCCCGTCAATGCGCGTGTTAATAGTCCTATCCTAACCACCCGACAGATTTGGAGGCTTTTTCCGAAAGTGCCCGACAGATTTGAGATTTTTGCAGCTCTGGAGTGACCATTGTATAAGTCTTCGCACGAACAGTGAAATGAAAATGTGTTAATTTGTAGTGTTTTCTTAGTATCTCAAAGGAGATTGGAATAATTCCAGAACTATGTTAACACGCGCATTGACGGGGGTCTGAGCCACCTTCGCATTGACGGGGGGCGGATACTCGCCCCCTAAGATCTCGAGAACCACGGTAAGTAGCGAAAAACGATAAACGGCGTTGGGCTGCCCATCTACTTCTCCATCGAAAACAATTGAACTATTTTTTGTCAGGTCACATTTAAGGTCACGAGAGGTCAAAACATGCCGTCATAGGGATAACATGTAAATTCAGTTTTTCGGCCATTTCATCTAAACAAGTAAAAATAGAGCAAAACGACTTAAACTGTATGAATTCTCTCAGCAAGCCGAATCGAATGATATATAATTTGACCTTGCTAGGTCAAATCAAGGATTTGACCTGACCTGAGGTCAGGTCAGGGTCAAATTATATAAAATGCATATCATTAGAACTGCAAAGCCCAGGCGAGTCTAATGCAGCAAACATAAATGCTCTATCACCATCCGTTACTGAGTTATTACGTAAAAACTATTTTTCCCATGTATTTCCAATGGAGAGGTCAAGCCTCGTACCTGACCTTCGGTCATCGATATAAAAATACTGGAGCATATTTTATAGAACTTGGTGGGGCCATTATGTGATATGAGTTTCAATCGAATAAGTTCACCCTGCTCCGACTTATGCTATCTTAAACATTTTTTTTAGGTCGGGTCACTTGACCTGTACTGGTGACCTGACCTTGGATGACCTAACCTTAAAATTTTCACAAAATTTGTAAAAATGATGAGGAAAAAGGTAGGTCAAGTATGGCGCCGCTACGCTTCGCCGTTTTTCTGCTATTTCCGAAAACCTGAGGGGGGCGGGTACCCGCCCCCGTCAATGCGCGTGTTAAATAATTGCTGAGGTAATGCTGTAAAATCTGACAGGAAAGCTGTAACATGGCAGCGGTTCAGGTTGGCACGGCTGAACCAGTCTCACTCACCACATGTCGGCAGCCAAGGTGATAGCGTCGAAGCGCAGGATCTCCGGCGCTGGAAAAGAAGGCAAGCCATCACTTTTACACCGGTTTCCCATATGGGAGAGCTATCGATTTTCGCTGTACGAAACCCAACAGCAAGATAGGAAGAACCAAACAGCACAAAAACACCAAACGAACAGAAGGAAAGCTTGAGCATTAAAACATAAAGACATGATTTTTTACAACGGCATTTTAAGTTTGGGCTCTGCGCATGTCAGAGTAACACACTAGCAAAAATATGTTGTGATCTTCAATCCACGTGAGTGCGAGTCAGACCTGTCCGTCACCACCTACCAACGTAGTCGGGCGTGCCCAGCATGTCTCGCACCTCGCGGCCGGGCCGCAGCTGGCGCGAGATCTCCAGGTCACAGAGCTTGACGTCGCAGTCGGGAAACGGACCCGTCAACACCAGGTTCTGCGGCTGTCGAGACAGCAGACTGGGTTAGCGGCAGAAGGCAAATCCACAGACTTTATAACTGATTTCACCGTCTATTCATGGATAGCGCAGATCGCGATTATTTTCAGTAATATATTTTTCTTCTTTACATTATAAATTCACATCAGTTCAGACATCTATTTATAATGTAATGGGTTTTCCAAACTGGTGTTGCTCCAAGAAGCATCAGTTTTGAGAGAGGTCACACAGTTGGTTCCGGGTGTCTTATTAACCAGCGCAGAAGCCAAATCGACATTAAACAAGAAGAAAAAGGAGCTGCAATGCATGGTCAGCAGACTGAGAGAACTTGACGCCCATTAGCCATTCTTCTTAGACGCTGTCCATTGCTTCCAAAGCCGCAGTACTTGATGAGGGCAGCGCCTGTTTACCGGCACCCGGACCGGCTCGGCCACCTCGATGAAATTGTCAAGGTGGCTATGACAGATCAACGAAAGCTTTCATTTCTCTGATACAGAGCATGTGCAAAAGCGACAGGGAGACAGAGATAACCCTGGCCATAAATATACCAGCAAAGGCGCAAGTACAAACCTCGGATACGCTATACAACTTCAAAGACGTCTTTGGTTGGTATCAAGCCTCATTTTGTGGCTCATCACAGCAGAACGCCGATAAGTTCATCGTCTACCGACTTGACCTCCTTCACGAGGACCTCAACGAAATACGGCAGAAAAAGAGTCTCAAGGGAGAGGACAACCGTGGAAACTCCAGCTCAGCGTACCTTTCTCTCCATGTGGGACTATCGTAAAAGAAGCAGCCAACCGCTCCTTCATCATGAGCCTGTTTGAGGACATATGAAGTCAACGTCGCACTGCTTGCATTTTGGCAACCAATCTGTCAAGTGTGGGGGGGGGGCTATTTTGTACTCTTCTGCCTCCTTACCCAAAGTATCGAGCAAGTGGCCAGTACGGCGTTGCCTTTGCCTGTACATGGCTGGGGAGAAGATTTGGGGCTGACGGTGACGCCACTACAAGAAGCATGGGTGCCGCGAAGAGGTGTGCGACCCATCCTCACAATTCACATTCCAAGGTCCTGCCATGACGGGCTGGGCAATGGAACTTCGATTTACCGCCGGAGAATCTAGATATGTCACCCTACATTGTCAATGCACACTGCACAGTCACGGCAACTGCCACACAAGTACCATGTGACGTGATGAGCCACTATGGAGGAAGGTTACAAAGCTTACCTCAAGTCGCGCTGCGGCACGACTTAATTTTGGACTCAACTCAACCTGCCTTCCAGCATCCTGTTTGCAGGCGCTGCATCTAGGGCAGGCGGATGAAAGAAACTCTACAGAGGAACTGCAATTTGCCAAGCCTGATGCGGCGCACTGCTAGTTTCTGGTTTAGTCAGTATGGCAGCTCTATGATTAACGTGATGGAGCAGTGCTTAGCGTTGTTATCTAATGATCAGGTGATGCAACGAGTTAAGTGGAAAATATTTCCAAACTTTTTTGATACCAGCAATATCATATAAGACACAATCCTTCACTACTTCACTAGTTTGTGAAAAGACTGCAGGTCAATGGTTGGTGTGATTCGAATTATATCGACTGTAAATTTAAGGTAGGGCAATAAGGTTTTTATACGCTAACACGGTATTTTTCTTCCTTTCCCTTTTTCACATTTTATCAGTGACATCCGCAGTTGATGTGACTGTTTTATCACTGATGGCTTCATCTGTAATTGGTATAGCTACATGCTGGTCGATGATTGAACAATAGACTAAGCTAGCTAAAGCTCAACAACTCTGATCAATGTTATGGTCAAACTATCGCAGTAATCCGAATAGGCCAATCAAGCATGTTCAGCTTAGTCTCGCTGCAAGATATTTAGTTGCTGACTTCTAGTATTGAAAAGAAACTTATACAAATAGCCAGTGGCGGATCCAGGACTTTATCTCGAGGGGGAGGGGCTAGAAGGCTCCAGCCTCCACTGCCATTGCCTCCGAACAGCCTCCGGCTAAGCATTAAATATAGACACTCTGAAATTGTGGGGGGGGTGCATGAGCCTCTAGCCCCATCCCCTTCTATCCCCCACTGCAAATAGTCTCCTCTCACTTGAGGCGCGACGCCTCTGTGTGAAGCTTGGAAATGAAGTCTAGGCCGGAGTCTGCACTTGACGGCCCCTTGCACTCAGCAACGATATGGACATTGCATTATTGATACCTTGAGCTAGACAGGCATCCTTGCTGTACCAATCACTACTGGTAACCTCGTTTGCCTAAACGGATTCACTCGTCCACACCCGGCACCAGGAAACAATGAAGGAACATAAACTGGAGGACGATCGCGGGTGCATGCATCAGCCGACTGTCTCAGATTCAGACCGCTCCCACAGACGACTGCTGATGAAAGCGAGAGATCAACCGTTTGTATGATGTTTTGTCTCAGGGAAAGAGGGGGTTCAGCATCTAGCTCCAGTCTGATTTACTGTATTGTTTGTGCTTTTGCAGCTAGATTGTGGGTTAAAAGGCAGAGGCGGGCAACGCTACTAGTTTTCGAACCCACTCTGCTACCCGCGTCACCTTGGGTAGCTGAAACCACCACCGCTATTAGCCCTGCTTCTTTTTCAAAATCGTGAAACCGCTAGCCGCCACTCCGCAATCGTTTCTTTTCATCACAGGGTATGTACAACTCCAAGGGTCCAACGGGCTGGTCACCCCTCTTAGGATCCAGAGGCCGCTCTCTGCCAATTTCGGGCGCCTTCGACGGGCACCCTACAGCAACATGAACCACTCTTGTCCACTTTTGGCTGATCTTCAGTGCATGATGTGCGCCCCTGTTCATCCACTGATCGTTATTTTACAGTCCCAGAGCGCCTTACTCTAAAAAGCACCGCGCGCACTTACCTCTATGCGTCCCATACTTTGTGGCTGGGTGCCCGTATTTTACAAGGCCACAATTTTTAGCCTTAGGGCGCTCTTCTGAGACATGAGACTATCCTCAGCTGTCAGCGATGAAAGCTACCTCAGACTCATTTAGTGAATGGTTTGGTATCGATCGGTGGAAAATTTTGCTCAGTTGCCACTGAGGATCATCCAGAGCACATTTGTGCCCGCCCGATATATGGTTATGCTGTCTGTTATAACGGGAACGTGCTACGATTAAATATAGCGGGTTGGTAAAACTCATTTTCCTATAAAGCAAAGCTTTTGTACGTTGACCAATGTATTTTATTTTTCCTCTCGAGAATTTTTCGAATGTACCCACGAATCACTATGTTTCGATGCTGGTTAATACTTCATTTAGCTACCTTGCCGGGGTGCTGTTAAAGCAAACTTTTCCTCGGCAAAAATGTAAATTCCAACACCATATTTTTATTGCGCCCTCCCCTCCCCCCACTTACGTGTAAATCCCAAAACGTTTAGCTCTCATGAAGAGTTCTATACATTTATTACTACAACCTTTGCGCAGACAGGGTAAATTGGGGACAGAAATTGGTCCTTAAAATCTCCAAAGACCGACCTCGCATAAAGTCGATCTATATATCCAGTGCATATATCTGCTGGTCCCCGTTGCTACCCGGTATACTCACGAACCATTAATCGTTTCACTTAAATCACCGGTGAGCTCTCTCTATCCCCCATCTCTCTCCTCTCTCTCTATCTCTCTCTCTATCTCTCTCTCTCTCTCTCTCCCTCTCTCTCTCTCTCTCACCTTGACGTCCAGATGTGCGATGTCCTGCTCGTGCAAGAAAGTCAGTCCCTCCAGCAGGTTGCGCACGAAACGGATGACGTCGGGTTCGTAAGGCACCTGGTCGCTGTCCAGAACACCCTGAAGGTCCCCGCCGCAACCGCTGAAGAGAGTGGAGAGTGTCTAGCATATATAAGGTTGGCGTCGCGGCAGATGGACTGGCGAGTCGCCAATGTCCATTTTTGCATGAGAAACTTGGATAAGAATGAAGGTACTAATCTAACAACTAATGGTGGTCAGAGACTAACCAAGACAGAGTTTCGTGATAGTTACAGACAACAGTTAGTTATTTTAGCTTAAGAGCGCCCCAACCGTACGGTCACATAGCACCGAGTAGACACCTTCCAGTTCCTAGCCTTTCACCATCTGGCACAACAATGTGGGATTGCTGGCCTTCTCCGGCTCACGCTTTTTCTGAGGACAGGGGCTTAATCGACGGAGCTCATGATCAGCAAGGGGAAGTGGAGAACAAACTGTGATGTCCCTGCACTCCTGTCCTTCCCCCAGTTAGTACCCATCACGCTAGGAACGATAGGGTTCTCCTTTTCTGACCACTGCAATGTCGCCATAGTTTTCTTTTCTGCAGTTATTGCACCGCTCAGGGAGGGTAAAACGACCAATTTGGGTGGTTATGGGGCTCACAGCTTCTTTGCTCCCGCCCTGGCCCTTTGGGTGGTGTTAGTTCTCCCAATGACCTCTTTCCATATGAATAACTCCCAGAGTCAGAGACTGGTACGGCAGCCAAACTGCTGAGAGGCACACCTGTGCACTAAGTGGCCAGCGGCGTACGACCTGTAACATTCTCTTGGGGAAGTAATTTACCTATCCTAACTGACGCTTGCACGTACTTCAATGTTACAACGGGTGGCAAACATCATATGTGGCGCAGCACCATGTCTATTTTTGGACACTAGCCCAGTGTAATTAAGTGTGAAACATAATATGGAACATAATGAGGCATAATATTCATAAGAATTTCTAGCAGCGTATAAATTGCAACTATCATAGCTCGTGCCTGCGACTTATTCAATTTTAAAAGCATTTAAGAACGATGCGTTCATTGATACTCCGGAGCTAGTGGCCTTGGCAGCGCTGAATGAGTTGTGAAACCAATTGCAGAGGCCCCACGGGTGCCCCAGACCAGCTGCCTCCACACACCACAAAGTGTGCCTCCCCCGACCAGTCCTCCCCACACCACCGCGTATGGACCCTACCCCACAATCAGTACACCACAGGTGCCCCGACCAGTCGCCCCACTTCACACCACCGCGGGTGCCCCCGACCAGTCGCCCCACTTCACACCACCGCGGGTGCCCCCGACCAGTCGCCCCACTTCACACCACCGCGGGTGCCCCCCGACCAGTTGCGTTCCAGCACCGCCGGCAGCCGCGGCATCCGGCGCTAAGCAGACGGCATTGCCTTATAAGCCGCGCTCTGTGACACCAGTCCGCACGCGCTGCTGCCAGCCGCGCCTGCCGCTGCATTGCTCCTGGGCGCATTCTTGTAATACGGGTAAAGGTGTTCCGGGTGCGTGGTGATAAGCAGTCACGTAATTCACAGAACACCGAGTAATTCTGAATCGCAACTGAATCCATGAGCGTGCATAGATTCAGCTCCAATTCCGAATTACTCGGTGTACTTTGAATTATATACACATGTGAATATTTTTGAAATGCTGCGTGGGATGAACAAATGCAATATTTTCCCACGCACGTGCATATGTGCAATCTGACCTGGGATTGAGCTTATCCGTGCAAATAAACTAACGAGAGAGAAGCTCCCTTCACATCACGTAGGTCCATTCAGGTGAGCTCAAACTGAGATATGGGAACCTAAGTGAAGAAGACAACAAAAATAAACGGCCATGTTGCGCTGTATAAGACTCCGGTCATAGACATTGGCATTGGCTGATATTTTTCACAAAAACAGATATCACAACAGGGTAAACGAGCATAAACAAATTTTGAAAAAAGTCGCAGTATTGTAGTGAAATGCAACAATCGCTGTAATCGCAGTAGCTTACAGTTCCATGACGAGGACGAACTGGGTGGGCGTCTCGAACAGCTGTTGCAGCCGAACCACGCGCGCGCAGCCGCGACACCGGTGCATCACCGCCATCTCGTGTACAATCTCCCGGCTGGCGTCCGCTCCCAGCCGCCATTTGTCGCAAAACTTGGCGGCGAACTCGGCGCCGGTGCTGCGCAGACGGCACTTGTAGACGCTCGCCCACTGGCCGCTGCGAACATGGAATATGTCTTAATCCATCAAATTAGCTATACCAGTTTCGTCGAACAATCGAGTTTGTGAATTTCAATCCATTTTGTGGAAGGTCTTAAGACTGAACCCATTCATTGGTGTCAACCAGGGGTGCTGATTTTTAAAAATAATTACTCGGGACGCCTGAATTTGAAACAACGCCAATGACCACCGAATAAAAGGTGATAGGATAATACAAAGTGTGTTTCAGCCTTCCAACAGACCTTTCAAGCCGTATAAAACTACTTTCAATACCTTAAAATGAAAAGCATGAAACTTAAAAGACACTTTAACACCACTTCAACATTTCATTGGGTATGTCCGGACACTCCAAAGAGATAAACGTCCACACACCTGGCGTCAGAAAATGTATCAGGTAGACAAGACATTTTGGTATATCTGTGTTCTGATGAAAATTATCATGGAACAAGTAACGATGTGCGAAATCTACCGGATTGACTCTGTACCCTGATCCAAAACTGGATCCTGTGTTTATGTGTTAACTGGATGTGTGTTGACAAAGTGGTTGTTATTTACTATGCTATTTTATCCATTTATTTATGCAAGAAGTTGGAAGTTACCGAAAAATTAAAAGAAATGAAACTTTTAACAAGATATGTTAACTGATATATTTGGCCAGTCGAAACAAACATTCCGACGGGGAGCGGAGAGATATCCTTAAGCGTTCCTCCCCCCTCTCTCTGAGATATCGGAAACCGAGAGGGCAGAATAACGCCAGGGTTTGTGGGAGCCATGTCGATTCACATCATATCGGATCTTTATTGACCTGGGTTAATTTCTTCAGGGTCACACGAGGTCGTAGAAGTTCAATCTGGGCCGTGCTGGGGACATATTGGGAACTGTCAAGACTATGCAGAAAGAGCCAGACTAATACACAAGCCCTGTTCCAGCTGTCAGCACAGTTTTGTCAGCAGGACCTCTAACCTCTCCTCCAGAAAAGAAACATCAGCGTCATTATCGCCTCTTGTTTGTGCTAAGCAAAGTAAAATTAAACCTTTATGCCATTAAAAATATTAGGCTGTCACTCCGTGCACTTACTATTTTTCATCAACGCAAACAGCAGGCCATCAGCCCGTAAAACCTCTAGAACTAGTTCCCAAGGAGAGGCTACAGTCCTGAGACGTAGACGCAACGCGGCCCGCTGATTGGTGCTGACAAAACTGTGCAGACAGCTGGAACAGGGCTATTGTAAGCGGACTAAGGTCATGAAGGTAAAAATAGATCATACTAACAGGACCCCTCCCCCTCCGCTTCCGACGCCCATGATATAGCAGTATACGAATCGCGGCGGTGTTAGCTTTATAGTCTGTGATGCAGTTACTAGTGTTAGACCCCGATGCGTGGTTGCAGGCTAGGGGCATGATCGGCTTTTGTTCTGAATCATCGCCGTCCGCACATTTCACCGCCCACCAGAGATAATCTATGCTACGTAACGAATCATTATTTTACTTAGCCGTGCAGTTCAAATGTAACGTAGCATAGCCGAGAGCCATGTATAACGTTTTGCTCCCATCTCTAGGTATATCGTAACCCTCTACAGAAAATATGTAACGTGATTTTTTCGTAGCCCGGATTGTAGCACACAGCTGTAATCGCATAATCATAAGCCTTTCTTTCTTGCATTGTGGATATTTAGCTGTCAACACAATGCCGTCATATTGTGACGTCTTTTAATGAATGAAATCGAACGAACCATGCCAGACTTGGCTGCGTGCCGTTGCTCACAAATGGTACACTTTACCGACCGTATGTCGATATTTAAGGGCCACATCTCGTAAAAAACCTTTTCCCCGCGATCCATACCATTTCTAAACTGAGTTAACAATAAGATATCTGATACTGAGAATTAGTTGCAGTAAGTGACGTCGTCGGCCATAAGACACTCGGGCCATCACGCACTGCGTTTGTCAGAGTGCTCGCCAGAACGCCAGTCAGATGCCTTTTATTCAGCAGATGCGGTAGGCATGCCCTAAAGTAGATTTGCCGCACCATTGCCAAGCAGTTATCTATTGTGGTTTTCAATGCGATATTCGACATCATGTTCCACAGCCCCTGTCAAGGCATGCATCACTTCTGGCTATCGACAAGCGCACTCTAAAACTGGTCTTTGTTTATTTCTAGTAGTAGTGGTAGTAGAGCTATTTGCAAGATAGAGCATGGAGTCTAGATATCGACTTAAATATAAAAATCGAGGGCCCACTGTTTCAAATATTATAGATTCAAATGTATGATGTATAAAAAATCATTATCCAAGCATAGTTATATATTGAATCTATACAATATACATATATTTGTTTACCGATTAATTGCAGGTTCGTCTTTTCATCAAAACGAGCCATCCCTACAATGATAGACTAATTTCGAAGCCAAAGTCTAACGCCCCATAAGGCACATGGACGGCCGCCCCACTCAGGAAACCCTCCCACCAGTCAGTTGCCAGCCGACCTGTGTCGGGTAAATATTGAGCGCCGGGGGCATCTCAAGGAAATCGATCCCAACCATTCACCAGTATGCTGTCACGGCACGGTTTCCGGACGGGCGAAGCCCAACGCTCTACCGAGCTACCGGGGCGGCGCACGTCTTCAAGGTCATTCAAATGCCAGCCTGACCATGCATCGAGGAGGCAAATTACAGAACAGAGTGTCCCCAGAGAAGAGGTTTCCAGGCACCGAGCTGAGAGATGCAATCCGGTATTTATCAAATATTCCGTGAATGGTATGCATAAAAAGTGTTTTAAGTATATAGTGCTCGATTTCCTTTAACACTATGTAGCATTGTGAATACAATAAATACCTTTCCAAGATTGGATTGGGCATAGTGTCGGAAGCTGAATATTGGGTGCTTTTATTGTTCCTGCCTCGAAACATTGGAGGGGCTGCCAATATATCAAAACCCCAGTTCCGAGGGCTGCTCCCCCATCCGGAATATTAGCGCGCATGGCCCTCTTCCCTCATCCCTTTCCTATGCCCATGCATTCATAGAATAAAATGTTGCGGATATTTCGAAACATTCGCATTGCCTGAAACACACTGCACATTTGCCAAGGCCAGTATTTCAAGAAAACGTGTCATTTGATCGCCCAAGCAAAGCTGTTTTAACGACTGTCTATGTGCAGAAAGCAGGATCACCATCGAAGCCATTGTAATCGAGGAAACTGATGTAGCCAGTTCCGTGAGTTATCACCAGGATTACAACGGAGTTGGCTCCAATTTCAGTTTCGTGTGTGAAACGATTATGCGCGTGAAAAGTGCCCCCTTCCCCAAATGATTCACACCTCAATAAGTATCAGCCTGGCCATGTGCTGCATTCGTCCTTGTGCCCGGGCAGGGGTCTGTGTCCGTTTTCGAGCGTGCAAGTTGGCTGCGGCGACGGACATTCCCTTGCGCAGACGTCATGGCGATCATAAGACCGGTGCTGGTGATACGGTCGGGTGATATCTCATCGGCCTTCTGGCTGACCGTTTTGGACAGCGGTGACGTGATTCGGCGACTTATTCAATGGCCGTGGGACTTGGCACGGCCGAGGACACCGCCAGGTGAGTCACTGTAGTCCCGCCACTCCAGCCTACAATCTGGCCACATTTTTGGCAGTCATGTTTCCAAATAGCGGTGAATTAGAACTTGTTTAATGCTGGCTCTTTTATGCTGTGTTTCAGATGCTCCATTTTGCAGATGCATGTCAGTCCCAAACCGACATATGGTTATTCAAGGTTACGAAGCTATTCGTGGCCACCTGGCAGACGCGGAAATACTGTGAAGCACTCCACTGAGGCCGCTGAAGAGTACTGTGCGTTTATGCAAATGGTCTGTTACTGCCAATGTTATTTTCGCGAGACCTGCTACACATATGCAGTTTTATGTGGTCTGATTAGAAGGCAACCAAACATATTGAGTGCATTATTCGGCGAGCGTGCCCTAGTCCACTTTGCTGTGGCGTGCCCAGGCCGACTATTCAGTGGGCGTGCCTTGGCCCACTATTCGGTGAGTGTACTTTTGCCCAATATTCGATGAGCATTCCCTGGCCCACTATTCGGTGAGTGTGCCCTGGCCCATTATTTGGTGAACGTGCCCTGGCCCACGATACGGTGAGCGTACCCTTGCCCAATATTCGATGAGCATTCCCTGGCCCACTAATCGGTGAGCGTACCCTTGGCCAATATTCGATGAGCATTCCCTGGCCCAATATTCGGTGAGCATGCCCTCTCTCACTGTTCGGTGGACGTGCCCTGGCCCAATATTCGATTTGCATGACCAGTTCCCAAGTGAGTTTGTCGGCGGCACGGTATTCGATATTCTCAGGTCTGCACTCCGTGTTCCGTTTGTGGCAGAGGCTATGCGGCAGTGGGGTAGCGGGACGGCTGAAAGGCACGCAGGAGGACATGGCAGGTCCACAGCCACCTGCGGCCGATCGTCCGGTAACCTCCGCCGGGATCATGCCCGGCATAGCCATCTCCAAGAGAGACCGCTGTCCGGAGGCCGAGAATAAATGGGATATTTTTGGCGCTGGGTGCGGATGTATGTACTTATAAAGTCAATGAAGTCTATAGATTGTTATATATCTAACACCCTAACGCGTAAGTGGCTGTGACATGTGGTAATTCTATCTAACCCCATCTCCGTAAGCCGGGGGGGGGGGATCCGCCCAGCACTATTGTTTTTCTCGTATATCTCCTAAGTGGTTCACGGTAGTCTTTTTAGGTTTTCTGAATTTCTTAGGTCCGAATTGAGCGGATTCCCTGCATTTTTTGAAGAATAGATTTAACAGGACATATCTTTTAATTTTTATTTAAGGAGAATATGTTCGCAAACCGTGTTTTATGGTGTGCAGTACGGCCATATTACATCAAAGACTTATACATAAATAGTGAGAGCAATAAGGATGCGTCAAAAGTTTTGAACGATATTTCAAATGATAGTTGATTTACGTTTTTATCTAACTTTGGTTGGGGCGGATCCTATTCAAAACCGGGGTTTCTAACGTAATTGGATTGAAGTCTTGCAGAATGAAAGTACAGCTAACAGGATATTCGGGAGGAATAGAATTAGCCATACCATACTCCATGGGACAAGCATCTTGGGTGTACATTTGGGATGAGGTGGCTTAGTGGATAGCACCGTTGTCATATAAGCCACCGGTCCCGGGTTCAAGTCCCGGCGGAGCCTCTGAATAAGTTGATCTGATCCCCAAAATCTCTTCCAACAGGGTGAGAGTTGGCGAGGCCTTATGACCCTCGCAGTTGGTGTGTCGTTAAACCCTAACCATTATTATTATTGGGTATGCATTTTGTCCCAGGAGCGAACAAGGTAAACTTCAAGCAAGGGAGGATCAAGCGGATAAGATCATTAGGCTCCCTCCCCAGGTTTGGGCCAAATTTTAACTGGCAGTGCCTGTCATATTGTTTCTTTTGACCTGTTATTTGGATTAAAAAAATAACAAAATTGGCACGCTAGGCATGCATTGATCAAAATATGTTATCTCCAAATATGAAACTTTCTAAGAAAATTTGGAATTGTACTCATACATTTCCAATGTGAGAACCCTGCATAAAAAATGGCATTGCCAGTTTCTGAGCCTAAAAATTCCAGAACTAGCGTTCTCCATAAACGATTCGAATGAGTAGTTGGAACTGAAAACGTCACGAGAATACAAAATCCGTCTCATTCATTGAATTTTTGCGCTACACCAGATTTGGGCATTCATGGTGCAACTCACTTCACTGAGCCATCACGTATAGGCAGTCGTGATCTCTGGCGACTTGGTGTTGCCTGCGAGATAGCCTATGGGCACAGACAGTGCGGAAACGTGATATGCTGGTATGCAATACATCAAATTCATCAAACATGGTGGATACCTAAAATTCATCACGATGCTTTACTGCTTTACATAAAAGTTGCTGTACTATTTTGCTATCTTAACCATCGAACCACGACATGAATTTGAACAGCGGGCCTCTGGAGGGGAGTGGCCAGCTCGTGTTAAATCAAATCACAATTTTGAGTTGCTAAGTTGTTCCCTGGCCTCTTCCTCGAATCTGGAAATGTGAAAAACACTGAAGACCTCGAATACTATTCGAGGTCTGGCTATACTAGGACTGACAACTATTGATATTTACTCCACGATTCTGATGAAGGGCTGTGCCCGAATATATAATCTTCAGTGTTTTTTACATTTCCGGATTCGAGGGAGAGGCCAGGGAACATCTTAGCAACTCATCATCATGCTCCTCTCCGCAGCACTTCAAAACATATCAACGTTTAAATCACAATTTTAATCATGAAAACAACGAGAAGAGTTGTTTGCACGGCAAAAATCCTACCTATGTTGTTACATACACCTTTTTAGGGGATTGCTTTCACCGTGAGGACATGGGAAACATAAAATACAGCGAGTGAGCTTCGACGATGTAAGAAAACACATTCCAAGGTCGAAACTATGAAGCGATCCAAAAAATCGTCTATGCTACATCCTTACACTTAGTATCAGCCTTGAACTAGTCTCCTCCGCAACTATTTTAGGTATGCCAACCTTGCTGTTGGGTACATCGTTCGTATCGTCGCATATCGCGGCGTCATTGGTAAACACCGAGCTTGTAGGGCGCCTGTTAGCTGGGAATACTTAATATTCCACACGGCGAGCAGCCAGTATCATGATAAGCCTGCTCAGACAGCGCCAGAGGAGAGCACTGCAGACAACCGACAACGAAGAAATGGAACAGGCAACTGATTCGGAAGCATCACAAAAGCAGCACCACTAATGATGCAAGTTATTAAAAAATGGCCTGTGGACAATTTTGTTTGCCGTATTTTCTCCCCCAAGGTTCTTCATAAGAGCTTTTCGTGCGCTCATTGTAATTTCGTTTGTTTGTGTATCACATTTGCTTTTTTCTACATACCCACATACTGCTGGACAAGACAAGGACTCATCAACGATGCTGGATTAGATTTATTGGAAAAAATAATTTGGAAAAATCTCCCCGGGTTTCCTCTTCCGCGGCTGCGCATCCTCTGAAGAGCGCAAAGCAGTTTCCCCAACTTTGTATGGTCACTGTAAGCGCTGTTGTGTGGTCACTTATGACGCTGAAAAGCCGATGATATATTAGACACATGACAGTGTCTGCGGATAGTGAAGATGTGTTATCGGTTTTTTGAAGCCATTGTAAACGACGTGGCTGCCACTCCTCTGACCAATCATCGGACTTGCAACACTAATCCCACATCAACACTATCTGATGACGTCACAGATTTTCCGTTGCATCCTCACAGTTCATATTTACCACAGTTTCACAGCCTTACTGCCTACTCCGAGCATGGGGCTGAGTGGAATCAAAGCTGAGGAATGGACTCTTTCTCAGCTTTCGAACGATGTGTACTTTGTCCTTTGAGGCAACAAAGTCGTTCCGATGAATCGTGATAATAAAACCAAGTTTCAGCTGTTGAACCGAGACCCACCATGGCTTTCGGTGTGGACTGTCTATATGTCTTTCGTCGGTAGTGCCCTTTGGTTGCTGAACCTGAATGCACTAAGTCAGTTGTGCCTATCAGAGCTTTGTCTCCCTCTCCAGCGCCTGCTGTGGTCAGAACACCTGACCTCCATTTTCTTTTGTAAATTGTGGGCCCCTGGTGCCTGACTGCTTATCTTGTCCTAAACAGCGTTACATCAGATGAAACCCTAGACAAAATAGGTAACTGAGGATTCCTGATCTGGGTGTGGTAAGGGCCTGCTCTATGGCAATCGTCGTTAATTCCCCTATGTCATTTTCAACTATTTTGCATACGTCTTAGTGGGAAACTCCCTTGCATACTCTTAGTGGGAAACTCCCTTGCATACTATATGTGGGAGACACTCCGAACTCTGCTAACGTATCTGATATTCATAAATAGAGGAACTGCATCACGGATCAGTTCACTCCATCAATAGAATTGCGTGCGAGATACTTTATTTTCAGAGAAGTTTAGCTGGGGCGCTGGATCGCCTAACAAAGGCTCTAGTTGTTCTTACAGCTCTGTTACACGTGCCCAGATAACAAATATAAACTAAATTCTGGCATCTTTGGGTGTTACCACGAACTGCCTCTTCTCTTACAGAGTACCCCACGGAAGTGACACCCTCCCCCATGCAGAAGCTCTGAATGCGCTACTGACTCATGGGTTCTGTGGGTGCCTTTTATGAATTTAGAGAAGTGCATACTCTGCGCTCATTTAGGGTCTTGATCGTGGAAGAGGTAAGTGTTCTAAGTTTCCGCGGGAAGTAACAGGTCTGTATTTGGTCTGAGAGAGGCTGCTGTCTGGAAAGAGGAGGCAAATACCAAACAGGGTCTGAGGCAGTGAGGGAAGATGGAGCCAAATAGTCGAAGGGGGTTCGCAGCCGAGCGAAAAATTAAGGAAAAGGCCTACGACAGAGGATAAACGTCCACTTCGGGTTTCGGATAAAAGTGCAAATCCTCTTCTACTACCTACGTTTCTCTTCAGAACAGTTTCAGAATTCTACAGAAATTTTGTTGTAGAAGTTCAACGCCTTTGACATGAGTGTCGTCGTCGGCGCAGTACCGTCAGTGGAGTCTTCAACGTTATCACCCCAAAACACTTGCATCGGGTAAAGCGGGGTAGAGGGCGTGGGGATGGTTGGTCAAATACTTTCTTACTGTTAAGTATCTTTGACAAAAAACTGTCCATTGTAAAGCCGTCTCCGCATTCTGGCTCCTTTTAAACTGTCGAATTTGCTCATTTATAAGAGCTTTCTTTACCAAGCTGGTCGAAATCAAATATTGTTTTAATGAGGAAAAATGGTGCAGCGACTCCTGCTCCCCATCGGCGACGAACCTTCCTCCCCCTCCTCCCCAAACTCCTGAATGGTTTTTGCGCCTCTGATGCAAAATTTTGATGTTCTGCATGACATTGGAAATGTTGACGCTGTTTCGCAAGTCTAAAAAAACTGAGTTTGCAATGAAACAAGCACATAGGTCATACTTTGGAAAATGTTTTAGCTACAGAGAAAACAAGTTTATTCTCTTTTGGTTCACGCCTCGCACTTTTTTAACATCATATTTCCAAATGGGGATACTTATGGGGATTTGAAGTACCTATACGTTTGTATAGATACTTCAATTTGAAGTAATATTAAGCAGGCTGCTTCGCACCATTGCGCATTGACATTCTGGTCGTGAAAAGCTCAAGAGCGAGGAGTTTCAGCTCTGAAATAGGTTTCTAATACTGTCACATTTGATAGCTAAATTGCAAACATTGGACAAGTCTGAATAAAGCGACGGCTGCTGCAGACCGCGGCTCTCGGCGGCGCCGTGCAACTCGTCACGCTCAGCTGCCGTTTCGGCAGGGCCTGAGCCAGACTGGTATGGGCTGCGGCCGGATTAGGGGGCCTATCAGCGCCATCTGTAGTCGAACACGCGCAGCCGTCCACCAGCCATTTGTCAAGCTGGCCTGCCTCCTGCTTTAAGGATGACGGGGCAGCCTGCACTGCAGACGATGCTGGACACTGATAAATGGAACAGAAACAGACGTGGAAGTGTCTGTTTATCCCACTTATTATGCGTATTTATTGTCATACCACATACGCGCCCAGTTATTATTCTGGTGTGTATTAGCTTTGGTGCCTTTCGACTTTAAGCAGTATGATTGTTGGGAATTCGCAAAGTATTATCGGCTAAGGTCCCAAGGTCTTATCAACTCGCACCCAAGGGAGGAGGATTTCAGGAAATTAGATCACGCCTTGTAAGGAAAATATTTAAGAGCCTGAGTCACAGTCAGCCCGGCTGATTAAGCTGGACTCTACATTAATGAAACAGTCATCTTTCTGCTTAAAACAGTGTCTGGTATTCCTCTTAAACTGAAAAATCGATTCAAGTGATTAACCCTCCTCTTGGAATTTCTATTATTTCTATTCGCTCTAAAAAACGAATCTGCTCACATGGCCAGGGTTTCACCAACACTTCCCTGCGATATGATTCAAGACGATATTTCAAAACTAGATTTTGAAAGGGGTTTTATCCTAGAACTGAGGGTCTCTTCCTGATTATGTATTACAAGGCACATTAACTTAAGAGCACGACATAGAGATATTAAAGGGCAGAAGAGGACAACATGGGTTCATAAAGACGAGGGTACGCAATACGAGAAGGATTTTAGAACAGACGAAGGAGGAATACGAGGGATTTAAGGTCAGACAGAGGATAGAGCAGATGAGGGAGGGGTGGGGCGCGAAACGGCGAGGGCAGGGCAGATGAGAGGGAATTCAGGGCAGGACAGGGAGGGCAGGGCAGATGAGAGGGAATTCAGGGCCAGAAAGGAAGGGCAGGACCGATGAGAGGGAATTCAGGGCAGGAAAGGAAGGGCAGGGGCGATGAGAGGGAATTCAGGGCAGATAAAGGGAGGGCAGGAAGAGAAACACTCTCCTGACTGCATCCCAGTTTGATGTTGACATTATGGCTATCACACGGGATCACACCATAACTTTTGATGCGAACGAATCTGTTCAGGACGTATATCGCTGCATTGTGGCTCATCTTTACCCAAGTCTGCCGAAAGGTGCTTTCACTAGAAGGGGAGGGGCTCGACATGGAGGGCTACAGAGCTTAATTGAAGGACTAGGGGCTAGAAGTTCACTACTTTAAGCATTAGAAAAAGGCCTGTTGTGTACGGTGCGGGTTAACACGCGTCCTGAGGGGAGATGGGGCCTTGGAGGCCCCCACCTATTTTTCCAAGATGACCGGAGAATTGCCCGCAGTCGAAAAACGATACGTGGTCAAATTTGAGAGGAGAATTTAACGGCACGTCGATTGGTGAAATAATTTTGAAAATCAGTCAAATATTTTTTCACTGATAGGCTTTTAAAGTCAGACCTAAATGTTGAGATCGACACAATAGCGCGGTCGGACCATTTCGTTGCATTGGAAGCCGAGTGGTGACTCCATAACGCCATCTTACCGAGATGGTATGTCAAAGTCACCTCACAGGAAGGTCAAGGTCAAGGTAAAAGGTCACAGGTCAAGGTCATATCAGCACTTTCAATGTCATTGACCCTAGTACTTCCGGCCAAACGTCGTTACCCGGTATGACGAATGTTATGACGTCATACTTAAGATAACTCAAGGTAAAGATCAAGGTCAAAGGCTAAGGTCAAAGGTCATGGGTAATGGACAATCCTCATTTTCCGCCAAACAGTTGCTTTAGTGCTAGCTATGGTGTACATTATAGGTAGTACACTATATAGTGACCACTATATACCACTATATACACTACATAGAGGTCAATGACCTTGAATAACTTTGACCCCAAAATTGAAAAAAATATTATGTGTGACCTTCGCTCTATGATTCTGGTACGCATTTAGCTTACTCCCGTCATTTTCTTGGGTAATCACGACATTTCCCAATAGGTCGCCAGCATGGCTAATACTTAACCTTCATTACCTCATTTGACCTTGAAGATAATGACCTAGATCAATAAAATTGGCTATGGTGTAGATCACTATAGACCCCACCCACCCACCAACCGGCGTTTTGCTACGCTTCTTAGTTTCTGAACCGTAGGGGGCCTACCAGGCTCCCCTCTAGTACGCGTTAGTGCCAGACCCCTCTTCAGAGCGGGTGTTAAGCTTCCTCAGACCATGGGTACCTTAATCAGCTTTCAAGACTGAAGGACATCGCACATGCAGATAACGAGCAGCGGAAGCATGTGCTGCACTAGTGACGCAACAAGTATAGGGAATGAAATAACTGTCATCGGCTGGGTGTTTCTCACCGATAAGTCTTTAAGGCTGATTGTGATTGTGCATGCGAACTCTAAGCGAAAACTTGGACGGAAAGCAGTGCAGCTGCTTTATAAGCAGCTGCAAGCCCTGACGGTGGACTCGCGAGGAGTTTCCGACCAGTATGCCTCGGTAGTCTAACCATCCCAGCCCACTTTCATCCAGCAGGCCATCTTATCCATTTATTGCCTGTCCAGCGTCAATGCAGCAGATTATACAGCACAATCACGCGGGTGCGCAGTTCTTTTGACTGAAATGTGGCTTGTTTCCATTGCTGGTGAGCGTGGTCTGGTGGGCCAGTGCGGCAGGTTTGCCCGCTTGCTGTTGTGACGAGGCGCAGCGGTATCACCGGCGGATCGCACCCCCGCGCCGGTCGCCCTGCCTCGTGCAGCGCCACATCCGGGCCACCGAGCCAACCGCACGCGACGCCGCAGCTTTAAATTGGGCTGCTAGCGCCTCCAATCCAGGAGAGTCTGCCACTAGTTACCGCACACCACTCAGTAGCCACGTTACCATGGTGACTGTTTGAACTTCGGATTTTTTTACGTTACGCAGAAGATATTCGTGGCTGAGCCTGCATATGCACATTTGATGTGAAAACCTTCGATTCCGAAATTTAAAGTTTATTGCAATTCATTGTGCAGGTACCCACTAGGCGCGTCAGTTTTGGGCTATTTTCTGACCAATTACTGCTCTCTTGGTCGTAATTAGAAACAAAAATGCGTGTTTTGCTCCTAGCATTAGATCAATGACCTAAAACTGGTTGCCAATCCCATATTTTGAAAAAGATCGGCATCACCACAGCTTAGGATGACCGGGCATTTCCATTCACAGTGACATCAGCAGGAGATAGAGAGAACAAGAGCGAGAGAGAGAGAGAGAAAGAGAGAAAGAGAGAGAGAGAGAAAGAGAGAAAGAGAGAAAGAGAGAAAGAGAGAAAGAGAGAAAGATAGAAAGAGAGAAAGAGAGAAAGAGAAAGAGAGAAAGAGAGTAAGAGAGAGATAAAAAGAGAGAGAAAGAGAAAGAGAAAGAGAGAGAGAGAGGGAGAGAGGGAGAGAGAGAGAGAGGGAGAGGGAGTCAAAGCCTTCCCGGGTGGGGATGGCCAGTCATTCCGTCAACAGTGACACCAGTTGTGAGAATGCCAGTGTCGTCACAGAAAAACGACAGCTCCGTTAGTGTCTGTGTGGTGTCTCAGAAATGTTGGCAGCGATTTTACGCCCACGCTGGACCCCGGGAACCCATGGGTTTAGTGCTGTTGGAACGGTAATTTGGCGCTGAACTGTGTTTTACTGTCATCATTAGGCAAGGGATTAATGTACCTTTCGCCCCCGCTTGTCTGGACGTTGCAAAAATCTGCACCAATCGGACATCTGTAGCCGCAAGGCTAAGCCAAGGCCCGCCATACATATCATCAGCCTGTCACGACTTTTTTGTGATAGAATCACTGCTGGAGCAATTCAACAGATTCATCTTCTGTTCTAAAAATGGCCGTTCTAAAAATTATTTGCAATGAGGAAAAACCTCGACGTACCGACTTTCTAGAATGCTAATGGAATTTAGAGCTTAAGCGAGGGTTAGAGCGAAGGGAAACCCCTGAGACAGTACCTCCGATCGCAGGGGAGAACGCTGTTTTTGATCGGTTAACGAAGACTAGTGTTAGCCGATACTTTCCTAAGACAGTGGCGTATGGTACAATGCCTATCAGTGACAGTGTTACAAACTCAAATGATTTCTAAAAGGATTCTATCACGCGAAGAAACAGATGTTCCTACGGGTGTGCAGATTTTTTACGCCAGTATACATCGTCAAACATGAGACCGTAAAAATTGCTGCATTAATGGGGAAATCCCCGTTTTGGTATTTTCACGGAGCTATTTTTTTTTTCAATGCAATAAAAACATTTCCCTCACTCAGAAGTGGACATATGTTCCAACCGCTATGTCCACCTCCCCTCCCCAGGCGAAAACCCGTGGCGCCTCCTCACCAGTTCTCGAAATGACAAGATAAGTGGATGTGAATGAATTATATAAATATAAAGGAGTTCTTCACTAGTGAAAATGAAAAACGTTTTTCATTTTCACTTGTGGATAAGTCCTTTATATTTATGTCCTCACCCGTTTGCACTGTTGACGTGTGCGGCCCGTCGCTTACCCACGGTGGCAGTCCCACTGTTCACCGTTCACGTTCACTTTTCCGGGGCACTTTCGGCTGAGACGATCACACAGGGGCATGGGACTGTGACGAGCCTGTGTGGTTCATCACGTTTAGACCGATCTGGTTTGACCACATCGAACAGTGTGGTTTGTCACGTTTGGACCAGTGTGATCTCACCACATCGAACACGTGTGGTTCGTCACGTTTGCACCAGTCTCGTCTGATCACATCGGTCATGTGTGGGTCGCCAAGTGTGGAGCAGCGTGATATAACCATATCTAACATGTGTGGTTCGTCACGTTTGGACCAGTGTGATCTGACCACATCGAACATGCGTGGTTCGCCGAGCTTGGACCATTGTGTTCTAAAACCATCTAACATGGTTTTCGACGTTTGGGCCAGTCCGATATTGTTCCAGTTCATGTGCTGCGCAATAAGCATCATTGTCATAATGAGTGTTCTCTTACTATCTCCAGGGTGATGGTGTCCCGTACCCGGTCTGACCACTGGGCCTCAGTGGTAGAGTGCACAGATAAGAGAACTATTCATTTTCGCCAGTGGAGGCGAGCTGTTACCCGGATATAAAAAATGCCCCCGAAATGGAAAAGATGTGTTGAGTCGCACGGTAGAATATTCCATGTTGTGGCTTCCCAAGACTTTCCCTGACAATGTCGGCAACGTTGTCGGTTTTGCGAAACCTGGTCGTGTTTACGGCTGGGATATCAACATGGGTCCCTGTAGCGTCTGCTGACTCGATCGGGCTGAAGCATACCGGCTCTTTGATAATTTCGAATCTTGAGAGAGAGATTTGCATTTCCATTTTGTCAACTGGGCTGTATTTTCGGACTATGATTGGATTCGGATGGATCACAGTGGTCGGCAAACTAGCTGGCCCTGATTTGTCGTGGACACCTGAGACATGACCCGGATTGTAGCTGGGATTTCTTGGCATCAGTGG
This sequence comes from Lepas anatifera, assembly GCA_034440635.1. Classification (NCBI taxonomy): domain Eukaryota; kingdom Metazoa; phylum Arthropoda; class Thecostraca; family Lepadidae; genus Lepas; species Lepas anatifera. The sequence continues at coordinate 413,211 of JAOTON010000770.1, read as the reverse complement.
CATTGGTACTGGATAGTCCCGGGCCTGCACGGTCCGACGGTACCCCGGTGTCAGTGGCGGGCGCCTGAAACATGATCCGGCCATTCCTAAGCCTCTCCCGACGCCAAAATACCGCCACAATCACTAAAGCCGCCTCAAAATCGCCTCCTTATAAGGCGCAGCCAACCGCAGGGGAGAGGGGGCGGGGGGCAGCAGGAGGCGGCGGCCCTCTGGTGCCTCTGATCCGGACCTCGGTGCTCGCTGCTGGTCCCAAAGCCGCTGATATTGCAACAGAAGACTATTTTTATGCATACCTCGTGCTTATACATCAGGTGCAGTCAACTGGCACTTGTGTTCTGGTGTAAAAAAGGTGGCATTGATAACTACATAGCCAGTGAAGCGCTGGGGGGGGCGGGCGAGAACCGAGTGGGCACCTGGCATCATCGTCGGCAACATCGTATGTTAAAAAAGAATGGTCGAATCTTTCATGCTGCAATTTTTTGTTCAAAAAGAAAACAAGGCCTGTCCTTTCAAAAGGCCAGTCCTTATCTCTTTATACGCTTACTGCGCCACTCTGGCTTGCTTTGGGCCGCACCTTTCCTCGTTTCTAGAATGCTGTGAATACATTTAACAACATTTGAAAACCCTCGAAAAAGACAAAGCAAAATTTCCCAGGCCATTTTAGGTCAGACTTATATTGAAACCAACAAACATCAAATATAGGGGAGAGTGCCCATTATGCGCCCCCCTTAAGCTAGAACGACTGCCCCAGCGAAGGTCGATGCTATTGCCTGAAAACGCTTGTGGAATCCGATAATATTGGATATTTTCTAGATTCTGTGAGCTGTGAGCTTCGTATACTTGAACATTCATTTATTCTCGCGGTGTAAGCGTTTTAGAAAAACATTGCAATTGGCGCATTTAGGCACGCATTGCCAAAATGCGCCACTCCTGGGCGCATCTAGGTTGCGATGTTTGTATGATGGAAATGCGTGTAGGTTTCTAGTACCTAGAATGAAACCGTTGGTGCCGGTATTTTACCCTTAGTTTTTTTCAATTGTCTGGTTGGTGATTGTGTCAAACCGTATTGGGAAAATGGCGTCTGTAAAGTCCAGGTTGGGAGAAAACGGTTTATGTAAAAATCCACCTTTATGAGAAAGGCCATTTCTCTATTGACATCACCTGTTTCCCGGATACTCAGCGCTGATTCTATGGTCCGAAACCCGCTAGATCACCCTTCTCGACTGCAAATTGTACTCATCAATGACAGAAATCACGACCGTACGCCCCAGAACCAGAACCATTTGAGCAGAGCTCGTGACACCAGAGGCTGCAGCTGGCACACTGCAGCCACACTTCATTTATTCCCACTGCTCTTTCATAACAATAAATGCACTTGTCATAACCTGAAATAAAACTGTTTGCCTTTTCCTGCGCATTCTTCCAAACCCCCAGATGGTGTCCAAATCTTGGCCATTTTCGGAACTCGGAAGGAACAGGACCTAGTATGAGTCACCATGGATGGAAAGCTTGTGGGATCGCGGGGAAGCTGCCGTGTCTTTTATGGTGCCGTTTTGAAAAAGTAATTATTTCATTCCCAAAGAAATTGAACCATTCATCAGCAGGTAAATATACAGCAGACTGTGGAATTGAGAAAGAATAAGGAATAGTAAGTTATCACACCAGTAGATCGCTGAAACTCGGGTACCAGCGAGTTGGGGCTAAACACCCTGGAAGAAATCCGACATAAGTTTTTTATTAATCAAACGCAATATCACTGGTGACGGGAAAAGTAGTCACCCATCAAACCCGTACATCATTGGCGGATCGGGTGAAGGGGGCCACGTGTGCCCTACCCGATCGACACTGGCGTCCCCCTCAGAGGGTCGATGGTGCACCCCAAGAATGTCGCTTCCCAGCCCCCTTCCCCAGGATGTGAAGACCAACGTCCCCGCGACAGGATTTCGCGTCCACCTGATAGGTTTGTCGCCTAAAAGTGGCGGCCCCTAACCATGTGCCCACTCCCCCATGAGACAAGCTGAATCAGGCTATGCGACTAAGTATAATTATATAACTCAAACAACAGGCTGTTGCGTGTCTGTCCATTTTATAACGTAAAATGTTGCACATTTCCCGTATCAAATGTGATTTTACATCCTTACCTTCTAGGATCTAACAGATGATAATGTGTCCTTGCCCTGATCATCATCCGGTTCAAACCTATCCCACACCCCAAAAATATAGACCGCGCCCGGTCCCTTGAACTTTCGGACAAAAAGGAAGAGTTAAATGACTGCATAATTAAACAATTTGAGCTACTCTCTCAGGTTGCAGTCAACATCCAGCGGTTAGCCTGGTCCAAATGCGCCATGGCGCATTTGGTATGGGCGCATTTAGGAAATGACGGCCTTCTTTTTGGCAGGCGATAATGGTGCACTGCGGGTGTCAGCACTTGTGTTCAACTTCAAAAATTAAGGAGCATTTACTGTTTATAATATTGGAAATAACTCCAAGTATCCTCGAGACGTGTCAATGTAGTTATTTACCGACAGAGTAAGTAGACCAAATTTATAAAATTCTGTCCCTCACGGTAAATAGTGCAACCCTTGGCACTGTTCCACCGGAAAAGGCTTAGATAGTGCCAATTCCAGAAGATGTGAAAAAAATCGTAGCGATAGTGCTTATAGGTTGAAAGACATTTGAGTTGACGCATTTAGGAACATGGCGCATTATGGACACTCTCCCCTATCCATGGGATTACCATGTATTACAGGTCCATAGGTCAAAGCTGACCTCTGGCAGCCTTTTCCCCGACTGCCTCCTACCTAGGAAATGGGATTACGCAGAGTTGTTACCACCCTGACTCGGGACGTAAGCTGACCAGCCAGCACCCCTGTTACTGCGCGCCCACTAACCGCGCGCTGGTGCCTTCAGCCGGCGCGGGCGAGGGGCGCGCCGGCTGAAGTGGCAGCGCACGGTTGGTGGGCGAGCCCCTGACCAACGGCGCGTCCCCCTTAACCAAAATCCCGCATCCGCGCCGGACAAGAATGGTAATATATATATATGTATATACATATATATATATATATATATATATATATATATATATATGTTTGTCTAATTTATAAAAGTACATATTGTTTGGAATAAGTTTTTTTCATTAATAAATGTACCTATTGTTAAAAATCACGGCTTCTTTGGCGTTAATCAGTTTCCTGTTCGTTGCTTCGATCTTCCATATCAGGCTTCGTTCAGTTTCGGAATACTTATGAAGGATCGAGGAAAATGACATATATTTAAAGTTTCGCCTTTCCTAGGGCATTTTCATGAAGTTAGTTAGCTTAAAGCTACATTTAGCAATTTAAGATCTTAGACAAAATTCATAGAGCACGAATTTTCATTTTCATTGTTTTGCAGGTATTTCTTTCTAAATGACACTGGTCAAGATACATTGAAACATTCAATCAAATAACACGTTCATATCTACCACTGCTCAGATCTGGAAAAAAACACATCAAGTAAAACACACGTTCTTTTTTCTCTCATTTTTGTAGTTTCCAGAGTCCTAGTTTAAATGTGTCATATAATGGAAGTACTGGGTGGATTGTTTGGTCTGAATGCTGATAGATGATGACTGTTTCCAGTGTGCTGAGTTTCCGTCGATCCATGCATTGTGTGACGATTTGTGTATTGGTTGTGAGCATGATTCTCATAGTGGTGATGCCGTGGTGTTCATGCATATGCTTCTTGGGTGAGACATCTTGTAGGTGCATGGTGAGTCTGCAGCTGAGTGTTGTTGTCGTGTAACCAACGTAATATGTCTCGCAGGTTGCGCAGTCCCTAGCTGTATATTTGTAACGGTATATGACGTTGGTTTAATTCAGCGGTGCGTGCTTGAGTGCTGTTCTCCATGACTAGGGCTGCTGTTTTGGAGTCAGTGTAGTAGACGTTGCAGCGAGTTTTCTTGATGGGGCAGTCGGTGCTGTGTTGCGTTTTACAATGTTCGTGATTGTTTTTTCATCTGCCTTCCATGATAGTGTTAGTGTGTTTTTGTAGTGAACTGTTATTATTTCCTGTGTTGTCATTGTAGGCCGGTCTTTCATACAGTTAATTAAAATTTTGATGGTGACGTATCAAAATCAGAGTTGCTTTTATGTATTATCCACTAATATTTTGCGCACTGGCTTTAGCTCTTTATGAACTAACTACCAGGAACTGCAGTTTCTAACAGACCTACGCACGTAGGGGCGGATGACCCCTACCTTGTATGCATCTGCGCAGTCCCCTTCCTCATTCATACATCTGCCATTTTCATCCATACATTTGTTGGTTTACGGTAAACATTGGTGACAAACTGACCTGTCTGCGCATAAATAATATCATCGAGGAATGTTAGTTTGTTTTTGGCACTTCTCCCGGTTGCGAAGTTACGTCCTGAGCTGTCACGTAACACTTCCAGGAGTCTTTCAAAGGATTCATATCTCGCCACATCAACGAAGATGTCAACAATATAACGATAAGAGAGAAGCAATATTGTTTCCTTACACATAGCCTGACTCTCAACATGCCCTATGAAAGCTTGCGGAATTAATACGCCCAAAGATGACCCAATTGCAACACCATCCACTTGTACATACAGCATACCTTCTGGGCACAGAAAGGGGACTTCCTTGTTACAGAGCCGCAAAGGTCATTCGAGGACCTTCCTGGGGAGGTTAAGGGGCGGGAGGAAATCATGTCCGTAGAAATTTTTCAATATTATTTCCAAAGTTTCCTCGATATGGACGTTCTTAACACGCACCCCGCGGGGGCGAAATTCGTCCCCCTCCTGGTTTTTCCCAGATAGCTCAAAAACGAAGAAACGCAAAACAACGAAACTTACAGTACCATATTCCTGATCAATTTTACACATCTGACCACATTTTTTAGGTAAGGCCATGTCAGGTCAAGGAGCTATTCAAGGTCAAGTGACCCGACCCCAAAACCTAAAATCAAAAATTTGAAGTGGCGCCCAGGAAACATCAGCCAGCCGATCAGTTTGAAACTTCCACAATACAATAAGATCATTAAGGTCTACAAATCTGCCAACTCGGAATTCCGATATTGTTGACATAAGGTGGGGTCAATTTTTTGGTCACCCCATTATAAGTCCATGGTGAAAAATAGAATGGGCTCTTTTTCAGTAAATACTGGATAGAGAAAGCTGAAAATCCTCAAACTGTCTATTCTTCTCACGATATTGACCATAAAATTGAGTTTTTGAGCATCTGACCTCTCAAAGGTCATGCCAGGTCACGGGAGCATAGAGTGATTGTTTTACCAATAACTTCTCACTGAATTTAGATAAAGCTCCCATTTTGCTTGCATTGTGCTTATATTGTCACCGGGAGTCCATTGATATGCAATAGGACCATACCAGGTCACTCTGTGACCCTGACCTAGCTCGAGGTCAGGTCATTTTCACTATTTGACCTAGCAAGGTCATATTATACATCATTCCATTCGCCGCGATGAGGGGAATATAAAGATTTGCTCTAGCTCCCTTGAGGGCAGATCTAGAGAGAGAAACGTACACTGCTCTGTTGTAAGCCTATGGAGCCTTCTTTGACCTATGCTGACCTCAATAATGACCTGACATAAAAATTGTTTGTATAAAATATCTTCATCTGTCAAGAGCTTTTGAACACAGCCCGTAATTTTCCTTTAGCTTTCGTGAGGAATGAGATACGGAGGGGGCGCGAAAAAACGCCCCCCCAGCGGGGTGCGTCATGCCAGGGACCCCAGCGTGGCGCGTGTTAAAGGAGCTTTAAGAAAACCGGAACATTTTGGTGTATCTAGTCTCAGGATGTCAACAAACTCAGCCACTGACTTGATGAGATTATCTGTGTTTATGAAGGCTGTTATCATTTCATTAAGCTTCTTTGCAATATGGTATGTAGGTGTAGGGATTTGGGGGATTATGGGCCTGAGAGGTTTGTTTGCTTTACTGTGGTTTACGTTACCATAGAGGTACCCTGGACTGAATTAATCCACTATTTTGCTAAAATGATCGCTACCGTTGTGGGCATTGGCCGCATCAATAAGTTTATTCACTCTGCGCCAATATTCGATTTGACCCGGTCCCCCAACTCTAAGAGGCTAAAACTTGCCAGGTTATATTAGATCGATAAGGTCATTTGCTGAATTTTCTAGTTTTTAGACACCCTATTGCTGATTTGTTGTTGGTGTAAATAAAAATACCTAATTTCAGCCTAATCGAATCAATAGTTTTTGTGATATCGAAAAAGCGTCCGCCCGTGCGCACGTGGCGTATGGCCTGCAATGTAAACAATGTTATCTTGCTTTTCAATCAGCATGAGTATATGCCGTAAATTTCATCACGATCGGATTAATGGTTTCTGAATTATTGCATGGGGGAAGGGGGTGAAATCCGCTCGCCCCTTTCCCCGTGCACCTGTTGAAGAGCTCAAGAGCGGCCGAGGTTCACCGATGTCCCATGCCTGATTGAATTGATCAGGCTATAACATGGTGAAGATCCCGTCAAGGTAAGCTCCACCCTTTCTGAGGTATAACACGTAAGTGGAAAGGAATCCTCGATCAAGTGTCTATTTATGAGGGGACTGTTTGACCATTTGAGGAATGGCCAAACAGTTTTGGCGCTTTTGGCGCCCTTTCTCCTGGCTATTTCAAGTTCAAATCCCATTAGGAAGATGCCTCATTATCTTTGATTAAAGGAAAATGTTAGACTAGTTGTACAGTGAAATCCCGTCAAATGATTTGGTTGGTTTGGCATTTCATTTTCAAATCACCCGGTCTCGACTACACTGAAACTGACCCGATGTGCAGCGTATACGACTCTGCGAAAGGAAACAAGAGGCAGCCGGTGTAAAATGAGTATGTGGCAACGGTGTGCAAGCATCGAGTGCCTGCATTGTGAGGCTGCGGCTCGCCTCAGTCGCTCATCCGCAGTCTTGCTGGTGCCAGACTTGACTCACAGACTCATGTAGAGCCCCTGGCTAATCCAGGCGGCCACCTCTGCTTCTCTTAAGTACTGAATGCAGATCCGAAAACGATAACCAAAGGTGGCAAAATCCTGCCAAATAAAGCCAAACATGACACGGCAGTGGACATGGAGCCTCCCGAAAAGGCCCGAACGTAGCCAGACTGTGAATCATAGGCATGGCACGCTGGCCCCTTTGTCTGTGGTTCTAGATGCTGCCGCTTACTTCACACTTCTACATGTATAGGTGTAGCATTGGTTCAACATATCTTATGCATACTTATAAATTACCCGCAAATATGCAAATTCCACACTCTCCGGGTTCTCACAACGCCCGTGGAGAAGGCATCTGGCATAACAGAGTGACAGAAAAAGCAGAAATAAAGAAGTAGCTATGCCTGTAAAAGATAAAATAAAAATCATCCAATAAGGAAAACGCTAACTTATCATCACCGACAGTGTTAAGTGAAATAAAACGTAGCCCTCAGAAGGCGATATAAGTGAGTACCTTTGGCCTCCTCGCCCGACCGGTTGAACCTGGTGCCGAACATATACAATATTGGGGAAATGGCCCACTTATTACAAAACAGGTTTTCAGATGTGAGCTTAAACGGAGAGTTTTCAATTCGAAAACTGCCTCAGTCCTGTAACCCATAATGCACGAAGCAATGTGGAATAAATGCGACTAGTAAACGGGGGCCGTGCAGACGTTTTCCATGTGCTCCGATATCAAAGGATCTTAATTAGTTTGCTCGAATTCGAACTGAGTAGGTTTTGACCCCATCTCTGGCCGCAAAGGTCAATAGCTTGTTATTCGGTTTGTTAAAATGAGAATGCGTGCAGGTGGGGACGGTGACTTCAGCGCTTCAGTTCCACGGAATGCTGGCGGCCCAATTAGGCGCGTGTCTAGAGCTTACCTACTGATGGGTGTTGGCGATACTTCATAATACTGGTCTATGGGCTCTGAGTGCACCAGCGAGCGATACTCCTGCTGGCTCAGTGTCAGCAGCCCGGCGGGAAGGTCCGGCGTGGGCGGCGGCGGCGGCGGCGGCGCGGGCGGCGGCGTCATCAGCAGTAGCGGCACGCTCACGTCGCACATGCTGGAGAGGAGTAGGCAGCTGTCTGTGGTTCTGACTGTAGACCCCACTTCTGCCCAGCCTCACTGCAGGGACGGACTGACGACACAAACTAGCAAACCGCCGCCCAGACCACGTCGCTTTACCGAGGCCTGAGGTCAGCAGAGTGGTCCAGGTGGCGACCCCGGCCCGAGATCTCACCGCTTTACCGTGGCCTGGGGCCAGCAGAGGGCCCGGCCCGAGATCTCACCGCTTTACCGAGGCTCGAGGCCAGCAGAGTGGTCCAGGTGACGGGCCCGACCCGAGGTCTCACTGACAGCGCGCGCTCACCGAGTCTGCCGTCATTGGCCACTCGGGCGGACGCAAGCTACAGCTCCCCAACGCTCACTTCGCCTCCCTCGACGGTACTGGAGCAGCTCCCGCGACGCGACGCATCACCGTCCAAGCCGACCACGCTGACATCTATCGGACCGGTGCTGAACTAGGCTGGATTCAGACCGGGCGACTGCGCTGCGCAGTGATCCAATATGGTTTACCTACGGGAGGCGTAAACCATAGCTTATCTAGTCGGTAAATATGGCTTTTCACGTGACAAATTCCCGCTTTACGCGAAGGATTTCATACTCTTGAAATCTGCATTTTCTAACTGTAGCTTCTTTGTTTAACAGTACAGCATGAAATACAGAGCCCAAATCGGGGCACGTCCAGTGCTCTAAAAATTGGTACTGCTGTGTTATTCCAAGGGCATTGGCTCGACACTTGACCCGCGTCCCAGTGAGGCTCCGAGCCACCTTCACCCGGGTGGGGTGTGCGTTTGAACACTCCTTCGAACTCGGCCCCTAAGCGGGATAGCGAAAAAATGCGAAGGCTGGTGGATAGCTCATACAAATTCATGACGAAACTATATTAGCCACTTTTCGGCTCAAGTCAATATTGAGGTCATGACAGGTCAAAGAAAGTGGGATTTATTTTGAATAAAGTTTTTGGGCTCTAGCATCTGACAGAGTTGAGTTAAAATCATTTTGTAGGCACCATTCGCTTCCTCTCGTCACAGCGAATCGAATGATGTATAATATGACCATACTAGGTAAAACACAAAAATGACCTGACCTCAGGTCAATGTCACTTTTTAACCTAGCATAATCAATATGCATATTAATCGACTCGCAGTAGCAATTTGAACGAAATGATATAAAAAAGCTGTGTCACCATGTCATGCAAAGTTATTGCCCTAAGTCTGAAAACTGCTTCAATAGCCCCAGATGAACTCTCAGAGGTCACAGGTCAAAAATTGCAGCATGAACCTGGAAAGGGGCCAAGAATACTACGATTTTAAGAATATAAAGGTATTTTCAGCTGTACCTACATAAAAAACAGCCCGATTTCTGTTTTCCCATGTATTTCCAATGGAGAGGTCATGGTCCGTATTTGACCTTAGGTCATCGATATGAAAAATCCTGGAATGAATGTTGTAACACTCGGTAGGGCCATTATGTGGTATAACTTTCAATCCATATTTATCCATATATACAATTCCTTCCAGTCCATCTCTCACTTATGCCACCTTAAACATTGTTTGAGATGAGGTCACTTGACCTGCACTGGTGACCTGACCTGAGATGACTGAACCTTAATACTTTAAGAAAAGTTGCGGAATTGATGAAGGATAAGGTGTGCCAAGTACGGCTCGCTTCGCGCTGCGTTTTTTCGTGCCGCCGGAAAAAAACCCGAGGGGGTGTTCAAACACCCCCACAAGGGCGAGGGTTAACACGCCCATTGACGGAGGTCTGAGCCGCCTTCGCATTGACGGGGGAAGGGTGTACGGGTACCCTCCCCTGAGAGAACCACGCTAGATAGCGATCAACGGTAAACGACGTTTGATAGCCCATTCAAATCTCTATAGAAAATATTTGGGCCGTTTTTTTGGCCAGGTCATATTTAAGGTCACCAGAGGTGAAGGCATGCTACCATAGGGATAACTGTACACGAAGGTTTCATTCATTACATCTGAACTAGTAAAGATAAAGTAAAAAAATATAGACATATGAATGCTCGCAGCAAGTCGAATCGAAATATATATTATATGACCTTGGTAGGTCAAATTTAGGATTTTACCAAACCTGAAGTCAGGTCAAGGCGAAATTAGGTCAAAATTAATATCATTAAAACCACAAGGATGAGGCAAACCTAATGCCGTTAAAGTAAATTCTCTACAACCATCAATTTCCAAGTTATTTAGTTTAAGCCACTTTCCCATGTATTTCCAATGGAGTGGTCATGGCTCCTACCTGACCTCAGGTCATAGATATACAAATACAGAAATATGTTTTGTAGAAATCGGTGGGCCTATTATTCGATATTAGGAGTTTCAATTAGATAGGTTCACCCAGCTCTGACTTATGCTATCTTAAATGTTTTTTAGATCAGGTCACTTGACATGCACTGGTAACCTGACTTGAGATGACCCAACCTTACAATTTTGCTAGAAGTTGTAAAAACAATCAGAGAAAAGGAATGCAAAGTACGGCGGCTATACGCACCGCTGTTTTTATTCTGTCTTCAAAAACCCGAGGGGAAATAAACTAAGGAAGTTAAAGCTCCGGTTAGGATCGCGGCCGTCCAGCAACGCGGGCTGCGAAAGGGACGAGGTAACCTACGACGGCGACACGCTCACTGTTCGCACGCCTATCTTTTAGATTCGGGGTCTGGGTGGCACAGCCGGTTAGCGGGCGCGCTCAACTTGGTCTTCGGTATTATGTATAAGCAGGATGTCGCGTGTTTGTTCCAACCCAGAGTTAGGATTTGGTGCCCTGATCTAGCACAAGTCTACCGCAATCCTCTTCACCCTCCAACGCCATGCGACAGCAGCAGTTCAGCAGTCGGTGCGTCGTTCAACCTCTCCCCCCCAACCGAAGAATATCATTTTAGCTAGCCAGGTCCCACTAGAGCAGTCATGGTGTCATACTGATAGATCCATCCCGAAACATGTGCTGGCACAATACCGGGACTTTGAGATAGAGAGGACTCGTTATCTACATGAGCCTCCCACACTCCTGGGAGAGGATCTATTTGTTGAGATCACCAGCAATGCTCCGAACAGCGTTGACTGTAATGACATCTACTCTTATTCGTAGCCTATTAGGCATTAAGCATCTTTTGACTTGCCCTTGAGCTGTGAGTACGAGGATTACACCCCTCTCACTCTTTTAAGCCAAACTGGTATTCTATGTACCCGTTTGGTCCTCTAAATGACGACGTTGCCGCAGTCTGACTGGATTTGCATCCTTTTTTACTCGTGTTTTATCCGTTACTTATATTGGTTATGAGCGCAAAATGGCATCAGTGGTCCGCGTGCCATAAAGCACCAAAGATGGTTATCATGATAATAGAATAAGGAGGCCACAATGAGCCTGTCTCCCATTTGTCGTAAATAAATTCCCTCATCTTAGTCAAACTGGGGAAAATGCTGCAGGCACAAGGGGGTCTAATCCAGCGAGTTTTGGATTCTGGAAGTGAGATATTTTTGGTGCCAGAAAGTGGTAAATCACCTGGAACCCCAACCTTTCGCCTGCTGCTGTCACTTATGTATGATCAAATCATAGATTTGACCTGTTTTGATCTGCCTAAGTCATATTATATAGCATTCGATTCGGCTTGCTGCGAGAATTCTAGTGGTCTAAATTGTTTTGCTCTATCTTTACTAGTTCAGATGCAATGACTGAAAACCTTCATTTGCACGTTATCCCTATGGTGGCATGCCTCGACCTCTATTGACCTTTAATGTGACCTGAAAACTTTAAATGTTTTCGATAGAGATTTGGATGGGCTATCAAACGTTGTTAAGCGTTTTATGCTATCTAGCGTGATTCTTGAGATCTTAGGGTGCGGGGTACCACCCCCGTCAGAGCAAAGGTGGCTCAGACCCTCGTCAATGCGCGTGTTCAGGTATCCTATTTGTATCGACACACTACTTACACGTAGGGGATACCGGGGCTGGTTGAGTCATTTTCACTTTTCCCTCCATAGCCGCTGATCCAGTATATCTTTCATTTGATACCATGCCAATGAAAGGTTGTTCACTTCCACACAAAAAACAAACCATTTTTCCTAAAATTGATGGATTCTTCCGCAATAAGCTTCTAAAATCAGCTCTGCAGCTGATGCAAACAGTCCTGATGCCGGGGCAAGTTGCAACAGTCTCCGGGGCAGCTTGTATCGTGAGGAAATGCATGCACAGAAACTCAATTGAAGCTCAGATTAGCTTTATTGGCAGATTAGTGGGCACGTTTCCCATGCAGCTCATCCGATACATTTCCGAGCTTACCTACTGCGAGTCAGAATCACAGCGGTGGAAAATATAAAACCTGCTTGCCCCACTGCACACCTCGTGCGCCCAGTTCTCACATCTCGCTGCCGCTGCCTTACATCTGGTACATTTCTCCTTGGGTCTGCTCTGGCTAAATCCTTTCCGTACAAACAGCGCAAATTGTTTCTTCTTCTTCCTCAAAAGTAATCTTCTCCCTGGGTTTGCGCTTCTTCCCTCCTGAAGGTGTTGCCTTTCTTCTCTTCTTGATTTCGTCGCTTTCTTTTGCTCTAGTGCTTCCTTCACCGGCGTGTCTGTTAGAAGAGCCGGGCGTCGCCGCCGTTTTCCTCCGATCGTTTTTCGTGGTCCGGGTTTAGGAAGCGCCTGCCATTGTGTTGGAGAGTCAATAACTTCTTGGTCCCTACCTGATGATCCAGGTACCACGCCCATTCCCTTGGAGCCTTCCGAATCAGCTTCAGGTATTCTCAGCCCCAGATGTTTAAGATTGTTCCTTATTTTTGCCACCAAAAAATGTTAGTAATAATACCTAATAATATAATAATAATAATATTCGCCCATGAGCCAACATAGGCCACCGGGTATGTTGCAGGAACGTTTCAACCTGTCCCGCGAAAAATGACTCGTCTTGCCCCGTCCCTATCCTGATGTAATCATGGCGCCAAACATTGCACAAGCCATGTAGTCCCGTCAAAAGTATTTGATTCAATTGAAGACTAAAGAAACATGCTCAAACCTGGCAGGCTTATGACCATCTTGTATGTTATCTTGTATTTCATTTAACACTTAATGGGCAATGCTAAATTTTTTCACCCTAACAAATTTGTATTTATCTCCTCACTCGGTATGGTCCGACGGCCTTCCACATTTTTGTTTTCACTGGAAAATAATTGCATTGCATTTCATGGCACATGCAAGCTTCTCGTGCGCCCGCTTAAGCTGCCGTCTAGTGAATATTTTCTTTACAGCCGCTGATGCATTCAACCCGTGATGCAACTAGCTCCGGTCTCCCCACTACATGAGAAATGCAATATGTTAAGTGACTTCCGCCGTCCAAGCCTTTGACCTAATCCAAAAATGAATGGTACTATAATAAAAGTGTCATTTAAGCGTTTTGAGCTGATGTTGAGAAAAGTTTCTAGCTGATTTAGTTCCTGAGATATTTGAGGTTTTGTAAGTACCCTTCATTTCAGCAGTTTTGACCTTGTTTGGCCTCTAGTGGCCTTAATATTGACGTGACGAAAAAATGACAAAAGTAACTTCTACTGCATTTACGACGAGCTTTTGATTGCTATCTTCCGCGTCTTCTATGCGTTCTTAGCTCGAGGAGGGGGCCCCCCTCACCAGGGTGAAGGTGGCTCATACCCGCTACAGGGGCGAAGGTTAAAGACAGAAGCTGCAAGTGAAATCCTCATCCGGGTGTGCCTGAACTGCCATCATCACTGAGTATAACCTGCAGGTGGGGGTGAAGTCAGATGTCCTAGTCCATCGGCAGACAACAAAGCAAACACAGCGCGTGCACCGCGCAGCTGTGGCAACACAGTCAGACATCCCAGCACTGCATGGGACCAGCAGGCACTCCGGAATCAGACGTACGCAGCGGCTGTGTAAGAGACCGAGTCCTGTGACCCGTGCGCAGCTGAGGGGCGTGGCTCGCCCGTGTAGGCCAGCGAGTTAACAGACCCTGCGCCTCAGCCGTGGTAGCGAGGGCCATTGAGCGTCGATAGAAACTAGGACAGAATCAGCATGGACGGCTGTCATGTCGACGGACGACACTTCCTGACGCCCGTCAACAGTGGTCCGTCACGCTACGCCATCTGGAGGGCACTGAAGACAGGAGTTCGCCAGTGGGACTGCACAGCTACAACCAGTGCTCCTGGAGCGAGGCGCACCACGCGGATTCCTGATCCACAATGCAATGGTTTTCCGTAGTGTGGTGTTCTCAGAATTTTTGGACGCTGGGGTGTGAGAGTGAGATACTGTGCCGCAAATCGAGCACCGGGAAATGGTATGGTGGAGCGTAACTTCAGAACTGTTAAGACGACAGTGGGGAGAAAGCAGTGCTCAGAGGCAGAGGCCGTATACCGATAGAACACCATACCACGTGATGACGATCCTAAATCTAGTCCCGCCAATATGCTGGTTAATTACGAGGTTGGAGTGCCTGACTCGCATGTTACGAACGATAAAATATTGTCGCAACAGAACAGATGCCAAGCCAGAGACCGCGTCTGGGTTCGGGACCGCAGTCGACGTTGTGACGGCCCTGGTGCTCTTAGGACGGTGAGCCGCATTATATCGCAACAGAACGTCGGGGTCGATGGGGTTCATCGGCATGTTCGCGATACGCGTGCTGCTCCGGCTCCACCGCCTTACATGTGTTCTGACGGCCAGCGATTCACATACCTCAAACAGTGATGCTGATAATCAACCAGAAGAAATCAGTGCCGGAGATAGGAATCCAGGTTTCCGCCAGAAGTCGAGTGTGGAAACGGTGCAGTGTGTGTCATATGCTGATACTAGGCCCGTACAGCCTGCGTCAGTAGACATTGTACCGGAAGGGAATGAGTCACGGGAAGGCAGAAACTCAGCAGATGTTGAGTCAGTTAACGTAAAGGATACAAGGATTAAGACGCGCATTGACGGGGGTCTGAGCCATCTTCGCTTTGACGGGGGGCGAGTACCCACCCCCGTTCTCGAGAACCACGCTAGGTAGCGAAAAACGGTAAACGGCGTTGGGTAGCCCATTTACTTCTCCGTCGAAAATATTTAAACCATTTTTGTCAGGTCATATTTAAGGTCACTAGAGGTCAGAACATGCCGTCATAGGGATAGCATGTAAATGAAGGTTTTCGGTAATTTCATCTGAACAAGTAGAGATAAAACAAAACAATTTAAACTATATGAATCCTCGCAGCAAGCAGAATCGAATGGTATATAATATTTGCTAGGTCAAATCAAGGACTTGACCTGACCTGAGGATAAGTCAAGGTCAAATTAGACAAAATGTGTATCAATAGAACTGTAAAGGCAAGCCGTATATAACGCCGTTAAAATAGTCACTCTATCACCATCCGTTATTAAGTTATTCAGTAAAAATTATTTTTCCCGTGTGCTTCCAATGGAGAGGTCTTCGCTCGTACCTGACCTTAGGTCATCAACATCAAAAAGTAGCGGAACATATTTTAGAGAACTCAGTAAGACCATTATATGATATGAGTTTTAATCGAATAAGTTCACCCTGTTCTGACTTACGCTATCTTAAACTTTTTTAGGTCAGGTCACTTGACCTGTACTGGTGACCTGACCTGAGAGGACATGACCTTAAAATTTTGACAAAAAAGGTAAAAATGATTAGAAAAAGGTATATCAAGTAAGGCGGCGCTACGCGCCCCCGTTTTTAAAAACTATCTTTAAAAACTTGAGGGGGCGGGTACCCACCCCCCACCCTCAATGCGCGTGTTAAATTCGGACGTTCCACCGTCACTACCACGCAGTGCCGGGCTAACACAAGCAGTGGAGGGCGGGGGTCCCAAGGTGCCCCCAACTATTTTGCCGGGGTGGCCGGAGAACTGTTCGCCGCCAGAAAACACTGCTTGGCCACTTTTGATTGAGCACGTCGATTGGTGAAGGAATTTTGAAAATGGTTGCATAATTTGTTTACTAATAGGCTTTCAAAGACGGGCCAATAATTTCAGACCGTCGCAATTGTGCGGTCGCACCAGTTTGCATGAGCTGTAGACCGAATGGTGACGTTATAACGTCATATAATCAGTTTATACGTCAAAGTCAACCCACATAAAGGTGAAGGTCAAGGGTCACAGGTCAAGGTCACTGACCTCAGTACACTGGTTACAAAGCATTATTCAGTATGACGTATGTTATGCCATGACCTCATATTTAAGGCAACTCAAGATCAAGGTCAAAGGCCAAGGTCAAATCCTTTTTTCATTGTCAAACCCTCATTTTCCGCCTTAAGACTGTTATAGCGTCAATTACATTGTACATTATTGAGAATATGTCATATTGTTGCGTCATAGGACATTGACCTTGAATGAACTTGACCTAAAAATTTCGGAAAATATTTTTTGGGACTTTCCCTCTATGACCTTAGTCAGTTTTTGGTGTATTCCCAGCTTTTTCCGTATAATCACGGCGTTTCCCAATATGTCTCCAGCACGGCCCAGTGTCGACCTTTACGACCGCATTTGACCTTGAAGATAATAACCTAGGTCAATGAAACTTTGAGAGAAGGTAGATCACCATCGCCTCTACCCACAACCCGACGGGCGTTTTTATCAACCTCTTTGTTTCCGAGATCAGGGGCACTTTAGGAACCCTCCACTGTGCGTTGACGCCAGACCTCTCACTACTGCTCGTGTAAATGCGTCCTTTTTCCCCGGGCGCAATTACCCTTACACTTTGCCAAGTGCACCTTTTGCATAGTTTCGTTTAATCGGAGTTCAATCTAAACAAAGAGATTGTTGAGATGAGAGAGTGTTTCTAAAATGACAAACAAATGGAGTTTGTAATTCTACTAGCTACATCAAATGAAATTAGTCTAGCAAACGACTCTCTTATCACCCGCCCCGGAGGGCCTCCGAGCCACATTCGCCTCGGTGGGGAGGGAAGGGGGGTCAAACACTTTCCCCCTCGAACTCGACGCCTATGCGTGATAGCGAAAAAAACACGAAACCTGGTGGATAGCCCGTAAAAATTCATGAAGAAAACTACATCTGTCACATTTTGGCTCATGTCCATATTGAGGTCATGACAGGTCAAAGACGGTGGCATGTTAGAGAAGAGTTTCTGGGTTCAACTGTCTGACAGAGTGAGTTAGAATCATTTTTAGGCACCATTCACTTCTCGTCTCCGTAAATCAAATGATGTGTGATATATCTATATTAGATCAAAACATAAAAATGGCATGACCTAAGGTCAGGTCAAGGTAAGTATCTAACCTAGCTTACTCAATATGCATATCAATTAGTTCGCAATAACAATCCAAATGTAATGGTATGAAAATAAAAGCTTTATCATTATGTTCTGTAAAGTTATAGACCCAAGTCTGAAAATCTGCTTAAATAGCCTCAGACGACCTTTCAGAGCTCACAGGTCCAAACTTGCAGCATGAACATATAAAGGGACCTAGAATACTATGATTTAAAGAATACGAAGGTATTCCAAGCGGTATTTCCAGAAATAGAACACTTTTTCGGTCAATTTCCGTTTTCCCAATGCATTTCCAATAGAGAGGTCATAACACTAGGTAATCAATGTGAAAAATCCCGGAATGTTTTTCAGTACCTTCTCGGTGGGCTCGTTATATGATATATGTTTCAATTCGATAGATTTACGTTTTTTCTTAGTTATGCCACCTTAAACATTTTTGGAGGTGAGGTCACTTGACCTGCACTAGTGACCTGACCTGAGATAACGCAACCTGAAAATGCTGAGGAAAGTTGTGGAATTGATCAAGGATAATATGCGCAAAGTAGGTGAGGAGGGGGAGTTTTGTTACAGGGGCAAATTGATACAACGCCGATAGCTCACGAACCATTATACTAGATGCCTTTGGGCTCTGGCCATGATTAGCTGATACCGGAAGCCAGCGACAGTCTCTTCAGCAGCCTTGTCGGGCAGCCGCTTACGGTGCTCCGGACAAAGAGCGTTTTTTCGGTCAAAAGTAAATTTTCAGCAATGTTATGTTTGCAGAATTTACACCTGTATCAATTGCTCTTATATGGTTATTATGCGTTTGTGAGAAAGCCACGGTTTCGATGTTTCAGATGATAGCTTTAGACTCGCTGAGAAATTGACAGTATCGCCGTCATATTGGTTTTATGAAATACACTTCGGGCAAAATATGGATGGGGCACGTTTTTACTGGCTGTATCAACCTGCCCCAACGGAATTTCACGTAAACATAGCTAATTAATAATGTTTAAAAATTGGTATGCAACTGTGTTTAATTTATATTTTACCAATGATGCCACAAATTCTGATTCCATAAAGCTATCGAAACGGGCTATTGCATGCTGACAAATACATCGTCAGTTTCACCGAAACTTCTACCAGCGTTATTTAAGTAATTTAACACGTGCATTGACGGGGGTCTGAGCCACCTTCGCTTTGACGATGGGGGCGGGTACCCGCCCCCCTAAGATCTCGAGAACCACGGTAGGTAGCGAAAAACGGTAAACGGCATTGGGTAGCCCATCCACTTCTCCTTCGCAAATATTTTGCCCATTCTTTTATCAGGTCACATTTAAGGTCACGAGAGGTCAAAACATTCTGTCATAGGGATAACATGTAAATTAAGTTTTTCGGCCATTACATCTGAACAAGTAAACATAGAGCAAAAGCAAAACAACTTAAATTATATGAATCCTCGCAGCAAGCCGAATCGAATCATATATAATTTGACCTTTCTAGGTCAAACCAAGGATTTGACTTGACCTGAGGTCAGGTCAGAGTCAAATTATATAAAATGCATATCATTCGAATCGCAAAGCCAAGGCGAGTCTAATGCATCTAAAATAAACGTTCTATCACCATCCGTTACCGAGTTATTCAATAAAAAACATTTTCCCGTGTATTTTCAATGGAGAGGCCATGCTTCGTACCTGACCTTAGGTCATCGATATAAAAAATACCGGAACATATTTAAGAGAACTCAATGGGCACATTATGGGAAATGAGTTTCAATCGGATAAGTTCACTCTGCTCCGACTCACGCTGTCTTAAACTTTTTTGAGGTCAGGTCACTTGACCTGTACTGGTGACCTGACCTGAGATGACCTAACCTTAAAATTTTCACAAAAGTTGTAAAAATGATGAAGGAAAAGGTATGCCAAGTACGGCGGCGCTACGTGCGGCCGTTTTTTGCTATCTCCGAAAAACCTGAGGGGGGCGGGTACCCGCCTCCCCGTCAATGCGCGTGTTAAAAACACTAGAGTCCATCCAAAAGAGAATAAACCACTGAAGAGCTCCAATAATAGTTAATAATTCATGGTTATTAATTAATTTCTTTGTGCTTTACCTACATCTTACGTCCAATTTCCTAACATCATCCTTTCCTTTTGTTAGATAGTCCGCCCAATGTCCGAAAGACAGCCCGACGAGCCCCGCCGGTCAGCGTTTTAAACGCCGCTACAAAGCAGGTCCGGATCGGTACATCAAAAATGAGAGTAGCAGACGAATATGGGACTCAATTTATGACAATCTGGCGACACTGCCATGCTGAAGGTCAAGATGGTTACCAGACGTTTGGATATAATCGAACTTAGCAAGTTTTTTCAGATGAGATGGAGCCTCAACTGGCAGAATACCTTCATCATGCGTGCAAAATAAACCATGGATTGTCGACTGTCACAACCCGAAAATGGGCGCTTCAATTCGCTGTAACGAACAAACAGAGAATGGATGACACAGTTTTTTTAATATAATTGATTATAAATAAATTTCATTTCATTCAATAAATTGAAAAATAATTTGAACCATGTACTGATGCCAAAAAAGTCGGAAGCAGCGTCTGAGACTTTAGCGCTGCTTCGTCATAATGTAAGGAATAAATATTTTTGACGTTTCGCACATGTTTTTGGTTAGCTTATAAGAAACTATTCGTGAATAACAACTTGCCCCGTGACCAGTAACAACTCACCCCGTAGTGGGGGCATGTTGAAAATTTTGACTTCGGTTCAAGTTTTCAATTAATATAGGTTTTTCTTGAAACCTGAAAGAAAAAAACTGGTAACATCAGATAAAAAAATGAATAAGCTATCGAACGACACTCGCTTTATACATATCGTAGTGATATTTTGGAAGTTACAGCTCATCCCGAGAAAACTGTATCATATGACTCCATCCTCACCTACGGCGGCGCAAAGCACCGCCGTTTTTTTCGTGCTGCCGAAAAAAACCGAAAGGGGGGTGTTCAAACACCCCCCACCGGGCCTAGGATTATGTTGGCACAATACACCCAATTTCCCCTCCCTTCCCTAAAAAGTACAGTAGTTTTCTTTATTCTCTATCGGGGGTTTTTAAGGAGCTAATCGGCACCTACGCTCCGCTCCATTCGGGGAGGGGCAGACCACCCCCTGCCCCCCTCCCCCCGTAACCCCGCCTATAATTCCGATGCGTACGTATATCGCAATGAGTAAAACTGTCGCTCAGACTGCCCTGATAGGCGGATCCTGGATTGCCAATCGGAGGGGAGGGGCATGTTCGGGGGCGCCATTGTGCCTGGGGGCATCCGGACTATGGGAGGGGAGACGCCACTTTTGGACGGCAGAATCCATCATGTGGGTGCCAAATCCAATCGTGGAGCATAGGCGGATCCAGGATTACCAATCGGAGGGGGAGGGATATTTCATCGGGGGGGGGGCGCCATCCGGACCGGGGAGGCGCCACTTTTGACGGGAAAAACATATCAGGTGGGTGCCAAATTCTATCGGTGGGCGCCTATTTTCACATCCTGGAGGGATGAGAAGCGACATTTCAGGGTGGCGCCGTGACCATTTTGGGGGCACCGAGGGTCAACGAGGGGGCACCTTCTCCCTTGCCTCTTCCTGGATCCACGTATGTCGGGAAATATTTCAGGAGGCGCCATCGATTTTTCAGAGGGGCAATCTTGACCATTTCTTGGGGCGCCGAGGTTCGATCGAGGGGAGGGGGCAATTGCCCCCTCACACTTAAGTGACCCCTTGCGTCTGCATCCGCCTCTGCCCCAAACTTTATGGCCGGCATAGCAACGCTCTTGGCAAAAGGTTACGTGCGGCGGGTCTAGACTAGATCTTTGATACGCAAGGAGCCAAAAATTTCGAAAACAGCGCTTTTAAGGCAATTAGCGAAAATCAGGGTTTGGGGTATAATGCCCTTTACTACCCCCTCCCCGAGATCCGCCAGTGTTCAGGCCTACCTGGATATGCTCCTGGACGTGCTCCTGCGCAGTAAGCACTGTTGTGAGTGAACCCAATTTGATAACAGCATTGAATGCCTTGTATCAAATTTATGTGCGTTCTGTTCTGAACCTTATAAATGAGAGGAGTACTGGACCAAAAACCCCGCGGCAAGAGGGACATCTGTTTATCTTGGGAAACGTCCGATTAGATGGCAGCACTTATCCGAATTTGCTCCAGCGCCGTTATTGCGAAAAATATTTTAAGCGACGGTGGGGTGTATGCCGAGCTCCTTAGGTTGTAAGATTATGGCTGCGTAGATTGGTCAGTAAGCTGCTTGAAAAGACTTTGAGGTTATTGCGTTAGGTTTTAAGAAGGAAGGTACCTGCTTCTTTGGTTGCTGTCGGCTGAATTGTAGAGTTTTGGGGAGCTACCCGGGCGGCTCATTTTTGTTGTGTAATTTGGCGCAGCTCGCCGTATTTGTATTTCAAGTCGGCCGTTGTATGCATTAGGGACGGAGTGGTTTGTGTAGTTGAGGTACTGTGCGTTGGCCTACGGATTGGGGACTGCATAGCGGGGAGATATGATGTGGTTGTGGATGATTAAATATTTAATTATTTTACCCAAAAAGCCCACTGTGGTATCTCTGGTCATCTTTGAGTGGTTAGCACTGGGATGCTGCAAGCAGATCGTGTTTAAAACTACCCAGTTTAGTACACTTGCTATCTTTCTTAGTTGTATTAATGATCATGTTTGCCCCCAGATGCTGATTTGAACATGTAGAGAAAGCTGAAGTAATAAGAAAATGACTATTATAGTGTTTCTTATCGATACATCTGCTTCAATGAACCAGCAAGCATTTTCGGGGGCCATCCGACCCTTTTGGATGTGGCCAAAGGAGCAGTTGAAACTTTTGTCAAGGTGAGTTTCTTGTTTTGATGCTTCTGAAGGTTGTAAGAGATAACTGGTATGTGTTTTTTAATCCAGAAGTGGGCCCTGCTGCAAAGTTTTATTTTAAACTGCCACTACTTTGACTGGTTGAAATTACTTCTGCTTAAGCTCTACTCTTCGAAAGTGACTCTCACTCCTCTGATGTTACTACTGTTATTGTAGAATGAAATGTGCAAATTTCCTCAAAGGTTCTGCCCCAAATTGCTTTTCATTGTTATTATAAATAAATTTGTATGTGTACTGCGTACCTCAAAATTTAGTAGACTTCTTCCAAGATACTCAAGCAAAATTGCATAATTATTACAAAATCACATAATTACAGCAAGAATCAAATTCATTCATTCTCCTTTTGTTTTCTGATGCATAAGAAGTTATCTATTTCCATCCAAAAATTTCTTTGGGTGGTAATTGACTAGCAGTAGCAGTTTCAGATTCTTTTGACTCCGCTACCAGTCTTTTTTATAATATGATACTTTGCCTTTGTTCTGCTACCATTTGGAGTTTATAAGTAGTTAAAAGTTTAGAGTAAATGACTTAAAGGGAGTAGTCCACGTTGTTGAAATTTTAAAGAGGACAATTTATGGACAAAATAGGTTTGAAAATGAGCAAACCTCCTTTTGTTTCCACTTCTAATAGCTCAAAACAAAGGTATTATCTATTGTGTTAATATGCTGCATTTACACAAGCATAGCAAGACAATTTTTTGGATTTTTATTTTTCTCTCACTTTCCTTCCACTTCTACTCAATTGTTCTCTCACTTATCAAATGGAGCTTTTGAACAGAATTAAAAATCTGGGTGTGTATGAAGCAGTGTTCCAAAACCCATGATGCTGGGTGGAGAGTGACACCAGGGCAAGCTGCATCCCCCCCCCACTTCTGTGTTGTTTTTAATACAATTTCTTACTTTTTAAGAAGAGCTTTTCAGAATAATTCAGTAATCCTTGTGTGGATGAGCTCACAAAAGTAAGGAGCTAGGAACATTTTCATGGAAAATTGATTACTTAACTTTAAATGGTTATAGGGGTTAATAAATATAGGGTTATAGGGTTAATATAGGGTTAAGGGTTATAATAAGGTTTCAATTGAGTCTCAGAATGGTATAACATTCAAATATTTCACTTGCTGACTATTTTTCCCAATATGAATTTTACACTTTTCACCCTAGCGCAAAACCAGTGGTGTGAACACTGTGAAAGTATGGAACTAAGGACAATTTTTATCAAAATGTGATGCTAAAGTTCAAATACAGGGGTTTTCAAGGTTTTAATTGAATCAGAATCTTGCAACTCTTGGAATTTTGCAGTCACTGACTATATTTCCAAGTAGGTTTTTTACACTTGGCACCAGCATAAAAGCAGTTCTCGGACCCTGGGTAGCTATGCTGTTAGGTCAGTTTGTAGATCGCTGGGCTCCTGTCCACTGCTCAGGAAAATGCAGTGACAATGTGCATGCAGGATTTGCATCAATTCCGCTGAGATGTTCTGGGACTCAATATTTACTCGACATAGGTTGGATGGCAACTGACTGGTGAGATGGCGACCTGAGGGACAGCAGGACAGCATTCCCTGTGCTTTGTGGGATGCTAAACTTTGGTTTCTAGATTAACCTGTCGTTGCGGGATTTGTAAAACATTGAGCGTGATTATCCCTAGATCCGACCGCCAGCTCTGCTCTGGACGAAACATTTTCGTGAGGTGTTCTTTCACATGGTTCTACATGTGCACCATGTCTTATCGAAATCTGACGGGGTTAGGTATAAAATTATCATTTATTGATCAATTTTACACACAAATGCCCATACATGACTCAAACATGCTGAAACCATGGAGAAGGCCACAGTTCACTCTTGAGTCAAGATTTAGTGGTATAACATTGCAGATGTGTGTTTTGGCATCATTGAATATTTTTCATGGCTAACGTGAAGTCTAAAATCTCAATAGTTCAACAAATGGCCTTTGGAGCCCTGTATAACTCATTACGATTTAATCTCCTTGGGTGGCTGAGTACTTGCTGCAGTATCAGTAAAATGGCAGTTAACACTCGCATTGACCCGACCCCCCTTGTGTGTTTTTGGAGACAGCATAAAAACGGTGGCGCGTAGCGCCGCCGTACTGGCATTCCTTTCCTTGAATCATTCTTCCAACTTGTTCAAAATTTTAAGATTTGGTTATCTCGGGTCAGGTCACCAGTACAGGTCAAGTGACCCGACCTAAAAAAGAAGTTTAAGATGGCATAAGTCAGAACAGGGTGAATTGATCAAATTGAAACAGATGGGGTATTCCAGGACAAAACGACCAAAAATACTTAAATTTAACACCACCATGTCTAGAAAGAATCTGAAACATTGTCTCCGGCGTAGTTTTGGGCCAGAAACACGCCTGTGTGAATCTTAGCTCCCTCCGACCAACGGTGACCGAGTTATAGCCCGAGGCATTTTCGGGAGGTCACCTTGTAGACTCATCTTTGATGCTTCATAACTCAAGAACGCATAGCCTGATTAACAAGTTTTGTATATCATTGAACTCTTCTTGAATTATACCTTATTTTGAGAAAAAAATTCAAAATTTGAAATTTTTTACTTTTAATTTGTTTGACCTTTTCTTTTTGATCTAGCTTGACCTTTTGGCAGTTGAAATTGCCCTTTTAGACACCTCAAAAAATTGTCTTCATAAAATATCTTTCGATAGAAAAAATAAAAAATGCGTTTTTGCTATAAGTTCCAAATATTTAGCACCTAAGGTAGGTATGTAGACGGTTTTTGACCACTGCGGTAGTACAGCCTTATATTTAACGCCGCAAACATAGCGATTGCTTTTGTAATCGGTTGCTGGCAATTATATTACTTTGTCTTTACGAAATTTTCATCCTGCAAGTGTCAGAATTTATGACAATTAACACGCGGCCACCCGAGGGGGTGGGCTACCGGCCTCCTCAAGTCTCTACAGGTGTTAAAAAAATCACCTTTGCGCAGCGTCACTGTACTCCATCTACCTCTAACACAACATTTTTCAACTTCTGGAAAAGTAATTTAGGTCAACTGGGGGGGTGGTAGGCACTGTAAATACTGAAGGCCAGCTGGCAACTTACTGGTGAGGGGGTGACCTGAGGTAGACGGTCGTCGTTATGCCTTGTGGGACTTTCAACTTTGGTTCCTTGATTAACAATTCATCGTGGGAGTTGCTCGTTTGGGTGGTGGGTTCGGGGTCTATGTAAAAAGTCCCTTGATGACTCTAGTGAGACACCTACTCCTAAAACTGAACTGGGAACAACTAAGACAATATTTATAAAAATAAAAATTGCAGTCATTAAAAGTGATAGAAAGGGATCCATTGTTTCGGGGGAGGCGAGGGCAAATGAACTTATTAATGATGGACGTTTCAGCCTTAAACGAAAATTTACAAAGATGTTGCGACTTTATCCATCATTGAAACAAGTATAACTTATCATATCAACACCACTAACTCACATAATTACATCGTTCCCGGAGATGGAAAAATAGTATCGATACAAGGTGAACCCAGTGCAGCACAGCATACGTTTGAGAGGATTCATGCAATGTAAAACAAACTTTTCTGAAAGGCTTTCATTCCCAAAAAGTTATTTGAATCTGCTCATATATGCGAAAAAATGTCCTGAAATTGTAACACATAAGACTTTGTCACTTGAACAGGTTGCCTCATGATATTTTTACAAGGTGATAATTTCATAGCTGACACGGATCCCAGAATCCCAGATGAATAATGACACAATGCACTGGGAGTGATGCCGCTAAATAGCCAGTTTTAATCACTACCGAATATGTTACATACAATCGTTTGGTCGTGTCACCTTTGAGGCTGCTCGAGGTCACAGTATTTCTTACAGGAACTAAGTGGAAACCTAAATTTTGTGGCATAATAGGTGACAGAGGAGAGCCGTAGAAAGAAATGTTCAGCGCCATTGGAACACTTGTTGAGCCCAAACAGATTATGTATCTTATAATATTGCCTAGTCAAATGTCAAAATTAACCTGCTTTGACCTAGAGCCAGACTTAGGTCTGCATGGTAAAAAGAATATTAATCAAACTGCAGTGGCAAGTCAGACACGACAACGTAAAAATAAAACCTAAATCGCAATTCTCAGCAATTCTCAATTCTCGCAAGTTATCAAATTTACCAATTGCCCCATGCATTTCTAATGGAAAGATCATGACCCTGACCCTGCTCCCGGTTATCGATATAGAAATCCTACTACGAAAAGATTATCTTGCTCGGCGACCTTACTATGTAATGTGAATCTAACCACGATAGGCTAAATTTGATATTATCGATGCACCTCCCAATTTTTTTCGTGGTTAGGTCTCTTGACCTGGGTTGGCGATCTGACCTGGTATGACCCAGATCTAAATTTTTTCCAGAAGCTGCAAAAATTTCGAGTTAGAGGTACATGAAGTACGGTGGCGCTGCACGAAGATGTTTTTTTACTACCTCTGGAAACCTGAAGAGGCCGGTTGCGCACCCCTTGTGTGGGCGCGTGTTAATTCTCATATATTTTGACACTTGCACGATGAAAATTTCGTAAAGACAATGTCATATGATTGTAAGCAACCGATTACAAAAGCAATCGCTTTGTTTGCGGCGTTAAACATAAGACTGTACTACCGCAGTGGTGAAAAACCGTCGGCATACCTACCTTAGGTGCTAAAAATTTGGAACTTATAGCAAAAACGCTTTTTTTCTATCGAAAGATATTTTATAAAGAAAATTTTTTGAGGTGTCTAAAAGGGCAATTCTAACTGCCAAAAGGTCAAGCTAGGTCAAAAAGAAAAGGTCAAACAAATTAAAAGTCAAAAATTTTCAAATTTCGAAATTTTCTTTTTCAAAATAAAGTATAGTTCAAGACGAGTTCAATGATATACAAAAACTTGTTAATCACGCAATGCGTTTTGGAGTTATGAAGCATCAAAAATGAGTCTACAAGGTGACCTCCCGAAAATGCCTCGGGCTATAACTCGGTCACCGTTGGTCGGAGGGGGCTAAGATTCTCACAGGCGTGTTTCTGGCCCAAACCTACCCCGGAGACGAAGTTTCAGATGTTTTTCTAGATATGGTGGTGTCAAGCCTTGGTCGATCTGTCCTGGAATGCCCCTGATATCACATAATGGGTTAACCGAATTCTCTAAAATATGTTCCGGTATTTTTTATATCGATTACTTAAGGTCAAGTACCAGCCATGACCTCTCCATTGGAAATATATGGGAAAATGCTTTTAACTGAATAACTTGGTAATAGATGTGATAGAGCGTTTATTTTGACTTCATTAGATTTGCCTTGTCTTGCGATTCTAATGATAGGCATTTTACTTAATTTTACATTGAACAGATCTCAGGTCGGGTCAAATCCTTGATTTGACCTAGCAAGGTCATATTATATATTATTCGATTCGGCTTGCTGCGAGGACTCCAATGACGTGAATTATTTTACTGTATCTTTACTTGTTCAGATGAAATGGCCAAAAACCTTCTTTTACATGTTATCCCTATGATGGCATGTCTTGAGATCTAGTGACCTTAAATATGACCTGACAAGAATGATGCGAATGTTTGTGATAGAGAAGTGGATGGGCCACCCAACGCCCTTTACTGTTTTTCGCTATCTCGTGTGGTTCTTGATGTCTTATGGGGCGGGTACCCGCCCCCTCCCCCCGTCAAAGCGAAGGTGGGTCAGACCTCGTCAATGCGCATGTTAATGGACTTGAATACCTCTGCACATACTGTTTCATGTTGAATGAGGTCATTTCAAGTCACTGAGAAGGTCTGACCTGGGAAGATCAAATTTCAATTGTGTAGTCAAGTGTCATCCGTGTACATGGGTCTGATGCTAGTAGCATGTCCAAACATGTGTTTTAACCCTCGCGCCACCGGGGCTATCGATGGTCCCACTAAGGTTTTTTCGGGATAGCAGAAAAACGACGAGACGCAGCACCGCGATTGAGGGCTCTGTCTCTCACCCCATCATTTTCCCCACTATCCCTGAAATTTTTTAACCCGGGTCACCCTAGGTCAAGTCACCAGGCGAGGTCAACCAAGGTCACCTCACTTCAACTTTTAAGCTCTATAAGGGGTACGTTTCTTAATTGATCAATTTGAAACTTCCTACACTTCATGACCCCTCCAGGGTGTACAAGGTGTATAGCCGGGATTTTTATATTTCGTGAGCTGAGGTCGGGTCCCGGGGTGACCTCTCCCATTGAAAAGGCATGGGGAAAAGCTGTCTTATGATCTAAAAGTCACAAAAACAATTGCAAATGCTCAGCTTGCTCAGAAAAGTGTTCTTGGACACACTTTCATGGCTTTCAGCGGCGATATTTGCCCTATGACCTCTCCGAGGTCATCCAAGGTTCCCAGGGGTCAAAAACAGAATTTGGACAATAACTTTTGACCTAATCCAGCTAGAGCGCTGAATCAAACATCATCGTGTATGTCTCGTCACTGGCGTTCATTTGATATACGGCAAGGTCACTTTCTGACCTTTTGTGACCTTAGGTCATATCAGGTCACGTGGTGACTTCTGGAGGTGAAAACACTGGTGGGAGGTCATTACGTTCCACATAGCGGAAAAAGGTCTCTCATTTTTCTATCAAATGTACTTGACCAGGTTGCAATACCTCTAATGGCATAAGAGTTATGCCCAATTTTCTCAAGCATTGCATACTTTAGTGAAAACAGCCTATCGTGACCTAACAACGGTGGTCACGATATGCATGGTTTGACCTCTGGAGGTCAAACCATTAACGTGAGCGCTTAAACGTGCGAAGTAGTCTTTTACTGAATTCACGCGAACTTTTAATACACTGCAGATTTGCGCTAACCCCCATATTTCCGGAATTAGAGGGGGCCCCGGTTGGGCGCGGTTGAAGATTACAGTGATGAAGATCGTTGAAGGTCGGTGACCGTGTTTAACCTTTAGTGAGGCTGCTGACCTTTGGTGACATTTTTCCAACTAACTGCTCTAGGTATTTAGGCTTGTTGACTGACCGCAATAAATATACTTCCATGATTTTATCAAATCTAAATACCCTAGTCCATGACCTTGTTTGACCTCTAAAGGGTGAGGCATCAGAAAATTAAAATGGTAAGTGAGCGCTACATTAAATTAGGCCAAAAATTATGTAATTTTCAAATTATACGGTCGGACATATTGTCAGGAGTTCGCCAGGTTCACTTGAGGTCACCTCAAGGTCGCTAAAGTTCACTAGCCCATGTTATAAACTTCATAGGTCAAGTGTCATCAAGTCAAATTCATGAAAGTCTGGATTTGGCTCACTGAGATGCATTGGGGATACGTATTCCACTTCATCTGGCTGATGTCATGTTTTCCAGTGCAACGCACATGCTTCTCTCCGTTGTTACACCTCAGATTTTGACTGCTTATCAGAAATTACACTAGAGCTGCGTCACTGCCATTCCAGTGGACACTTCAGCAGGAATCTTGAACTGATCCAGCAATTCTGATGGAAGAGATTGCACTGTTAGGCAGACGCTGCTACTTCGGTGATGTGTCCCGCGAGGGGGGCGGGGGTGTGGCTGAATCGATCCAGCTCATACAAATTCATGAAGAAACTGCTTCAGTCACCTTTTGGCTCTGGCCAATATTAGTGTTATGACAGGTAAAAAAGGTTGCATGTTAGGGTAGTGTTTTTGGTCTCTAGTGTCTGATGGAGTTGAGTTAGAACCATTTTTGGCACCATTCGCTTCCTTTCGTCACGGTGAATTGAATGATGTATAATATGACCATGTTTGGTCAAAAAGACAAATGACCTGACCTCAGGTCAGTTCAAGGTCACTCTTCAACGAAGTATAGTCAATGACATATCAATCGACTCGCAATAGCAATCGAAACGTAATGGTATCAAAATATAAGCTGTATCATCATTTCCTGCAAAGTTATTGACCCAAGTCTGAAAATTGCTTTAATAGCCCCAGATGACCTCTCAGAGGTCACAGGTCAAACATTGCAACATGAACCAGGAAAATGGCCCAAGATACTACTATATGGCAAATACGAAGGTATTCTCAGCTGTATCTACACAAAAATGGCCCATTTTCTGTTTCCCATGCATTTCCAGTGGAGAGGTCATGGCCCGCACTTGACCCTCGGTCATCGATATGAAAAATGCCGGAACATATGTTGTAGCCCTCCGTGGGTTCATTATGTGGTATAAGTTTCAATCTGATCGATTCAACCATTTCTACTTATGCCACCTTAAACATTTGTGGAGGTAGAGTCACTTGACCTGCACTGGTAACCTGACCTGAGATGACCCAACCTTAAAATGCTGGGGAAAGTTGCGGAATTTATCAAGGATAAGGTGAGCCCCGTACGGCGGCGCTTCGCGCCACCGTTTCGTCGTGGCGCCGGAAATTTCCGAGGGGGTGCTCAAACACCCCCCACCGGGTGAGGGTTAAACAACCCCTCTGGGATTTTACCGACGGTGCTAAATAAGGGAGCCACAGAGCACCGAATAACTTGGCACGTCGTCTAAAAAATTAGATGTAGTTCATTCCCTTGCAGGTTACCAGGTCAGGACCAGTGATCTCTCCTCCAGAAATGTTTCTAATGAAACTAGCAGGAATACGTTTAGTATGTTAATCGTCAGTAATATCGCATGGTAAGCCCAACAAGTGCCACAAGTTGTGGTAACCGGATAGTTGATATCGATTGCCAAGGGGCACGGGCGTATACGTAATACCTCTCCACTGGGAATACATGGGGAAAACGGAGTAGACCAAAAAACGGAATAGACCGAAAAAGACTACCACCGTAGATACGACTTAGAATAGCTTCTATTTCTAAATATCGTACTATCTTGGTGATTCCCCAGGATCAAGTCATATGTTTTCACCTGTGAAATCTGGGATTACTTAAGCAGGGGTCTTTGACTTAGGAAAAGGTGTTCGAGCTTTCATTTTGACACAGTTACGTTTATCTTGGTATTGCGAGTTGATTGATCTGCATCATGACAATTTCATATCAAAGAGTGACCTTGACCTTACATTGGATCAGGCCGCTTTTAAATGTTGACATAGTGTGATATGGTATGCGTTGTTCGATTTTATTTAACGGGAGCAATCGAATGATGCCTAATAGCTGGCTTTTACGCGAGCCAACCAGGTGCCAGACGCAGAAAAGCTTTCGCTAACCTGTCACATTATTTGTCCTGGCACGTTCGCAATATAGACATGAGGCAAAAAGTGACTAATAAGTGTTGTAATAGTTATCATCGGCTGTATACCATCGTTGTTATTTTTTCGCTATCCCGCATATGAGCCGAGATCGAGGGAGAGGGGTGTTGGTAAACCACTCACTGGGCCCAAGGTGGATTGGGGGGGCCATCATGGCAGAGGTTAAGTAACGTGTTATAAAGATGTAAAATAAAAAATATAAAAATATGTTTACGTAGACTGTCTACCAGGCATCAGAATCAGCCACAGTTTGATTCAGCTATTATGAGGGATTAGCTACTAAACTGTGGGCGATCCACGATGTTTTTACTGCCCTTGAGCTAGGGCAGAATATAGAATACGAAATGATATTTTGAGGGTACCAAGAATATAGTGTACCTGGCAGCATGTACCTCCCATAGTTATTGCCCCTTTTTGCCAGTTTTTACCGTTCAAAGCCGTCTGTTGACAGGAAGTTCCGTTTTATGGCAAAAACCCGATCCTGTCGAACGCTGTCTGAACTCACGTCGGCGTCCCCTGAATCGTTACTTTCCACCCCACCCCCAAGATGCTGGTATATTGGCGAGCGTGCGGTATGCCCGCCTCCCACCAGATTAAAAAAAATAGTGCCCCGCGGCCCTAGTGGTGCCCCTGACAAAGCCCTCCTCACGCTTTCAAGTCCTTGATCCCCTTATTCCGGGTTTCGTGGAATGGGTTGGCGTTACTCGTCGGGGGGGGAGGGAGGGTGTAAATGCATCCTCTTCCCTTGGAGTCCGATTGGATTAAGGGATGGTTATTGGTGGATTCGGTTATGGGGAAGAGAAAGGACGGCGCCCCCCCTCCCGATCGATTATTGGCGCAAATGCAGACCAGTTGATATGGACACATGCCCCCTCCCCATCGATTATTGACGCACATGCAGACCATTTGATATGGGCACATGCCCCCCTCCCCATCGATTATTGGCTCACATGCAGACCAGTTTATATTGGCACATGTCCCCTCCCCCATCGATTACCAGCACACATGCAGATCCAGCTGATATGGGCACATGTCTGTACCAACCAGAGCTGTAAATACTAAAAAGAAAGAAAATCATTCGATTCGTATTGAGGAGAGAATTGCAATGGTGCATCAACTATTGCTGTATCTTGCTTGGTTTGGAAGTTATTAGCGAAAAAGGAAACGCCCTTATGCATGGGTGGCTATGGACATTCCCAAGAACATTCCCAATGTTCAGTGACCTGCAGTTCCCTTGGCTTTGACCTGACACGAAAATAATTGCCAGGGTAATGAAAGATCAACTCGAAGCTTTCGAATGGTGTTAAATAAATGTTTCTAGCTATCTTAGTTTTTTTAGATATATCAGGTTTTCTTAGTACATCTCATACGAGCGATTTTGACCTCTGGTGGCCTTGATATTGACCTAGCGAGAAAAATGACAAGTATTTTCGATATCGTGTTTGAAGAGCTTTTGATTCCCGTTTTGCGCTTTTTTCTAGCTCTCTTAGTTTTTGGGATCGTGGCGGTCGTTTCTGACACCCACCAAGGCGAAGGTGGCTCGTACCCGCCACCGGGGCAAGGGTTAATAGTCGCCGCTGAAAATTTCCCCGCCCCTCCCCTGATCAAATGCCCCACCTCCCGATCGGAAATCCTGGATGATTCAGCTCCGTCTGGTTCCACCACGCCGTAAAAACGAGGCGCTCTTTTGCTCTGTACAGTACTCTCTTCATCGTATTCCGCCAATACCCTGGATGCGCTCATGGCCCTGGTGGGTCCAGCACACTGACGCGGGAACTCAGTGGAGCTGAGATTTCGGTAACCGTGTGTGGAGGATGAGCCCCACAGCTGCTGGATGCGCCACTGGTAGCAGTGCCGCTTTGCTACCGATCTGGTGCCCTGCGGAAACGTCTCTGACCCGATTCCCCTCCTGTCGGCTATCCTCTTCACGTCTCAAAAACTCAACCGTGTGTGGCACCTTCATAACGTGATTTTAACTGAGATAGCCAAGCTGTAAAGCAAGTCGGAAAACCCGGTACTCAATATATCATTTGTCTTGGAACTCGAGATTTCCATAGAAAAAAGCTAAAACCTACCTGCAATGTACCCCTCATGTACCCGTACCAGCAGGCCACAGTTGTCATGGCTGTTGGTGTGACGACATATGCTGACGTCACAGTATCAGCCAATCGAAGCCCTTGAAGCGTTTTAAGTATGGTAGTGGTTGCCAGATCATGACATCATCCACAGGCAGATATTTATTTCTTTTCCTATATGAGTATTTTATAAATACGAATATTGAGCTTATTGTACGTTTTTTCAGAGAAATTATGAATGGTTTAATTATTTTCGGCTGAAAGTACGCCTAATTACACTAAATTCGATGACCTTTATTAAAACCATGGACGTTAAACTGAGATATGTGTCTGAAGTGTTTGCATGTGACAACAAGGCATATGGATTTCAACCCTGCCGGCAGTGCTGTTTGTCCTCCTCCAGTTATGCCCTCTCAAATATCTACCACTAATTAACCTTGCAGGAAACAACACTCTGAGTAGCCTTTCTTTTGTGTTTTTGTATCATTCTCGACGAACAGAATGTAGATACCTTTCAAACTTTTCGTATAATTCTAAATAAAGTAAGATGATGTTTGTGCTCACTTTCCATGCAGTCACTGCAATTTCTGATCGGTGCACTGAAGCCCTGTACTCTGCAAACCGAACTAAGGAGATGGAAGCTCAGCCAAGGGTCTCGCAATGGGACGATATGTACTGACAATAATCGTGGGCTGTTTCAGATCAGGCAACGGTCTTTGGAGAGCAAGGGAGACAGATATATGCTGTTGACCTTTGAAGATCACCCTCATCACATAAAGGTAAATAACGGATTATTCATGAAAATGCGGAACACTGTTCAGTTTCTCTAAGTCGTTTTCTGTTCCACCTTCTATCACGTCGAATTGCACATTTATTGTCTTGTTCCTCATTGAATTTAGTTTGAATTTACCAGGCAAAGATAACCTTGCAGGTTTGCTTACATTCATAAGATATCTTTTGTGTCTTATGAATGTCTTTTATGTTATTTTCTACATTCAAGGCTTTTGTGTCCCTTGGATACAGTTTTCGGAGAATCACAGAATTATCCAAACATTGCACAAATCCAGTGACTAGATTTGATGAGAAGCATTCGCGAAAGATACAAAATCAAAGGGGACTGGTCTCAAAAGTGACCATTTCTGGGC
Source organism: Lepas anatifera (assembly GCA_034440635.1). Taxonomy (NCBI): domain Eukaryota; kingdom Metazoa; phylum Arthropoda; class Thecostraca; family Lepadidae; genus Lepas; species Lepas anatifera. The sequence continues at coordinate 378,540 of JAOTON010000770.1, read as the reverse complement.
TCTTTGATGTGGAGTGACCCATACTGCGTTTTCGCTCGTTGTTTTCGAGACAAATTGACGTTGTGCTCTGTTTTATTCGTGGTGGGACAATATGACGTTGCGCCTACTTTTTGCGTCGTAATTCGCTCGAGATGAAAATGGCGATCGCCCCGAGACTGGAGACCTCAGCGTCTGGCGCTAAGTGGCAGGTAAAAACTCCACCTGGATACCAACTAGCTGCTTATTGTGGCGTGTATCGCAGCACACAGATGTCGCAAACTGTACCTAACTCGGCAGTGGTAGAGCCAACGGGGAAACTGATCGATAGGTGGCGCACAGATGTTCTAGACGCTCTCGGTGAACGCTTACAGCCCATTTCCCCCTCGGCTCCCACACTTACAAGAACGAGCCCGTTGCCGATATAATTATTATGAAAACTCTGAAATGCTGCAGATTGTATCCTTCCGTAAAAAGAACTGTAGAAACAGCGTTTTGCTGCGCGGGGTCACTGAAGAGAAGTCAATGTTGAGTTGGCACAGCAGATACATAGTCAGGACATGAATAAGAGATACCTGGATCGGAGACTCCCTGTCGGCGCCTTTGATGTGAGCGACAGCGGTCGTCCGCCTAGCGGGAAAAGTGGGAAGCTTCGACATACAGGGCGCCGGCCGCCGGACGTCGCGGACGCAGGCACGTCAAATGGGGAAAACGGCCACGACTCGTCGAAACTGAGGCAACATTTAGCACATCTATGCAGAAAGCGTGGTTCCAGCTGACAGATGAGCATGTTCCGTATCACGCTTTTCATTTTCCAGAGCATTGCCAAGGGGCCAAGGAAAGGGGAGAGGGTGGCAAACTGAATCCCCAGAGAAGACAAATTTTCACTGCATTACACGATGACGTGATGTCATAGGCGAAGCAGCGGGGAAAAGGGCGGAGGCAGCTGCCCCATAACTTTCGGACTCGGGGCAGTGTTCCCCAGCTCCTCACTCGAGAGCCGGTCTCAGGAGCCCCCGAGAGCCGGTATCAGGGTCCCTGAGAGTCAGTCTCAGAGACCCCGAAAACTAGTCTCAGGACCACCCTCCCCTCGAGAGTTGGCCTCAGGAGTCCCTCGAGTCATTTTCAGGGGGGCTCCAAAGGCCAGTATCAGGGGTCCCCAATATTTAATCACGAGAGACCCAAGTTATTATCAGGGCCCCATCCGTTTTGGTCTATGGGGACCTCCTCGGGGGCCCGAAAGCTAATATGGGGATCCGAGAATTATTATCATAGGTACTGCCAAGTGTTGGTTTCAAAGGCCCCCATGTCTCAAGGACGTCTCTCAGGAGCCAAGAGTTGCTTTCAAGGGACCCTGAAAGCTAGGCTTGGGATCCAGAATTAGTCTCATGAACCGCAGTGTTGGTTTTGGGGGCCGAGAGGTAATCTTGGGTGTCCAATTTTGTGCCCCCCAATTTCGATCTAATGGGCCCCCGAGAGTCAGTCCCAGTGAGTAGCCAAAAGTTAGTCTCAGGGGACCCCCGGGAGTCAGTCTCGGGCATCCGAGAGCTAAGCCTGTGGATCGGAGCAATCCCCAGAGGTGCTCCCTAATTTCGGTCTAAGTGTCTCGAGAGTCCGTCTCAGGGGGTCCCGAGCTAGCTTTAGGCCCCTGAGGGCTAATCTGGCCCTTCGAGAGTTAGTCTCAGGAGCACCAAAGACTCGGTATCAGCAGTGCCCCCTCCGAATATTAGTCTCAGGGGGTGCCCCAGGATTAGTCTCATAGGGCTGTCGGGAGCCATTCCCATCCCCACTCTCCGAGAGTCAGCCTTAGGAGACCCCGAGCTAATCTGGATGCCCCTGACAGTAAGTATCAGCCCCCTCGTCCCACTCGGAGCAGATCTGGGGTCGCGATAGTTGATCCCAGAGGTGCTGCCGAGAACTTCTCTCAGGAGCCCCGAGATATTATCAGGGGCCCCCTCAGTTTTCTTCTAAGAGGCCCCTGGGAATCAGTCTCAGGGGTTCCCTGAGAGCTAATCGGTGGAACGGCTGAAATGAGCCTTATTGAGTGCCACGAAGTGTTGGTCTCAGGGAGCCCCAGAGCCAGTCTCAGGGATCCCCTAAGAGCTAAACGGGGGAGGGGCCGAAAATTAGCCTTAGGAGTGCCCCATGGTCCTAAAATAACGGTCCGCCGATGGACCTTTCATTTCGGGGAGTGGGGTCAATATGAGTTTAGACACCCGGTTGTGACAAGCATTCGATGGGGGCTACCCCATGGTTCCACCTCGCACATAGGCGCGATAGCTTTCTCAAGTTGGTAGAAAAAGGTAGTCATGTAACGAAAAAGGTCCGGAAATGGTCCTTGGGCCCCTGAGACCGACTCTCGGGGGCCCCTGAACTGACTTTCGGGGAGCCCTGACACCGTCTCTCGCGGGCTTTAAGACCAACTCTCGGGGAGTCCCTGAGACTAGCCTTCGGGGGGGGGCCTGAGAACAACTCTTGAGGCCCCCCTGGGATAAACTATCTTGGAAGGGAGCCCTGAGGCCGATTCGGGGCCCCTGAGAATGCATCCCGGAGGCCTCTAGAGTCTGACTTTGGGGCTCCCTGATCGGCCCAACGGGGTCCGCAGACCCCTAGGACCCACCTCTTCGGTTACGCCACTGATTTCAACATAACCTCCCCGCACGCCTCATTAGAACTAACGCATTCGGAAGTGATGCGCCCTGTACGTCGTTTCGCGCATGCGCAGTACGGAGTGATCGGCGCTGTCGGTCAGAGGTGGCGAGTCTCCGATCCAGGTGTCTCTTATTCATGGTCAGGACATATGCCACAGCGGGGGCCTCTTAGCAGGGCGCTTTGTCCTCCAGGCTTACTCCGCGCATAGCTGTCAAAAAGGATTAGCAAGTAAAATACCGGGCCCCATGTAGCAACAAGTGTTAAAGGAAGGACCACGAACCGGTTTAAGAAAAAGATTTAGGTATTTCCGATGCACCAACGGCTGAGTTCATGTGATACTGCAATCCCAAACCTTTTGGAGGGATAAATTGGGGATCAGTATTTGTTCAGTATTTCTTCCGGGGGTTGGAATCCGGTCAGCGTTGTGGAGGCTAATCGCGCTGAAATCAGAGGGGAAGATGAGAGGAGTCTTCTCAACTCCAGATGCCAGATTAGAGGCCGTTATGCTTAATGCGTCGTCGACGGCTTCTGACACACGGCCATACGTGTATCGCAGAAGAGACCCGCTGGGATGTAGTGATTAGAGGGAATGTGGCACCTTTATAACGTGATTTTAACCAAGTTGTTAAGCATGCCGGAAAACCCGGTGCTTAGTATATAATTTGTGTTAAAACTCAAAATTTTTGTAAAAGGCTAAAAACCTGCCTGAAACGTACCCAAAATGTACCCAAGCGGCCGGCCACAGTTGTCAGCTGTTGGCGTGACGACATGTTGACGTCACGGTGAGTAAGTCAGCCTATTGGAGCCCTTGAAGCCTATTGAATATGGTAGTGTTTGCCATGTCATGACATCTTCCACAGACACGTTTTTTTCTTACCCTAGAGGGGCATTTTAGAACTCAAGATATTGAGCTTAGTGTACATCTTTCAGAGAAATGATGAACGTTTTCATGGTTTTAGGCTAAAAATACCCATAATTATACCAAATTCCGGGATTCGACCAAGGTGCCACATTCCCTTTAACCAGTTCGTTTCCTGCCCGGCCCACCCGGGTTCAAGGCACGGGAACCTCAGATTTGCTCGTTTTTTTTGTTATTAGGGCTATTTTAGGCCAGAAGCTCGATTCTGGGAAAATTAGACCCCTACTTCTTTACAGCTCTTTTATGATGACGTCATCATTCGCCAAATATTCTTGCATTCCTTTCTTTATAAAGCTATAGCTTTAAAATGGTTTCAAATATTTGCATTCTGCAAGATGCTCCTTAAAATAAAGGTATAAATATAGGCTTCCTGTATTTTTTTTTGTTGAAAATTGTTGTCAAAAATATATGTTTTATGTTACATTGAATTTGAAAACGGTGATTTTGGAGCCATGTACTATCTTCGATTTTCTATATTTTACACATCTTATAGAGCCTTTCATTATGCACCATAAGCAATGATTTTTAGACTGGGATCTTTGCTACTACGCCGACATAAAATCAAACAAGAATGACGAGAGCCCCGTTTCCGGCCGGCATTCGCGCGCCGACACGTCGCCGAGCCGCGCCGCGCCGCAGCGGGGCGGGGAGGGGCGGGCCGCGCCGGACCATACTGCCTATCTTTGTAATTTTCCTGGTGGCTTAGTGGCAGAGATCCCACTGTAAACATAATTGTTAACCACGCAAAATAATACTCTATAATATATGTGAAAATGAAGAAAATCATAAGATGGTACACCGATAAAAAATAAACGTTTCTGATTCAATGTTACACATCACATATATTTTTAACGACACCCCTTCATTTTAATGAACAGCTTGCAGAATGCAAATATTTGTTGTTTTGAGGTTATAGTATGGCTTAGACGGGAATGCAAAAATATATTGCAAATATTAACATCATATATCCGAAAATATGTGGCTAGGATCCTAATATTCTCATATTCGTGTTCTCAGCCCACGATATCCCTGTATGCAAAACAACATACAGATCCAGATGGTGCCGTGTAAAAGTTGGCACTTCGTGTGTCGAGTTGGCATGGAACGACCCAGTATTTACTTGCAGTATTGGGCACCAGTAAGTCGGCGTTATTGGAGATAACGGAGCGGTCGTCTCTGTTTCAAAATGACGAAGGAAGGATAGTCTAAACTTTTTTCAGATGGCTCCTGGGTATTTTTGGAACCGCATGTAGGCATTGTCTCACAAACAACACAGGGGAAAGGAATGTGCGACAATATCCGAGTCGGCTTGAATATAATTGGAGCAGAGTGTATCCTTTTGGAATTTCTGGTATGTTGACGGTCTTGCTTGAGCATTTGACACATTTAATTGATTCGGCGCAGCTTCCCGGCCGTGCCAGTTTCATTGCCTTGCGACAGTTACTCGCAGAGTTAAAAGGTCACCAAAATCGTTTGCATGGACGGGTCGGGCTTGTTGGAGCCGGGTCGTTTGTATTTTTTTTTCTGGTACGTTAGAGGTAGACCTCGCGTACGCTTCGCGCCGCTCGGTTATAACGCCATTGATAACCTCGACTTGGCATGCCACTTATGTTGAAGGCCTGAGGTCAACGTAAGGTCATATCACTAACTTCGGGTGAACTGGGCCGACCTTTGGGGCTTTAAATGATGATCTATGCAGTAAAGAACCGGGCTAAACTATAGGTCTTTCACGAGCGGTTACGATCGAACTAAACACTAATAAAGCGAGGCTTGAATCTCGTGATGATGTCCAATCTCCGCTGAGAAACTGAATTCGTGCCGAGTTAGGTGCGAGCAAGACCGCTTCTCTGTAATTACTAAGTATTGATGGCTGAGTTACTGTCTGATTTGATGTTAACACTATCGCAGGCCGGTTGGAAGGAGAACCTGCAGACGTTCACGCAGGAGCTGAAGAACCTGCAGGCATTCGGAATGACTCACATGGGCACCGCCATCAAAAACACCTTTGATGTGTTGAACCTCAACCGGATGCAGTCAGGTGGGCGTGCTATACTGTGGCTGAATGGTTTCGTTTCAGGCGTAGGACAAAATATGCATACTTATCTTATTTGTTGATACTGGTTTAAACTAAGTTTTTGGGTTAGAAAACCCATGTGCCTTGCAATTTGTACAATGTGCGAATACGTAATTTTTAGAGCTGCAATGTGCCATTAGCTTGTGCTTGTTCCTTTCCTGGAGTGGAGCTGCCAATTCCAGTTTGTCTCTATAACCAACCAACTAGTTGATTCGTGAATCAGAGTCATTGCCGAACCTGAGGCGACTTTGTTTTTTTCTCGAGTCAGAGTAGAGTCGACCCACTTCTGGATTTGGGTTGAGCCAGAGTCGACTCAATTGCTCGACAAGTTGAGTTCAGTGAGTATCGGAATCGACCTTCAAGCCATGAGCCAGAGTTGAGTCGACTCAGCATGTAATTTTTTATGAAAATGTGTGTCAAATCGGTGGTATATTTAAAGAAAAATTAAGTGATGGCCGTTTTTGAGAACCGGCTGTTCTCGAAGATTTCATGTTGCCATTTTGTGACAATAGGTAATTTATTCCTTCATATCCACACTGGACCCAATGAGTAAGAAATAGATGTGGTACTTGATGGTTTCGTGGCCCCGGCGCCGTGACTCAACGTGGGACCCAGACCGGAACTGGTGTTGAGGGGCTGAGATCATGCTGGGACCCGTCACTTAACAAACATGAGTGATGCAGAACACATGAGTGTGCTGGACTTTTCTGTCTTTGAAACTAGAAAGTGAAGTATAAGCTGACAAAATTATATATCGCTCCCATTTCACTTGTATCACTTACCTATTGCGAGAAACCGCCAGTCTATATTAAGGGTAGATGGGAGTATCTGACCCAAAACATGGGTTTTTCAAAGGTATGCAAATTCTTACCCTGCATACTCAGATACATTGTAACTTATAAATTATTCAAGGAGATGTATATTTCGTCCTTTCTCATTTATTTCAAAGCTGAAGCTCCAGTTCGATTGTTGGACGTACGTCACAGTTCCGCTGTTATTTTCCACAATTAACACGCGCATTGACGGGGGTCTGAGCCACCTTCGCTTTGACGGGGGGGGGCGGGTACCCGCCCCTAAGATCTCGAGAACCACGGCAGGTAGCGAAAAACGGCAAACGGCGTTGGGTTAACCATATACTTCTCCATCGAAAACATTTAAACCATTTTTGTCAGGTCACATTTAAGGTCAGGAGAGGTCAAAACATGCCGTCATAGGGATAACATGTAAATTAAGTTTTTTCGGCCATTACATCTGAACAAGTAAAGATAGAGCAAAACGACTTGAATGATATGAATCCTCTTAGCAAGCCGAATCGAATGATATATAATTTGACCTTGCTAGGTCAAATCAAGGATTTGACCTGACCTGAGGTCAGGTCAGGGTCAAATTATATAAAATGCATATCATTAGAACCGCAAAGCCCAGGCGAGTCTAATGCAGCTAAAATAAATGCTCTATCGCCATCCGTTACTGAGTTATTCCGTAAAAAAACATTTTCCCGTGTATTTTCAATGAAGAGGTCATGCCTCGTACCTGACCTTTGTCATCGATATCAAAAATACCGTAAAATATTTTAGAGAACTCGGTGGGGCCATTATGTGATGAGTTTCAATCAGATAAGTTCACCTTGCTCCGACTTATGCTATCTTCAACTTTTTTTGAGGTCGGGTCACTTGACCTGTACTGGTGACCTGACCTGAGATGACCTAAACTTAAAATTTTCACAGAAGTTGTAAAAATGATGAAGGAAAAGGTATGCCAAGTACGGCGGCGCTACGCGCCGCCGTTTTCCTGCTATCTCCGAAAAATCCCGAGGGGGTGGGTACCCGCCCCCCGTCAATGCGTGTGTTAATACCTGAAGATCACGTAACAGAAGCGCACGGGAGGGGCTACTATTTTGTGGTGTCAACATATCAGTCTTTCATGGCTTACCCAGTGCTTTAGTGAGAGACCGTGCCTCCGACTGCCGCCGAAATGTGGCACGTTTTACTAGGCCGCAGAACCCGAATGCCGTGACTTATCCTCACGCGCCTAACCTGTGTGGCCAGGTATCGACATGTACGGTCAGGGCCGGTGTCCATTCTTCCTGGAGCCCTCCATCATCGTCTGCATCACCGACGGCGGCAGGCTCACGGGGCCCAACAGCTGCATTATGGACGAGGTGGGTTGGACGCGCTAATAGTCGGGATTCTGACATCACAAACGGCAGTTCAACGTGTTGACTGCGCTTTTTGATGCTTTCTTCGGTCGCTGTGTTGCCGGTTTTGGTGGATTGTGGAGATTTGTGCTGAAAGCGTGTGCTTAAATACTCTATTATCTATTTCCATCAACTGAAACAAATTGTATCTCAAGCTTGTAAGAATTCTGGTTTGGGTTGGTAAGATGATCTTTGGCTGATCACCTCGAAGCTGGGATGCAAAATGAAGCAAATCCAATGTGATTATTTTTTCGGACACATCCCTCATTGGAATTTTGTGTAGGTAAAAGATCGGTGGAGAAATTCTTAGTGATCGCGTGTGCGGTAACCTTGAATTTAAAGGGAATGTGGCACATTGGTCGAATCCTGGAATTTAGTGTAATTAGGCGTACTTTTAGTAAAAAAATGAAACCACTCATGATTTGTCTGAAAAATATACAATAAGCTCAATATTTGGTTTTTAAAAATACTCCTCTAGAAAAAGGAATAAATATCAGCCTGTGGATGACGTCACGATCTGGCAACCACTACCATACTTGAAACGCTTCAAGGGCTTCGATTGGCTGATGTTCATCGTGACGTCAGCATATGTCGTCACACCAGTAGCTCACAACAATGGCCGCCGGCGACGGGGGCTGAGGGGGGCTGGTGTCTGGTAGGTTTTAGCTTTTTCTACGGAAATATCGAGTTCCAAGACAAATGATAAATGGAGTACCGGGTTTTCCGACCTGCTTTACAACTTGGCTATCTCAGTTAAAATCACGTTGTGAAGGTGCCACATTCTCTTTAAGGTCATGCATTGAATTCAGGGTCGCGATTAATTCTACGACTGATAATTATAAAGATGTTGCTGGTTGCAACGCCGCAGAATCTTACCTTCGGAATATTTGTTTAACTTAAGAATATTGATGTGTGTTCTCTGTAGGAAAAAAGCTGGATCTCTTTCGATGATTGCCGCAAAGTGATATTATTTTATACTCTTTGAACTTTCGAACCAGAAAGTTGGTTGATATGGCGAAATATTTTTTTTTTTGCTTTTATGATTGAGAGAGCAGATAGCTTTTCTCTAAATTATGTCTTCGAGAATTTTCATTCTGGTGTGGTTTGCCTGATCGACATTCACATCAAGCAAGCAAAGGCTTCATCGCATTTCATGCGCGCTAGAATTATTATTTTCAGTCTGCCGATAAGTACGTAAAACATTCAAACATTCCCACTGACCAATACCAGTGTTCTCACTTCCAAAGAAACTGCAGATGGATGTTGTGGAGCTGGCCGATAGAGTCGGTTTCAGCAAAATAAAAGTGTAGAATCAGTATAAAGCTTACTTTCAGAAGTGAGTGGGAGACTGAGCACTACTCCGGTTGTGCCAGTGTGTATCATCCCACCGTCTGCCTGGTATTACCGTCGTGGTGGCCCACTCATTGGCGTTTCTTTTCACTTCCAATTCTTTTATATCTGCTTCGGAACCTCGACCTGGACCTTGATTAGCGAATGCCAATGTAAAACCAGTTTGCGCATGCATCTGACTCAATCTCCCGTTGCGTGCCCCTTTCTATCCTTACCGCAAAGCATTCACACGCTTTTACAACTTTGTCGACCGGATTGCACATCTATCATCTGGCAGCTTCTCAAGCACGTGCCATCGTTCTTTAGAAGCACGCGCCTTCCTCCGTACGCTAGTATCAAACTGTCAGTGTCGTCTGTCAGAACACGCCGTGTCGTGTTGTCTGTAGACAGCAGGTGTTGATTACCGGGACGCCTGTTTCCGTGCCACAGCTTAAGATCCCGCGGGACGCCCGGGTGCCGGGCACCGAGCTGACCAAGGACGTGTACCGGTGGGACCAGCGGCTGTTCAGTCTGGTGCTGAGGCTGACGGGCACGCCGCCTTACGAGCGGGACGGCACAGGCCTGGTGGACAGCGACACCAGCGGCATCGGAAAACTCTGCGACGCCACCGGAGGTGAGACCCCGTGTGGCCGGACAGCTGGCTCAGTAATGCACCTTACCCGCTAACAGAATAGTAGCAATATGCACTTGGTAGATAAACAAAATAAGAAGAGAAACAATAGCGAGGAGTGGCCGCCAGTCAACATAAGTGAACTGGCATAGATTGCGGGGTTTGATGGACACATTTTTGGGCCTGGCTGTAGTGACGCAGAACACTCCTGCCTGGATATTATATGGGCTGTGGGTATTAAGAAGAACAAATCGCGGAACCATATTTTTGTCTAAGCTACCCTTTGACATTCATTGGGTTTCGGATTATTCTGTTGAAATTTATAGAAGCAGTGCAAGCCTAACCTTTTTAAGGCGAGATCACCTAACCCAGGCTCATGACCTGACTTTGACCTGACAAGCTCATGACCAGACCTTGACCTAAACTCGGAGAAAAAAATAATTCTGGCGGCCAAGAAGGACCAAGGAACAGCTGTACCAAGTACGCCGTTGTTTTCTACTCAACTCGGAAACATTTCGGGGGGGTTCAAAAACACCTCCCAACGGGTTGAAGGCTTATATGATATGGTGTAGTGCCTTTTGGTGGTTGGTCAAGCATATTTGTTCTTTTGATGATATTTGAACCTTGTCCTAGCTGTCTTTACTCGTCCTGTGCGAGCTCGGCACCGTTCCAAGAGGTCCCAAACTCATTCCCGCCATCATGAAGTCAACTAGTCCCTGCCGTGGCCAAGTTGATCCCACGCCCCACCCCGAACGCAGCGTCCCTCCGACGTCGTTGCGCCGTGAGGCTCCATCCAGAGGGGCCGATCGGACCGCGCTGACTTGTGTGGCCGCGTCCGCAGGCCGCTCCTACGCCATCACGTCGCACCGCATGCTGATGCAGTGTGTGGAGTCGCTGGTGCAGAAGATCCAGTCGGGCGTGGTCATCAACTTCGAGAAGATGGGACCGGACCCACCGCTGGTCGCTGCAGACGCCGGTAGGAAGGGGAGGGCGACACTGCTGCCCTCTGTGCGCGGATGGGTCAGACTTCCTTCACCAGTCGGCTGGTGCATGGTCTGGTTGAAGATTTGCTCCTTTGACGCAGGAAGTGTAGATGAAATGGGTTCGGGCTTCTGATTGCGCTTCGTGTTTGCTCCGGAGTAGTGCTAGCGGAACTTTAGTGCCCTCTTTCACACCCCCTCGTTAATTATGCACCGTAAATATCGGTTTTCAACCCCCTATATGTATTTCTCCGTGAGGTCTTTACTAACCATCCCCCTATTGCTTGATCATGACTCCCTCCTCCCACTCCCCCTTCCCAAAAAAGTAGCTCCATCCTGAGTGCACTAATGATTCCGCACGCTTGACAGCTCTCAGTGCTGTGAAAGAGTCATGATTGTTTTCTTGACCCTAAAATTTGGTTTCATACTCATATCAGGATTAAAGTTGATACAATGTTCTTTGGATACGACAGAGACGCATAGCAATCCAAGCTGAAGCAAAGCTTGCAAAGCGAAAAAGAAACAGCTCTAATATACGGCATTGGGTTTTAACCCTACTCCTATCAGGGACGGATTCTGCCCACCCCTCGTGTTTTCTAGATTGCGATTTTTTTTTAAATGGAGTTCAGCATGAGACAAACCGCTCCCACTTTTACTGTTTGGAAATCTGGCGGACGAATGCCGAGATCTTGGATCTCAGTTCAAATCCCATTATAGATATGCCACATTCCATCCAGTGACCTGTCCGAAACCCCGTCACAATGGAAACTTTTGCCCTCGCGGAACTTGGGGAATCACCGACCGCAGCTTCGTAGCTGGAAAACTGGTGTGCAGAAACGCCACCGGTGCCGAAGGGCGGTTTCATCATCCCTCGGGTGTTTTTGTAGTGGTCGGGAAACGGCCGGGCTTACGTGGAGCTGCCCTGCTTGCGATGCTCTGTGTTAGATCATTGTTGCCATTGGTCCCCAATTTCAGCAAGCCTGTTGGCTTAAGCCACAAAACTTGGCCCACTGTCCCGCTCCACACAGGTTGACTGTCACTTCTCAGGGCATTGATATGGACTTCGGGGAGGGGTTTAGTTTGAAATTGGTTTGAATGATTTACCAGTCCCGGACGGGATGAACTCATCCTATGACTTCCTTCATACCCTTACTCTGAAATTGTGGAAGCAGCTCTAGCAGTTCTCTCTCTCTCTCTCTCTCTCTCTCTCTCTCTCTCTCTCTCTCTCTCTCTCTCCTCACATATACCATCCCCCTCTCTCAGGCGGCACGGACACGGACGGCGAGGGTGGCAAAGAGAACATCATCAACTTCAACCACGAGATGGGTGGCGGGTGTTCGCGCCCCGCCTCGCCGGCGCCTCCCAACAGTCAGTCCTGGCACAGCTGCCGGAAACTCATCTACGTGCCGCGCTCGGCGCAGAAGGGCTTCCCGCTGGGGCACTGGCCGATTCCGGAGGCGTTCTGGCCCGAGGTGACCTCCACGGCACTGGTACGTACCCTGCCGGTGGACTGCAGCGCGCCGCCCGGGTTTACAGCTCTCTTGGTGTGTCGCCTGGGGGAGCGCAGCAGGTGATGTGTCCGACAGTGGTATACGAGGTTTCAAATGAGTGTTGGTTCCGCGTTAGTACATTTAACGATCGTTTTCTGTGTTTCCGGTTGGGGCTGCCTAACTGTTCCGTTGGACATCCACACGGTGACAGTGCCTGCGGTAGCGACACCGCTTGACCCGAGCAGTTGCCGCGCCGTGAGCCCCGTATATCATCAACGTGTCCGCCGAGAGCCAAATTGTTACGTACCTATCACCCTCTTAGCTGACGCCTCCCGTACCCCTGAGCCCCGGCAGCTGACGTCTACCGTATCCCTGAGCCCCGGCAGCTGACGCCTACCGTATCCCCTGAGCCCCGGCAGCTGACACCTCCCGTATCCCCTGAGCCCCGGTATCTGACGTCTACCTTGCCCCTGAGCCCCGGCATCTGACGTCTACCGTACCCCTGAGCCCCGGCAGCTGACGTCTACCGTACCATTGTGCTCCGGCAGCTGACGTCTACCTTGCCCCTGAGCCCCGGCAGCTGAGGCCTCCCGTACCCCTGAGCCCCGGCAGCTGACGTCTACCTTGCCCCTGAGCCTCGGCAGCTGACGCCTCCCGTACCCTTGTGCCTCGGCAGCCGGCACGGTCGGCACACCCTGTGGTGAAGTTCACCTGCACCAGCCGGGAGCCGATGGTGATCGAGAACCTGCCGTTCGACAAGTACGAGCTGGAGCCCAGTCCGCTGACGCAGTTCATCCTCTCCCGCAAACAGCCGGCCACCTGCTGGCAGGTTCGTGTGAAGAGCTGCCGGCCGCACTACGCACTGGCGGCTCGGATAGGCTAGCTCTCTGTAAAGTTCTGAAGGAAGAACAACGGTTTGGCTGGCCTCAGTTCATTTTTTCCGGTGTTTCTATTCTTGCTTCACGGACGCTTCGTAATGGCGCTAACGTACCGTGCCTTTTAACTGGGATGGAGTTCAGCACAACTAGGCCGTCGTGCTATCCTCAGCAACTGATGTTTAGTATGTTGCGTGACTGGTCTGCTGATGTGACATTAGAACAGTCGAGGCCGGCGTCAGTGACGCCTCTGCCGAGCCGTCGGCTGTGTGTGGTGTGTCTGCTCTGACCCCGCCTATCACCCGACGGCCGCAGGTGTACATCGCCAACAGCAGCAAGAGCGGCGGCGACGCCGGCCTACCGTTCGGCTACCTCAAGGCTAGCACCACGCTGACCTGTGTCAACCTCTTCGTCATGCCGTACAACTACCCGGTGCTGCTGCCGCTGCTGGACGAGCTGTTCAAGGTGCACCGGCTCAAACCCACCAAGGAGTGGAAAGTCCGCTTCGACAACTACCTACGTACGATGCCCGCCTACTACGCCCAGGTTAGAGACTGGAGCCGCTATTCTGGTGGTCCGTGTCGCACTGGGATGGGGGGCCTGATCGCTTTGTTGATCAAAATTACGGAGCCAGCCTTTCGTGGGGCCAGTGAAATTGTGGATCTGTTGCGAATGTATGCAGGGTACGGCCGAATGCTGCTCAAGTGTCGCACTGACTTTGAGAGTTACGATCGGGACGTAAATGGCGTCACAACTGAAGTTGTGATGAACTCAACCGGTTGTAGTTGCTAGCGTACACCACCTGCACATCATGTCACGACATCACATTTTAGCTGTGCGGCCCGATTTTTTTCCTCTGTGTATGACCTTATTTTTGACTGGGAACGATGTCGACTTGTGGAGCGGCCTGCACGTGTGATCAGTGGGTGTGACCTGTGGAATGACCCTGTATACTGCTTGGCAGCCGCTGCGGCAGGCCTTGAAGCGGATGGGAGCGCCAAACCTGGTGCCCGACAACCTAGACAACGGGCTATCTGTCAACGTCATCAACCACCTGAAGCGGTTAAAAAACCAGGCCAAGATGGAGTACGAGCGGCTCTGCAGTGAGGTACGCCGGCTTGAAGCTCTCTGCCCGAGAGAAAGGGAGCTGACGGAATAACTACGTTGGGGTTTAATTATTGATCATATACCTTACAAATAACTCACAGTTACGCCGGTTTTGAGTTCTTTGCCCTGAGAATAAGGGAGCTGATGCAGTGGCTTTATGTTGGGGTAAAAGATTGTCAAACAGATGTCATCAAAACTGGTAGCTATCCGCAAAGGCCTGGAAGAAAATATGCATTATGGTATATTTTTCCAGACAAGAGTTGATGGAAAAAATGTTGAGAAATTTGTTCGCGGGAACTGGAGCAGTAAATGGAAGCAGTCAAATTTCGAGAAAACTTGGGTTCCAGCTATTCGAACTCTGTTTCACGGGACACATAACTTTCACAGATTGAGCTAAATATCTTCAGATAAGCGTACCATGGGAATACGAATTAGTCTCGGTGCATCGTGGTGCATATGAGCCCCTTTGTTCGTCGCCTCTCTTCTACTCCTCTCCGTCACGAAGGCGCCAGCGTCGAGCTGACCTACTCGGTACGCTTGTTCTGTGTTTGCCGAGCGCGCTCGTTCTATTTCCACGTATTACACGGCTACGCTCGCCACAGAACTAAGTACGACCGCCCAGTCGTTATTAACCCCTACCATCAAAATCGTATTTTGACTACACCTTGAAGTCTCTTGTGTCACTGCTGAGAGGTGGCTCACTCCGGGACGGGTGCCCCCCCACATTAGCCAGCGGCATTGTCTGACGGGCTGGGATATGCCGGCAGGTGGCCTCCCGCCTGCCCGGCTCCGATCAGGCCGGCATCAAGGTCTCCAGCAGGAAGACGGGACGCCGAGATGCCACCAGCAACCCTGCCCTCAGCGGTGAGTGGGTGTGGCCCCGACTGTGCGCTTAGTGGCGGATGTGGTCCCGACACTTCGCTCAGCAGTGGGTGTGGCCCCGACACTTCGCTCAGCAGTGGGGGTGGTCCCGACACTTCGCTCAGCAGTGGGTGTGGCCCCGACACTTCGCTCAGCAGTGGGTGTGGCCCCGACACTTCGCTCAGCAGTGGGTGTGGCCCCGACACTTCGCTCAGCAGTGGGGGTGGCCCCGACACTTCGCTCAGCGGTGGGTGTGGCCCTGACACTTCGCTCAGCAGTGGGGGTGGCCCCGACTCTGTCTTCAGCGGTGGGTGTGGCCCCGACTCTGTCTTTCAGTGGTGGGTGTGGCCCCGACTCTGTCTTTCAGTGGTGGGTGTGGCCCCGAGACTTCGCTCAGCGGTGGGTGTGACACCTCCCAACTGTGCACTCAGTGGTGGGTGTGATCCTACTGCCGGGCCCGGGGACGGCGAGCGGATTGGTACAGCCGAACCGCCCGCCCCCGTCGAAATGTTGACCGTTACGAAAGGTGTTTCAATCATCCCTCCCGTGCTCACTTATAAGGCAACAATGCAGTTTGCGGATAGTTTTCTGTATGTGATGTGCACATGTGTGCTGCGATCCTGTCGCCCCGTCCGCTTCCTGCCCTTCCCCGTGTATCCACGGCTGTGCTCTGGTTGGGCTGCCAGTGACGCTGTAACCCCCCACAGACAAGTTCGCGGGCCTGCTGGAGCAGATGCGGGAGGTGTCGGGGGTGACGCTGGCGGTGCGGGACGGTGTACTGGCCACCCAGAGCTACCGCAACCCCTTCGACATCAGCCGCCGCCACCTGCTGGACCAGCTGGTGCGCATGCGCGCCAACTTCATGCAGACCAACGTGGGCCTGGTGCGACTACAGGACCAGGTTAGTGGGGAGCGTTGGCGTCGCTGCCCACTGCCCCCGGTCGTCGCCGCTCTCCGTCATCGTCGGATCATGGCCGCTCGGCTCTCGCAGGCTGGGGGTCGATCCCCAGGGCAGTCATCAGGTCACCTCGCTGCCAATACTGGGGTTTCCTATAGATATTATTCAGCATTAGCACGGGCACCGTAGCAACACGTGCGCTGATCTTCCGCCTCCTCGTGCATCAGAAGGGGGAAGGGGGAGTGCTGGTGAGGGTCGGCGAGGGTCGCTCGTATGCCCGGTCAGCACAAACTTGGAGAAAGGCTGTATTGTCCACGGCTAAGTAGTGATTCTGATAATGCTGCTGCTAGAACTGGGATTCATGCTGTGGATACACCTTTAACGTAGTTCATACATGCAGCAGCCAGTTACTGTTATGGACTGTGGTATTTGCGGATTGATGAGGTACGGACAGCGTGACGTTCCGACGCGGCAGTTTAGCCTGTCTTTGGCTATACGGTAGTGGGAGGAGGGAGTCTGACCTCTGGCGTGTTCCCACAGGACCAGGTGCACAACATGGCTGTGGGCCAGATGGGAAACTACCAGGACTACCTGAAGCGGCTGCCGGCGCCGCTGCGGGAGATCGAGACGGTACCGGTGCGGCAACACATGTTCGGAAACCCCTTCAAAATCGACAAGGTGGGTGCCCTGGCTCAGTGGTCGGTGGCATTTCTCACGCTCCTGGGCTTATTGTGTTGGAAGACTGGTGTCCCGAGGGGAGGGGTAAAAAGTTATTTTTGTGTTTGAATGCTGAATGAGTACCAGGCAAACATAGTTATAGCTGAGGTCAGATATTGAAGCTGAGGCAGGATCTTTTCACCATATCAGACATCCGTGGCATTGCGGTGTGGCAGTTGGTTGGCGTGCGTGTTGCCTGGCGGCTGCGTCAGTGTGACCTCTGTGGGTGGTTCGCCAGCGGATGATGGTGGACGAGGCGGACATCGACCTGTTGGATAAGTCGGGTGCCGGCCGTCCCGGCAAACGGCCGGGAGACTCGTCCTCCGGCGGCCGCGGCGCAAAGGCACGGCGACTGGCAGCGGGCCGTGACCCGCTGCGGCGACCCTCCTCTCCGGCGCCGGTCATACCCGACAAACCGGCTCCCGCCTCCCCGCCCATCACCGTCACACCGCCGGTGGGAGAGCCGGCCGTCCCCGCCCCCGCCCCGGCCCCGGCGCTGCCGCCGCCCGCTGCCACCGCCGCGCCTCCGGCGGCCGCTGCTGCCGCACCCCCGGTAACCTCCACCCCGGCCGCCGTCACACACCCGCCGCCGCCGCCCTCCTCGCCGCCCCCGCCGGTGGCGCCGCCGCAGCCGCCCCCCTCCCCCTCCACCGCCACCCCCACCGCCGCCGCCTCCGCCGCCGCAGCCAACCATCGTCACCGTGGAAGAATTGGAGGACGGTAAGTCACGTGTTACGGCGTGGTGGTGTATGTTTCACGGGTGCGAGGGAAAGTACAAATAGCAGATTTAGTTGCTAGTGATCGCGGATATATATATATATATATATATATATATATATATATATATATATATATATATATATATATATATATATATATATATATATATATATATATATATATATATATATATATATATTATTGGGTTCACCATGTGTTTAACATTGGATTAGAATGAGATAGTGATAGACTACTATAGCCGGACAGGATCCCTGCAGTTCTCAAATTAGACGAGACCTTCGCTGGACCAGACGTTCGGAAATAGTTATTTGTGCTACCTCACTGGTAAATCCAGAAGCTAGTAGCCGTTTTCCTTCTCTCAGCCCAGGTTGATTCCCCCCCCCAATAAGACCGAGAAGTGTGTACAGCGAGAGATATAGGCGGCGGAACGGAAAAGGGGCACCATGTCCCATTGAGATCCCCCAGGCGGCTGAGATAATTAATCAGCGCCTTGTCCTGACTTTGGGTAACTCGCTTTGACTTAAATGGTTGTTGGCGGACCCTCAAAACCTGTTAGAGGACCCACCCTGTGGGTTTCCCTCAGTTATAACGTGTTTTCGCATAAACTCTCAATCTCATCGTGCAGCCTCTCTCTCTCCCATCAGCCAAATTGGGCTGTGACTAGAACACTTAAAATGATAAGTGTTGATTTAGTGTTTCTGTCATTGACAACCTTTGCTTTGCTACCGCCTTATAATAATACAATTTAAGCGTGCAAGAAAATTAGAGTGAAGAAAAACTGTCGACATGTTTAAATAAACGAGTATTTTGCCTAGATGACTGAGATGGATATTTTATTTTGGGTAGGTAAAGGTGCTGAATATCACCATCGGTTTCAGGAATCATTTTTGTTTGAGGTTACCTATTTGTGAAAAATGTCGTTCCTCTTTATGAAGCTTCCGTTTTACTGAAAAGGTAATGTGGCACCTTCATAATGGGATTTGAGCTGATATAAACTTGGATAGAGCACGCGGAGAAACCGCTTCATCGAAATTCCATCTGCCCCAGAACGTAAGGTTCGCAGAGAAAAAAGGTGAATATTTACCGCATACCGACCCCTCCTCTTTCGGAGGCCATGTGGATTGGGTTGAACTTGGGGAAAGTGACGTCTTACTCAAGCCGTCACTTTCCGTGCGTGCTCCGCTGGCAAATTTGTCTTGCTTGGACCTACGCGCTAAACATAACTTTGCCACTTGCGGTCATAAATGTGTATAACCGTTTCAATGGCTAGTTTCAAACGTGAGATATGTTTTAATATATGCAGAAAAATACGAAATATCTTAAAGTGTCACTTAAGGTCCTAATGATAGCCTGTTTTAGCTAAAGTCACTCTGTATATAACAGCATTATCATTTCCTAACATTACGCCGATATGTTTTTTTCTTTAGCTCTTGCGAAAGAAAATTAAACATTATGAAATATGGGACTAATTGCCCAGTCGAATAGTATATGCATGGCTCTCTTAGTCATCCAAGTCATGTTGCATCCTTCCTCTTCCTCTTCAGCATCACCGAATTTCCGACGTGGTGCCCCCCCTTAGCTCTGTTTTGAGCCCGCAGTCGAGGTGTATTACGGTTTGGATCCTACCACGCGTCAGCCCTCGCTCATTAACCATAGCAATCAGAGCTAGTTACCTTTGTAATTTGGTACACATGTTGCGGGGACCAGTCCGGCCATCGTGCTGATGAGCTGTGGACTCGCAATGAGCCGAGTGTCCGTGTGGTGGGTGTGGGACTGAGCTGCAGCTGACGCCGTGACCGCCGCAGACACCCAGCTGTCGGAGATCCGGGCGGCGGGCGCGGTGGCCGAACAGTCGGCCGCCGCCGTCAGTCTCTCGCCGCCCTCCTCTCCGTCGCCGCGGGCTCTCGTCAACGGCCTGCCGCCCTGCGCGGCGGCCTCGGCGGCGGCGGTGCCGACACCGGCCGACCACTGCCAGAACCGGCAGCTGCGCCGGCTGCTCTACAAGGACATCCGTCGGCCGGGACGCAGTGAGTGTCCTCCCCGCACGCTATTCTATTACATTGGTATGTAGCTGTGTAGTTAGCGGAGCAAAGACCTTCTCAAACTTGTCTGGGTGATGAAGTGGGCCCGCGTGCTCGCCGGGTGCAATAGTTATCAGATTTAAACATTCTTGAGAGAAGTAGAAGTGTCTGCAGTATGTCTACTGACGTTAAATCGTAGCCGTGTGGATAATGTTTGTAAGTGTACGCGGCGGTGGAGGCGGCAGCCCTGACCTGTGGGTGTTCCCGCCAGATTACGACTCGCTGTTCACGCGGCTGGGCAGCGTGCAGGACGACCCGGTCTCCCGCGCCCAACTGGTACACGACCTTATCGCCGAGTCGGAGCGGCTCAAGCGCAAGCACCTGGCGCAGAAGCTGAAGGCGTTCCTGACGCACGCGCCATCGCCGCCGCCGCCGCCCTGCTCCAACGGGCGGGCGCCGCCCCCGCCCGCGCCGCCGCAGCCGCCGCCGCCGGCTGCGCCCGTGGACTGGGCACGCCGCAACGGCCAACTGCGGCGCAATGGACCCCGGTGATTTTTGCCGCACCAGCCGGCGCCCCGTCTGTGATACTAGTGCGACACACACGCATACATTCACACATACATGCATACACTGACGCCGACAGACGCGCATACACATGCATACGTACATACAACCTGGATACGTACACGGTGACACGCGCATGCTATTTTCCTAGCCGAATTTTGTTGTATCATCTGCGTCGTCGGTTCGGGTGGCAGACAGTACCTCCCCCTTCTCAAAATAGAATTCACAGTGTGACAGTACTAGTAAATGGACTGCGAGTACAACATGTGTAATGCATTGACCATTGACTGCCCCGTTGGCAGTATGCATTGTTGATCTAGTGTGTTTTTTATGAAATAAAGTTAATGACGTGATGTTACCATTGCGTGTAAGGTTTAAGGACGTGATTAAGTATGATCCACAAATTTTGAGTGGTTTTTCATTGCGCTCAGTCTTGTTGCGCCTTCCACCACAACCCAGGGGCTGGTGGTGGTGGTGGCGGTCTGCCGTAGCCGAGGGGCTCTCGGTGTTTGAGGTACTTCGGGGCCAAGACCGTGACGGCCCTGCCGTCCCGGAGCTGCGCCGGGTCTGGGTGGATGGTGTCGAAGAGGCGGAGTCGCAATCCTGCCCAGGCACGGACACAGGAGCAGAACGTGCTCGGGTATGTCCCGAGCGTCGCAGCCCCACGGCTGAGGTCGCCGTGGACCGCCTGGCCGGGACGGACGTCCGGCACGCCTCCCTCCGTCCGCCTCATTGTCTTCGCGACGCGGCCAGTGGCCGTGAGCCTGGTTAGATCCTCGGTAACGAACTGTCGGAGAGCGCTGCCTCGACTCTTCTCCCGCCTCTGCGGCTCTTACACAGACACCACCGGAGGAACTGAGGAAGGTGGTCACTCCAAAGGTCGGCTCCCACCGTCCACGTGCGCCGACGCGCCAGGTCCCGGAAAGCCATGGCGACGTCCGGGGGTGAGAGACGCGCCTCCACCCCATAGCTGGCACGGGAATCAGCGCCGTCGTTGAGAGTGCGCCAGTTCTCGCGTAGGGACCAGTCGAAAATCAGGCGAACCACCCTGTCTGGGTCTCAACAGACAAAATCCCAGCCAGACGAACGGATAGGCGGGTGGAAGACGTTAACACGCGCATTGACGGGGGTCTAAGCCACCTTCGCTTTGACGGAGGGTGGCGGGTAAATGTCCCCCCCCAAAGATCTCGAGAACCACGGTAGATGGCGAAAAACGGTAAACGGTGCTGGATAGCCCATCCAAATCGCTATTCTTAACATTTGGACCATCTTTTGTCGGCTCACATCTAAAGTCGCGAGAGGGCAAGGCATGCCACCATAGGGATAACAGGTAAATGAATGTTTTCATTCATTACTTCTGAACTAGTAAATATAGAGCACAATAATCAATACCATTGGAATCCTTGCAGAAAGCCGAATTTAATGATGTATGGTATGGTCTTGCTGAGTCATACCAGACCAAATTTATTATTTTACATGAACTAAAGGTCAGATTTGGTCAATATCAAACTAGGTCAAATGCTTATCATTAGAACGCAAGGATAAGGCAAACATAATGCCGTTACAATATGCCTTCTTCCACCACACATTACTTAGTTATTCAGTTTAAACGATTTGTCCCAAGTATTACCAATGTAGATGTCATGGCTCGTATATAACCTTAGGTCATCCATATCGAAAATACCGGAATATATTTTGCAGAGCTCCGCGGGCTCATTAAATGATGAGTTTCAATCGGATAGGGTCACCCTATTCTGACTTACGCTACCTCTAACTTTTTGTGAGGTGAGGTCATGACCTGCATTGGTGACCCGACATGAGATGACCCAACCTCAAACGTTTGGATAAAGATGTAAAAATGTTAGAAAATATATACCAAGTACGGTGGCGCTACGCGCCACCGTTTTTGTTCTGTATCCAAAAAGCAGAGGGGTTGGGTATCCACCCCCGCCAATACGCGTGTTTAAGATGTCGCTGGTCAAGATGTGGCTGGTGGGTGAGATCGGTCTCTTCGGTCAGCTGAGGATGGCTCGGACGGCGGACCATTCGGGTGAGTCGTCTTGAGGCTGGGGAGGTGAGTCTTCGAGATAGGGCCGTCCCTGATAAAGATTGTAACGTCCCCACCACGGGCTGGCCCCACGCTCCCCCTCCACTGGCCCTTTGCGAAATCACGGCGGTCTGGAAATCCGGAGCCGATTGGGAGTTACCCAGTTAACTGCGCCTCCTGGATGTCCGCCACGTCCGCCCTGATGTCCGATAGCCAGCGGCTGAGCTCCGCGGTCTTGCTGCAGGCCCCCTCCGCGTTTCAGCTGACTAGTAGCAGTTGGCTTTAGGCCTGAAAGTTGTGGCAATACCTACGATTCTCGGCTGGTCGGCTGTAGCTCCCGGGGTCCCGTCCCGCCGCTTCGGTTACCGCCGCCGGTGGGCCTCACATTGTCGGGGGGGTTGGAGTCTTCAGTCTACGTGAGCCTGGTCGCACAGAGTGCCAGTCGGCGCGCCCGGACCCGTGGACAGCGTGTGATGGGGTGTCTGGTCGGAGAGACGAAGGCGGCAGCGCGGCGGTTACCAGTCGCCACGTGGCCGAAGCAGCTCCGGGGCGGCGGGCCGCAGGTCCAGCACCTTGGGGGCAGGTGAGTTCCATTCGGATGACCCCTGCGGTGGCCCGGCGCTCCATTCCTCGGATTCGAAGAACATTTCACGCGCTCCCCTACCCCACCGTCTACTGCGTCAAGGCGGCACTTGTTGGACGGCCCAGGGGTTGATCGGGGAGCTTATCATTCCTGTACATGCCTGCTGACAGGTCAGTGTAGACGTGGTCTGGTCCATAACAGGCCCGATATCTATAAATTTATTGATTTTATGAAAGAGCCGCAGACGCTTTAAAATAGTATATTTGTAAATATAGAAGTACAAACACAGTGTTACCATAGACCATCTACAGTTGATTCAGGATACGGCTCCAGAGATACGGCTCCAGACACCACACCGTACAAACGTCCATTCCAGGTACGCCACACCTCCGGATAGCTCACCAGAATCGCTCAACGGTGGACAGAGTGGCCGAACTCGGAACTACACCTCGCTTTACCAGAAACATACTTGCACTTGAATGACATCACGTCCGCTCGGCGGTAGGCAATATCGCACCACCGAAGCTGAATGTCCAGCACGGCTACACAGTAACCGAGTACTGCACCGGCATTTGGAGCGCCTGGGCCACGTGGCCGGGACAGGTGGCGCACAGCCGCACCGGCAGGTCCCACACCATAGTCTCGATGGGAAGCTGCTCCGGCGCCTCCCACGTCACGTGCTGGGTGGGGTCGGAGGCCTCCGGTAACTTGCCTCCGCCGCCGCCGGTGCTGGTCACGAACTCGAAGTGGAGCCGCCAGTCCAGCTCGGCCAGCGGCGAACTGAAGGAGGGCGTCACGTGCAGCGGCACCGGCAGCAGCACGTGCGTCTCTTCCAGGTTCAGGCAGACCTGCGGCACAGGGTAACGTCAGGCGGCGGCTCAGCCGCACAGGGCGACGTCTAAGGGGCGGATCTGCGGCATGAATAACGTCTGACAGAGGGGTCTGCGGCATTAATGACCTCTCAGGGAAGGACTTGCGGCATTTATGACGTCTGCAAGAGGAATATGTGGCATGTATAACGTCTGACAGAGGGGTCTGCGGCATGAATGACCTTGAGGGAGGATGCGGCATGTATAAGGTCTGACAGAGGATTGCGGAATGGATAACGTCTGAGGCGCGGATTGGAGGTGGATAACAGTCTGGGGTGGATCCGCGGCGTTATAAAGTCTAAAGATGGATTGCGGCATGTATAAGTACAGATGGATTGCGGCATGTATAACGTCTAAGATGGATCTGCGGCATGTATAACGTCTGACAGAGGGATCTGCGGCAAGGATCACGTCTGAGGCGCGGCAACTATGAAATCCACCAACCAGCCCACAAACAAATCAGAAGCTACCAGGGCATTGTCGGAGCCGGAGGGGCGGCGACTGACCTCGTGGCATTTGCTGTAGGCGCGGACCGCGGGCTTCTGGCCGGGCCGCTGGTGGTGCCGCTCCTGCACTGTCTCCACACTCTCCAGCGTCACCGAGTACTGCACGCAGCGCACCTCGGCAGCGCCAAAGTCCAGCGTCGCCACCACGTCCTCGCCCAGCTTGAACGCCGTTTTGAAGAGACAGAAGCGTACCACGTGGCCGTGCTGCCGGTATGGGGGCGGTGTTACGTCAGAGCGGGGGAGGGGTAGTAACGGGAAATGGTGGTGAGGTGGTGCATACGGTATTCGGTGCAACCTAATGTCAGATAACTTAGTTGACGCGACAGGGTACACCGTGTGTAACTGCGCAACTGTTGTGCGAAAGACCGATACGATTTCACGCCAGAACCCATGGTGAAGAAGAATACGACAAAAAGTAACACCAGCCTCTATTTTTCCCGCAACCATTTTGAATTATGCCGTATGATTCGCATTCGAATCGAAACCAAAATATGGAAATCAATGCCAGAAATTAAAACCAAAATATGTCACATGATCAATGCCACATGACGTAGATTTAAACCGCCAACCCCAATAAACATAATCAGCAAACTGAATACTTATCCATGCCAAAATGACCCTTATTATCAACAAGAAACTGCATAGTTTCTGAAATTATAAATTACGTTACTTCCCGTTTGTAATCCATACTTACAGAGAATGTGGCACCTTACTGTAATTCCAGACTGAAGGTGGTTTTCGGGGAAACATATGTTGAAAACAGTGAATGTCGCCTTATTGCGACTGTGAAATTATTAATGAGCCTAATATTTCGTGTTTTCTCTGTTAGCAATAACAAGTCTCCAAATTAGTGTGACATCAAACCAGCGTATGAACTGCCAACATTGTGCCTGATTTAGACCTGCAAATCTGCCACCTCCCTGGAAGCGCGGCTGTCAGCAGGTGCACCGTCAGAACCCTCACCTGGTTGGCGATGTTGTAGCAGTGGGGGGCGCGCCGCGCCACGCTGTGCTGCAGTAGCTGCAGCGTGGCGTTCGGGCCGCGCTCGCCCTCGTCGTCTGCCGGCAGGAAGGGGTTGGCGCGGCCCACGTCGTCGTCCACGCGGCTGTCCCGCCGCATGGCCAGGCGCGGCTCCACCGAGAGCACGCGCACCGGAACCCGCAGCAGCCGGATGGAGCTGCTGAGCCTCTGTGCACCCACCGTCACCTGTCCACAGCAGCACTGGTGTCACGCTAGAGCATCTGGGCCATCTCCATCACTTAGGGTTCCCATCGGGCATGCGGTCTCATGGCAACGATTGGTACCGGGATTTAAGTCTTGTGCTTTTGTGCCTC
Organism: Lepas anatifera; assembly: GCA_034440635.1. Taxonomy (NCBI): domain Eukaryota; kingdom Metazoa; phylum Arthropoda; class Thecostraca; family Lepadidae; genus Lepas; species Lepas anatifera. Next base: position 353,169 of record JAOTON010000770.1, on the reverse strand, counting down.
TCCGTGATGAATGTCATGCTGATGTCGCCACTGTTAACACGCGCCCCGCTGGGGTCCCTGGCATGACGCGCCCCGCTGGGGAGGGGGCGTTTTTCGCCCCACCCCCTCCGTATATCGTTCCCCACAAAAGCTAAAGGAAAATTACGGGGCCCGTTCGAAAGCTCTGGACAAGACGGAGATTTTATAAGAATAATGTTTATGTCAGGTCAATGTTGAGGTCAGCATAGGTCAAAGAAGGTTCCATAGGCTTACAACAGAGCAGTGTACGTTTCTCTCTCTAGATCTGCCCTCAGGGAAGCTAGAGCAAATTTTTATGCATAATTGGTTTCCTCTCATCGCAGCGAATCGAATGATGTATAATATGACCTTTCTAGGTCAAATAGTGAAAATGACCAGACCTCGAGCTAGGTCAGGGTCACTGAGTGACCTGGTATGGTCATGTTGCAGATCAATCGACTTCCCGTGACAATATAAGCACAATGCAAGCAAAATGGGAGCTTTATCTCAATTCAGTGAGAAGTTATTGACAAAACAATCACTCCATGCTCCCGTGACCTGATATGACCTTTGAGAGGTCAGATGCTTAAAAACTCAACTTAATGGTCAAGATGTCAAGAATAAGGTTTGAGGATTTTAGCTTTATCTATCCAGTATTTACGAAAACGAGCCCATTCTATTTTTCACCATAGACCAGAAAATTGACCCCACCTTAGGTCAACAATATCAAAATTCCAAGATAGCATATTTGTAGACCCTAATGACCTTATCAGATTGTGGAAGTTTCAAACTGATCGGGTTCGCTGATGGTCCCTGGGTTCCGCTTCAAACTCGTGATTTTAGGTTTTGAGGTCGGGTCACTTGACCTTGAACAGCTCCTTGACCTGAAATGACCTTAACTCAAAAAGTTTGTCAGAGGTGTAAAATTAATCAAGGATAAAGTTCTGTAAGTTTCGTTGTGCTGCGTCTCTTCGTTTTTGAGCTATCTGGGGAAAACCAGGAGGGGGCGAATTTCGCCCCCTGCGGGACGCGTGTTAATAAAGTTGTGTTGTTGTTGTTGTTGTTGTTTTAGGGACCAACCAGGCTTGTAAAATACAGCAGCTGTGCATGAGAAATAACAAATGTCATTCTACGAAATTGCATGTGGATGAAAACCTATGCACATCAAATATAATTACCCAAACCCGATGACGTGAAAAGGCAACAACCGACACGCACAGAGAAAGTGCCCGAAAATCACTTGCGCCCTCCTTATTTTATGACCCTGCTTACCTTGCACACTCATCTGAGCGCCTTTCTTGCGGTAGGATAACTCCAGCTCACCTTATAGACGTATCTGAGCGCCTGTCCCAGGTAGGAGGGCACGGCATCGGCAGGCAGCGGCTGACTGTAGTTGAGGGTCCGGGCCTGGCCGGGCCGCAGCCTGAGGTCACACACCAGGATGGTAGGCTTGGTGGCCATCACGATGCGACCTCGCTCTCCCCGGTCCGGCAGGTAGGCGGTGGTGGAGATGGCTGCGCCGCGCTCCTCGCCCGCCGCCTGGCGGATCTTGGAGTCGTTCACCTGGCAGAAGCACTGCACCTGCGGCGCAGAGGAACCCGGTCTCACAGGCTTCTGGGCCAGGCGTGAAACACCGACCAGGCAGGACTTGCACCTCCAAGGATGCAGCAGCAGGAGAAAGCCTGCCTGCGTGTGCCTCTGAGCCATCAGCAAACTCAGTATATGCAATATTGTGTCATAGACAGCAAGAGAAAGCGTGGCGTTGTGCACATCATTTCTGTTTTGAGGGACGCTAGGCGTTGGCTTCCAGATTAACCGGCTCATTCGTTTTGTGGGGTCGGGATTTCAGAAACAAGTGCGTTGATGACTTTAGAGAGACTAGCAAAAAGTGTGACTTTTGTGCAACAATGCCATTATGCCATTAAGAAATTCATAAGTGTATATCGTGTTGGCCAACAGACAGCAACAGGAGTGACTTTGTCTGCATCCATGGTATTGACAAATCTCTAGTTTTACCCATCAGAGAGCAACAGGAAGCAAGACTTTATGAGCATCTATGTTATTAACAAGCCCAGAAATGCGTACAGCTGGTTTGCTTGTGTTTCCGGCGGTGAGTACATGGCTGTGAGTTGCACGGGGCGGCAGAGCTGACCTGCGCGCTGACCCAGGCCAGGTTCTCGCAGACATCGTTGTTGGAGGTGGCCGGTGCCTGCGCATCCAGCTCCGGACACCGCAGCGTGATGGTACAGCGCAGCTTCTGGCCGGCCAGGAACACCGGCCCGTCCAGCAGGTCGCACGTGATCTCAATCATGGCTCACCAGCGGACCTGTGCGTAAAGATGAGTCAAAAACATACTCACGTTGGGCTGAATATGTTTTAACACACTTTTTGTGGAAAACAGTGGTGATTATGGAATGGTGTTAAAGCATTCGTGCGAGTATACTAGTACATTAGACGCTGGTGACAGTGATAATTCTACTCCTCAGTTGTCATATGGTTTTCACGCTCTGTTGTTTACGAGGAAGAATTTGTACAAGCAGAACAGTAAAACATCTAATCAAAGGACAGCATGGTATGGCACCATTTGGAAGACAGCATATGTAATTGATTGAACTTGAACAAGGGGTATCTCGGCTATGATGTGTCCTTTTGAATCCTTTCTAGGACTTTCCAGCACAGCAGCTCCCTAGCCCAATAATCACAGGCCTCTTTCTGAAAGTTGGTAAGAACGATAGCGAAACACCCAGTATCACTCCAAAGGCTTGGTCCCCACAGCCTGTCTTTGGCCGTTATGATCAATGATCACTGCAGCCAATGTTTGGCAGGGTTCACGCCTAGAAGGGATCAAGCCGTGTGAGCCCTGCAAGAACAGCTGTCTGTACCTGGTGACTTCTGGACCATACTGGGGGAGTCTTGGACGGAGCGCTCGTCTGAAAAGGCGAGCCCGCGGGAGGGGCTGACAAGTCGTCACAACGCCAGCTACACCACTGGTACAGAGGGAGAGGGGGAGGGGATGCACACTGGCAGACGAACGTTCGTGTTCCTGAAGTGGCACATTTAATGGAGTTTATCTCATCAGTGGGAAAGGTGCTAGAGGGTACTTTGAAGGATACTTTCATAGAATAGAAATTATCATTTTTGCATGATGTGGCAGGTGCCACCGAGTATTTTGTTAAATTCATCCAATTCAACTTTGACAAAAATGGGTACAAATTCAGCATCCAGAGATAATTGATTCATCACCAATTGTTAGCGACAGGCAAGGCCTAACAAAAGTTACCTACTTAGCTGAATAAAAATTTATAGCTATTGGCTCCCTTTGTTTTTAATCCTTTTAGGAGTAAAAGAGATTCCATGTGCGACTGGAATTTTCCTTTAGTGAAAATATCTAGAAACAGGGGCGGATTTTTTACTAGAAGAGAGGCTTTTTCTGAGAGCCGGTTTAAACTGGTAAAACCGGAAAAGTGACAAAACTGTTGGACGCTGAATTTCTCCTTATTTTAGGCATACTGAAACTTTGGTGCATATTATAGGCATTACCAAGAATGTGATTTAAGGTCATTGTATTTTTGGTATCCTGAACAGTTTCGACAAGTCATTTGGTATAATATATATTCAACCCTGAGCTCAAGGGCAAAAAACACTGTGTGTCACATTCCAATAACAGTACGATTGCTGGTCCCTAATAAAAGCTAATCCAAACTGCAGCCAATTCTGATGTCCAGCAGATATCCAAAATAAAAAATTTATGTTTCTTATTTTGACTAATTATCATACAGGAACAAAGCAATTTGGTGCATTCAGGACAGTTCAAGAGCAATATTTCATGTGTTTTGAGAGGTAAGAAGAAAAGGGTGGTATGTTATTTCAGCTTTCAGGCACAAGAAAAGGTGATAGTGGAGTTTTTTTTGGCTTATTCCTGTAGTACCTAGATACCAGACTGCAGAACATGGCAGATTTCGACGAGATCTCGTTGGGGCAGCCTCGGTACAGACCTACCGATTTGGGGCAGCTTTTGGTCGAGCTTGGGGCAGAGGTGGGCTCTGATTTGACGTCACATGGGAGTAAGAGGATCTTTATTCGGTTGGTTCTTTTAAAAATATTCCAAATTCTGCGATGCTTTCATGTAAATGTGGGAAAACAAAAAGGAACAAAATGTTTTAGCTGTGTGGCAAATGCCGTCACTGGGGCGAAAAGACTTCGCTCTTAAATATAGGTACCTTTGAATAAAGGTATCCTTGAAATCGTGCATGATAAATGCATGACAGCTGCCGTACGAGAGTTTCTATTGCTTTGGTACGTGGAGCGTCGTGAGTACGTCGTCGTCGTCGGGTCGGATGTACGGCTGCATTTTTTCTTGTTGTCTGGTTCAAAATGGAGTAAATAAAACTTGTATCGGTAAAGAATTACCCCTCCCCTCTGGAGGAATCTGCCCCAGCAACCAAATTCTGCCCCAATTGGGGCAGGCTTTGGAACTGCCCCAAGCGCCTCATCGAGTCGCCCGCCACGTTCTGCAGACTGGCCTAGATACCTATGTTATCAAAGCAAAGGGCATAAATTTGAAGAGAAAACCCTGTCTTCTCATCTAACCTGCATGTTTGTATTTTCCATAAAGGCTGTCCACATATGAAATTAGCCAAACTTGAGAGGTTCAGACCCCATCCCCCACATCTTCCCAAAACTGACTTTGAACTAGGGTGCTGAACGTAAAATTCATATGGGAAAGTATAGTCTGTGAGGGGAAGATTCAAAAGTTGGGTCCAAATTTGGTTGCAGGGGCAGACATCATTCATTTAGGACATAAATGTTTACTTTAGTTTATACAGAAGGAAGGTCACTAAAAAACAACAATCCCCATTTATTTATCAATCTTTTATCTGTTATTTCCTTAATCAATCTTATTCTTCTCAGTGCTTCAGTGTCCGCCTCAGTGTGCTAGTGCTGCCACAAGTGTCAGCTTCTGCTCAAGAATCCACGACCTGCCCAAAGATGACCCAAATCTGCCCCACACAGGTAAGTCTGCCGACTGCCCTGAGGCTGCCCCAACAAGATCTCATCTAAAACTGGGGGATTCCAGGACAGATCGAACCAAGGCTTGACACCACCATGTCTAGAAAACATCTGAAACTTAGTCTCCGGGGTAGTTTTGGGCCAGGAACGCGACTGTGAAAATCTTAGCCCCCTCTGACCAACGGTGACCGATTTATAGCCCGAGGCATTTTCGGGAGGTCACCTTGTAGACTCATCTTTGATGCTTCATAGCTCAAAAACGCATTGTCTGATTATACAAGTTTTGTATATCCTTGAACTTGTCTTGACCTATATATTATTTCGAAAAAAGAAAACGTCAAAATAAAAAGTGGACTTTTAATTCGTCTGACGTTTTCTTTTTTACCTAGCTTGACCTTCTCGCAGTTCAAATTGACCTTATAGACACCTCAAAAATTGTGCTTAATAAAATATATTCCGATAAAAAATAAAAAACGATCTTGCCATATATTCCAAATCTTTAGCACCTAAGGTAGGTATGCAAACGGTTTTTTACCACTGCGGTAGTACAGCCATATGTTTAACACCGCAAACAAAGCGATTGATTTTGTTATCGGTTGCTTACAATTATATTGCATTATCTTTACGAAATTTTCATCGTGCAAGTGTCAGAATTTATGAGAATTAAGACGCACCCACACGAGGGGGCGGGAAACCGGCCTCCTCAGGTTTCCACAAGTAGTAAAAAAACACCTTCGCGCAGCGCCACCGTACTCCATCTACCTCTCACTCGCTTTTGCAGCAGCTTCTGGCATAATTTTAGGGCTGGATCATACCAGGTCAGACTGCCAACCCAGGTCAAGAGACCTAGCCTCGAAAAAAACTTTGGAGGTGCATCAGTAAGATCAAATTTAACCTATCGTGCTTAGATACACATCACATAGTAAGGTCGCCGAGCAAGATAATTTTTGGTAGGAGGATTTCTATATCGACAACATGGGACAAGGTCAGGGTCACGATCTTTCCATTAGAAATGCATGGGGAATTCGTAAATTTTGATAACTTGCGAGAATTGATAATTGTCGAGAATTGCGATGGAGGTTTTATTTTTACGTTGTCGTGTCTGACTTGCCACTGCAGTTTGATTAATATTCTTTTTACCATGCAGACCTAAGCCTGGCTCTAGGTCAAAGCAGGTTAATTTTGACATTTGACTAGGCAATATTACAAGATACATAATCCGTTTGGGCTCAAGAGTGTTCCAATGGTCCTGAACATTTCTTTCTACGGCTCTCCTCTGTCAGCTACTATACCACAAAATGTAAGGTTCCACCTAGTTCCTGTAAGGAATACTTTGACCTCGAGCAGCCTCAAAGGTGACCCGACCAAATGATTGTATGTAACATTGTCGGTAGTGATTAAAACTGGCTATTTAGCGGCGTCGCTCCCAGTGCACTGTTCGTTCTACATGGTTTACTGAACAGCAGACATAACCAACAATTAGGCCACGGAGCCTGTGTGATATATCATGCCTCCAAACACAGCACTGCAATGGCTCGTGTTTTTTCAGAACTTATGCCTGGAGCATGAAAGCGAGAGAAATGACTGAAGAACGTATATCTCCTGATGGAGAGCTGTGCTGCACAATGCAAACATATATTTAACTTCATCAAATGGTGCCGCCATGCACACGATTTCAAAGCAATGCAAAGGTTTAATTCCAGTGCAAAAGTTACATCAAAGCAAAATTCAATTATGTAAATGAAGTGTTTTCAATAGGTCTCAAAGCAAGGGCACCTGTGACTATATCGAGAGCACTGCAAAACCGGAAACATATCACGATGGCTTAAAAAGTCCAGTGAAAGATCAAATATGTGATGCCCGAGGTATGCATGCTTTTCTTACACATACATTTTTCAGCACGATTAAGTTCTAGTACATTCCATAATCAAGCAAAGCCAATGTTGCCAGAAAGCTCCAAAGTCTGTTCGCCGATGCGATTATGGAAAAATGAATACAAGTTTCAAAGGATACCAGCGGTAAACAAGACACCCATCGCTGTTCATGAAATCTCTACAAACAAAGGAAGAGGTTCGGGTTTGGTATACCTGTGTTTGAACCAAACAGTGTCGTGCTGTGCAGATACTTTCTTTTATGGGTGCTGCGTGAATGGTCGCAAATTTAGTCATGGCAAATGTCCAATGCAAAGGTAGGTTAGGTTAGGTTAGGTTAGGTTAGGCGAGGCGAGGCGAGGCGAGGCGAGGCGAGGCAGGCGAGGCGAGGTCAGGTCAGGTCAGTTGTGCATGCCCTTGGTCCCTATTTCCTAATCTGGGGGTATCACCCCTCTTTCCAGATGCTGAGTGCGCCTCTGGTCTGGGTACCACTTTGGGACATCTTTTAGAAGTATCCCAACATTCTGCAAGAAAATCCCTAGATGTGAAACAGACGGAAGGATGGAGGGCTTGAGTAGTATAAAGTGGTACTCAGACCAGAGGCGCACTCAGATTCTGGAAAAAGGGGTGATATCTCCAGACTAGGAAATAGGGACCAAGGGCGTACACACCTGTCCTGTACTGACCTGCCCTGCCCTGACCTGACCTGACCTGACCTGACCTGACCTGACCTAACCTGACCTAACCTAACCTGACCTAACCTAACCTAACCTAACCTAACCTAACCTAACCTAACCTAACCTAACCTAACCTAACCTAACCTAACCTAACCTAACCTAACCTAACCTAACCTAACCTAACCTAACCTAACCTAACCTAACCTAACCTAACCTAACCTAACCTAACCTAACCTAACCTAACCTAACCTAACCTAACCTAACCCAACTCAACTCAACTCAACTCAACTCAACTCAACTCAACTCAACTCAACTCAACTCAACTCAACTCAACTCAACTCAACTCAACTCAACTCAACCCAACCCAACCCAACCCAACCCTCATTGCCTCCTATTATCATGTGTCTTAGCACGCCTCTGCGGCATCATGCACCCCACTCTCATGCATCTATAACCATACATGTATTGCGACAGCACACACGAAAAAAACACCACAACCGCAAAAAAAAACGAACAGTACGATGGGTGCGCACCCTAAAATCCTAAGGCCGGCCGGCATGATTACGCTGGGGACTATTATAAAACGCATATATAACAGTATAAGACGGCGAAAAATACAGCGCAACATAACCACCGGGCCGGAGCCCGACCGCCGAGAAGTTCGCGCCGGACGGCGAGAGGCCGCCCGTGCGCAGCGATCGTCGGGGGCAGCCGCCGCGGCGGGCGGCGGGAGGCCACCCCACCACGGCGACCGAAGGCATGAAGCCGCATGCCGCGCCGGACGGCGAGAGGCCGCCCGGACGCGGCGAACGCCGGGATGAGTCCGATGAGTGGCCGCCGCGGCGAGCGGCGGGAGGCCACCCCCACCGCGGCGACCGAAGACTCGCAGCCGCAGAGACGACACCGCGCCGGACGGCGAGAGGCCGCCCGGGCGCGGCGACCGAAGACATGAAGCCGCAGGTGGACGCCACGCCGGACGGCGAGAAGCCGCCCGGGCGCAGCAATCGTCGGAGCGCGGCCGTCGAGTGGCCGCCGCGGCGAGCGGCGGGAGGCCACCCCACCACGGCGACCGAAGACACGCAGCCGCAGAGACGACACCGCGCCGGACGGCGAGAGGCCGCCCGCGCGCAGCGATCGTCGGGGCGCAGCCGCCGCGGCGGGCGGCGGGAGGCCACCCCACCACAGCGACCGAAGACATGAAGCTGCAGACGGGCGCCGCGCCGGACGGCGAGAGGCCGCCCGGACGAGGCGAACGCTGGGATGAGTCGGCTGAGTGGCCGCCGCGGCGAGCGGCGAGAGGCCGCCCGGGCGCGGCGACCGTAGACATGAAGCCGCAGGCGGACGCCACGCCGGACGGCGAGAGGCCGCCCGGGCGCAGCGATCGCCGGGGCGCAGCCGTCGAGTGGCCGCCGCGGCGGGCGGCGGGAGACCACCCCACCACGGCGACCGAAGACACCCAGTCGCAGAGACGACATCGCGCCGGACGGCGAGGGGCCGCCCGGGCGCAGCGATCGCCGGGGCAGCCGCACAGCGGCCGGCAGGCGGCCGCCCCAGGTACGGCGACCGGCGAAACGCGGCAGCAGAGCGGACGTCACCCGCCCACAGCCGGACGGCCAGCCGCCGGCGAACCGCGGCGACACCAGCCCCGGCCACCCGCGCCAGGCACCCGCAGCCCGGGAGCGAGGCGAGCTCCGTGTTGGTCCTGAAAATGAAGTGAGATGAGAAAAAGGGGGGAGAGGAGGGGATGATTCCATGAGCTCGACGTATGGCGGGGGATGAGGGTTCTTGTCGAGACGGATGAATGATGCGGTCAGAATGGTGGCAGATTGGACCAGGAGCATAGCTCGGTCACGGCCTCCTGTGCCTGATTGAGTTAACGAATTCCGTATAAATGATTCCATATATTTAAATTTTGACTAGTGTAAGTGGTGCTTGTTTCCGGCCGGACTCGGTCACTCCCCCTCCCCCGCCCACCCCCAGAAATTTGCAGATCCCGGCCCGGACTATGGGGTTAGGCTAGATCAGGTTTCAGCCAGCTTTAAATTTAGATTTTGGGGCTTTTCTACCATCCAGGAAGTACACATCTTAGGAAGACAAAACTATTGTTCTGTTAAAGGTTGATCAACGTTGGGGAGGTTCTAATAGTGGTCCATTAAAATTTTCTTTACAACAGTCTTAAAGAAACCTTTTGATAGAGGAACATCGTCTATCTGTCTAATTCTAGATGCGATTATATTGTTCCAGCACTCAGGAGCAGCAATAAACGGCGTACACTTATGGTATAGCGTGAAAGCAAATGGTACCATAAAATGTTTGGAGTTTCTTGTGCGTTGATTGTGCGCCTGTTGTATCGGTTCGAATTTATGTCGTAGGAGTAGGGGCAGCGAGCCTGTTAGGTAGTTGTGAACAAAAAGAAGCTGTGACATCTTTACCAGGTCAGGAAATTTCAAAATACCGTACTTTTTGAAAATAGGAGATGTATGTTCCAGATAAGGTGCATGATCAATTACTCTAACAATCTTTTTTTGGAGTGTAATGATTCTTCTGAGCTTTGTGGGGTGATTTACTGCCCAAATGATGTTGCAATAACTGATATGAGGAAGAATGAGGGAGTTGTACAGGAGCAGTAAGTGCCTAGAGTCAAGAATAAATTTGGTTCTGTTGATGAGACCAACGTTCCTTGAGATGACATTTTGAGTAGCTTGAATGTGACTGTCCCACTTCAAATTTTCGTCTATTGTTACACCTAGGTATTTCATAGTTTTCTTTTGTTCGAGGGGATGACCATTAATCAAGATTCTTAAATTATGTGAGTTTTGACTTTTATGAAATACTTGAAAACACGATTTTGAGACGTTTAAGGTCAGACGATTTGCCACAAGCCAGGTATTAATAGGAATGAGACTAGTGTTAATCTTGCTCTGTAAGTCAAGGTAATTGTCTGCAGAGTATGCCAGTGCAGTGTCGTCTGCAAAGAGAAGAAAGAGGGGTATTGGAGAGCTTGACTGGATGTCATTGACATATAGGAGAAAGAGTAGAGGTCCTAAGACGGAACCTTGTGGGACACCCAGTGTAACAGTCTCTGATTTTGAAGACAGAATATTGTTGAATTTTACCGTCTGGAGCCGGTCAGTCAGATAAGATTTGAAAAACTGAAGTTCAACATTTCTTATTCCATAGAAATCTAGTTTTTTTAGTAGAATTTCATGGTTAACTGTGTCAAATGCCTTACTGAGGTCCAGAAAGATTGAGGCGCATACTTTTTTTGTTCTGTAATGATGTGCAAACAAAATCATACAAGAGAGAGATTGGCATAAATGTACTATGTTTTTTGCGAAATCCAAACTGATTTGGAGTAAGGATGTTTTCTAGTTCTAAGAATTGAGAAATTTCACTGAAAACTAATTTCTCAAAAACTTTGGACACAACTGATAGCATTGCAATAGGCCGATAGCAATTGAAAGACGAGGGGTTGCCGGACTTGAATATGGGGACAACTTGTGATTTTTTCAGAACTGCTGGAAAGACACCTTGGGAAATACATTTATTGTAAAGATAAGCTAAGAATGGGGACAGTGTTGAGGCAAGTAATTTCAAGATTTTTGTACTGATGCCATCATGACCAGCTCCAGAGTTTCCTAGTTTGTGAATGACAGAGATAATTAATTCAGGACTAACTGGACTCAGGTGAAATTGGTTAGCAACATGACTGTTAGGATTCATGAAAGATAATGGGTCAGTATTCAAATTTGAGAGGTTATTATCCAAAGTTTTTCCAATGGCTGCAAAATACTCATTGAAATGGTTAGCAATGGAGATGGGGTCATCAATTGATGCATTACCAACTTCGAATGTTTTCACAGGCGGTAATTTTGTTTTGCGTTTTCTGGCCAACCCGAGCAGAATTTCCCACAGCTTTTTAGGATCAGATTTGTGTTCCACTAGCTTCCTGTTATAGTATAATCTTTTGGCATTTCTGATGACTGTGACTAGGTTATTCCGGTAATTTTTAAAAAGGAGTTCATTTTCTTGAGTTGGAGAGCGTACAAATTTTTTATATAGGTTGTTTTTGTTGTTGATACAGCGTAGAATGTTGTGTGAAATCCATGGTTGTAATGGTACTTTTCTCCTATTAATTTTTTTATGGAGGCCTTGGATAATTCTGTACTTATGGTTGTAATCAGAAAATCAGCAGCTTCATCCGCATTATATATTTCATATACATCCAAGAGTTTAACGTTTAAGTTTTGTTTGACTTCTTCTATTTTTCGAAAGTCAAAGATTCCTTGTGACTGCAATTTATGGGAAGGTGCGGAAGGGGGTCCATGTTGAGATTTAGGCAGATGGGAAGATGATCACTAATATCTGAAATAATGACTTTGTTGTTGGCAGTAACAGAGAGATCATTGCAGAAAATGTTATCTATCAAGCTTTTAGAGTGGGAAGTTACTCGGGTAGGAAGAGATATGCAGGGAAAGAAACCAACTGATAGCATGCTGTTGAAAAACTGGTCACAGTATTCATTAGTTTCAATTTTCAGAAGATCTAGGTTGAAATCACCACCCATTACACACAGCTTGTTTTCCTGACTGATTTTAGCAAGCAAGTTTTCCGAATAGTCCAAAAATACTGTGGGAGAAAACGATGGTGAACGGTAGATGGAACCAATGATGCAATTTTGGAAGGTTTTGTTTTTTAATTCCACAAATACTGATTGATGTTCGGATGCGCTCGACTCGAGGTCCTTACGTCTCCTGTAATGTACTGAGCTTGAAATGTAAATGGCAGCACCCCTGCCCCTTGTGACTTCCTGCAGTGATGTTTCTAGATAGTAATCATCAATCCGGAATGAGTCAGACAGGGCAGAATCAATCCAGGTTTCAGTTAGAAGTACTATTTCTGGTTTTTTGTTAAATTGATTTAAGAGAAAGATGAGGGAATCAAAATTCTTTTGGAGACTACGTATATTTATATGTAACAGTGAGGTAAGTGAGCTGTTCAGGGCACTATTGACATTGATATATTCACAGTTATCAAGAATTGATTGGAAGTCTGAATTAACTGAGTCGCCATCATTACAAGGCGTTGAAAACTCGGGTGAGAATCTTACAGCAATTGTGACAGCGGGGCTTAATTCAAGAAATTAAAGGCAATGAAAATTTTGTGTTATGCTGTCAGTGCACAAATATTACTAAAGAAAATAGACTAGAAAGAAACTATGTAATTAGAAGCAAATGCTTAGGAATTACAGCTGGCTAATGAAACCTGAACCTTATGTGTTGTTGGCCTGCATAGGTGTCCTTAGATGGCATTAAGCTAAGTGAACCTAAAGGCGAAATAGATGGAATACAAGGGAAATAATTGTACCGACCCTGGAAATGGAATGTTCAACTCAGCTCATAACACCAGACCAAAGTACAATATGAGGCAATTTACTAAATTAATCATTTGCATTGAACCTGGATTTAATTTGGATTTTGGTCCTAGAACAGATCATGCTAACTTGTTGTGCTTGGGTGAGTGGTGACTGGATGAGACCCTCAGTCTGACTTTCTCAGGGGGGCTTTCAGAGGTCGCCCACTCCTGCTTCTGACTTGGGATGGGGAGGCTGGTTCACAATGACACAAGGCACAGCTCTGAATACTTGTGTGTCGGGGCTGCTGTCCTTGTCTTCAGAGATGTCTAGGTTGTGTGAGGATGTGGATGAAGATGTGGATGCATCAGCCGCCCCACATGTCAAGTCTGCCACTGCTGTGATTGTCTTTTCTTCTGATGTGCTTGGTGTATGGGTAGGTGTAGGTGAATCTCGCACTGACACAACACTAGCTGTTGAAAAGGGCCCACAGACCTCTCAGGACACTGAAGTCAGGGATAGGGCAAAACTGACCCTTGATTTAACATCTGCTGGCAGAATCACCAGTGAGGGTATGTCCCCAAACCCTGACTCACCTCTCACTCCAGTAGGTCTGGTGTCTCGGGAAATCAGAAAGTTTGATGGTGGCATTTCTGCATCAGGTGTTTCTGCTGACACTGGGACATCCTCTGTCACTTGCAAAGGAGGACCAAATAAGGAGTGTGGTGAAGTTGTCGAGCAGGATGTGGATGCAGTGCAGTGTGATAAGTGTCAGATGTGGTGCCATGCTACTTGCCAAGGTGTATCAAAGACAGCACTGAAAGCTATCGACAGATTTCATCCTGTAGTCACTTGGTTGTGCCATGAGTGCAAAGTATGGCTGAAAAGACAGGATCAGACATCAAACACCGATCTTGTCACTAAAACCAACGACAGGTTGAAGGCACTAGAGGAAAAGATGGACAGCTCTCAATCTTTCCAACACATGCACACTATTGGGGAAATGTTCGTTGACTTTCAGTCCAATGTAGTGGCAAAAATAGACGGCATGGTACAAACCATCAAAGAACAGCACAAGGTCATGCTTGACAACACAGGGCTCATGACAAAATGGTCTGAGGAGCATAAGGAACAAAAAAACTCATATGCAGAGATTGTTCAGGGTAACTGTGAGAAAGTCATCAAGACCATCAACAAACAGGTTGAATCAGCATCACTGGCCAATAGCGCATCTGCGAACAAGGACACACATACAATGTCCAGGGTTTTTGATGACTTCCTTGACCGTGACAAAAGAAAGTGTAATCTTGTTGTTCACAACTTCCCAGAGCAGTCTAGTGAATCACACGGTTCAAGATCCCAGGCAGACTGTGCTGCCTTTGTGGACATGGTCCGGGAGACCTTCAGCCTGAATGTCAGTGTTTCAAAGTCCTTCCGCCCAGGTGCGGTCTCTGTTAGCAAGCCTCGCCTCCTCATTGTCACTCTGGACTCTGAACAATGCAAGTATGAGCTTCTTAGGCTGGCTCCACAGCTTAAAAAGAACACTAAGTGGTCAAACATCTACCTAAGCCCTGATCTCACATTTAGGGAGAGGGAGGAGCGTCGTAAGTTGCGCGCAGAATTAACTAGTAGAAGGGCTGCTGGAGAGACTGACCTGACCATCGTGCGTGGGAAGATTGTAGCTAGGAAAGTAATGGAACGGGGACCTGTGCAGCCTCCAAGGACACACATCCGGGGGCAGGGAACAGAGTCCAGTGATTCTTCACGACCCCAAAACAGCTCAGAGCTGCCCGTAGACAATTCCAGTTGTGGTGTCCAGGCTCAACCGGGTACTGAGAGGGATCGTGCTGGATCAGCTGTTCAAAATTCCCGGCCCAACAGCAGCACGCCCGAAGTAGAACGACAAAATCCGCCAGCTTCAGAGGCTACACACCCACTGCCTATGGAGGTACCCAACTCTGTGGCGATGGAGGGCGCTTCTGCCTCTAGAAATTCACCTTCCTCTGCTGAGGTATCCGTGCCCAGTCATCCTCACCAACATTCAAATTGACTACACCCAACAGGTGATCACAAGTTAAACATCATGTACACCAACACAGATCAGTTTCTGAATAAACGTGATGAGTTGTGTGTAGCTATTGCTGGTAGCGAGCCAGATATAATTCTTCTCACTGAGATCATTCCCAAGGCGCAAACTCTTCCTATTTCGCTCGCTCTTATATCAGTTTCAGGATACGTATCCTTCATTAATTTTGATCCCTCACAGTCTCGCTTAGGTGCCTCAGGTACACGGGGAGTGTGCATTTTTGTCAGAGAGCATTTGGCTAGTTCCGAATTCAAAGTGGAGGGTTTTCCTCATGTCGAACATGTCTGGGTGACACTGAGGTTAAAGAATGGTGACAGTGTTATGATTGGTTGTGTCTATCGGAGTCCATCGGTGTCTGCACCACAATCCCTTGACTCTCTCTGTGGCCTGTTTAGATCTGTGTGCTCAGGTAACCATACTCACCTCTTGATCGCCGGGGACTTTAACCTGCCCCAAATTGATTGGAATTTGTGTATGTCAACTGCCCCACACTCTCATATCTCTCATAACTTCATTCAACTTTTGCAAGACAGCTTTCTCTTTCAACATGTCCAGCACCCCACTAGATACAGGGTTGGTGAATCTCCGAATCTACTAGATCTCGTGATCAGCAATGAACCACATTCAGTCACAAATATGGATTACTTGCCAGGGCTTGGCAAAAGCGACCATTTGACGCTGCGCTTCAGTCTATGGTGCTACACTCCATTGCCAGTGGTCAAATCAAGTAAACCAAATTTCCTGCGAGCTGATTTTGAGAGTCTCAGGCTTATGTTATCGTCCACTGACTGGCACAGTATTCAAACCTTGCCTATCGATGAAGCCTTCTCCTATTTTACTCATGCTATAGAGACTGCCGCTTTCACGTGCATCCCCAATCGTACAGCGGGAAGGCAACAGAAAAACATTTATGTAACACGTGAGGTTCTCAAGCTGAGGAAAAAGAAACAATCTGCCTGGAATATATACCGACACACACAGGATGAGATGCAGCGCATGCTGAACCACGCTCGTTATGCCATGCTTAGCAATCGACTTCGTGCCCTAACGAGGAGACTGCTGCTAGAGCACGAAAATAAGATAATAGGCAGTATTAAGCAGTCAATCAAACCATTTTGGAGACATGTCAACTCTCGAGTGAAGGCTAGGTCCCGAGTCAGCGATTTGAAGGACGAAAACGGAGTCGTTCAGTGCAGTGCTCCCTGAAAGCAACATTGTTAAACAAGTTTTTTTGCTTCTGTTTTTACCAGAGAGGACACTGCAGCTGTTCCAGATTTCGCAAATCGCTGTGTAGGCGAACATCTGGTGGACTTTGTCATCACTCCCGAACACATTCACCAGAAACTCCGTTGTCTCAAAACCACCAGCAACCAAGGTCCTGACAACTTACATCCTCGAGTCCTGTACGAGGCTGCTGATGTCCTTGCTGCACCACTGTCAACTCTGTATAGGAGAACCCTTGATGAAGGACTGCTTCCGCACACTTGGAAAAGAGGGTCGGTGGTGCCGATTTTTAAGAAAGGTGACCGCCAGAGCGCTAGCAATTACCGGCCCATTAGCATAACTTGCATCCCCTGTAGAGTACTGGAGGGTCTCATCCGTGACCAGGTGATGCAGCATCTGTTACGGAATCACCTGCTTTCTGCTGCTCAACATGGCTTTCGCCCCCGCCGCTCATGCGACTCCCAACTTTTAGAGGCTGTTGACGATTGGAGTAGGAGTATCGAGGCAGGGCAGCCAGTTGATGCAGTATATTTAGATTTTCAGAAAGCCTTTGACTCTGTGCCTCATGAAAGACTGCTCTGCAAACTGCAAGGTTATGGCATCTCAGGGAAAATACTTGCCTGGATAAGGGACTTCTTGAGAGATAGAGAGCAGCGAGTAGTGGTGGATGGATGTGAATCAAATTGGGTTCCTGTGGTGAGCGGTGTACCTCAGGGATCCGTGCTGGGGCCCCTACTGTTTGTGGTGTATGTGAACGATCTGCCTGATGTGTTCCATACGACTCCAAAGGTGTTCGCGGACGATACAAAGGTGTACGCTCCACTTAGCTCGACCAGTTCTTCACTGATTCTTCAGGCAGACCTGGATCGTGCTGTTGCATGGTCTGACACCTGGCAGTTGTCTTTTAACAAGGGAAAGTGCACTGTACTCCATCTCGGAACAACCAATGAGCAGCACACATACACAATGAGAGATAGTCTGCTCGCCCATTCTGCCCAGGAAAGAGACCTAGGAGTCATTATCGACGCAGACATGAAGTTTCGAGCTCAGGCGGCATCTGCGGTGGCAAAGAGTTCCCAAATCCTAGCATTGATTCGTAGATCATTTCGTGCAATCAACCTGGTGTCGCTTCCGATTCTCTTCAAAACTCTTGTGAGACCACATCTTGAATATGGGAACTTGCTCTGGGGGCCCTTCAACCGAGAAGACCAGAAAAAGGTCGAGAGAGTGCAACGGCGTGCCACCCGAATGATCCCTGAAATACGACATAAGCCGTACAGTGAGAGGCTGCAAGATCTTCGACTTCCCTCTCTATACTACAGAAGGCGACGGGGGGACATGATCCGCGTATTCCAGATATTTCATGGCGACATCGATCTCGACCCTGAACGCTTCTTCCAGCGAGACGCTAACTCTCGGACGAGGGGACACGAATACAAACTGGTTAAACCTCGTGCCGAGTCTCGTATCCGTCGCAATGCATTCGGCATTAGGGTTGTTAACGACTGGAATGGTCTCCCCAGTCATGTTGTCACTGCACCTACTGTCAACACATTCAAGACCAGGCTTGACAAACACTGGGAGGACTATTGGTATACCATACCTGACACGGATTAGGTAGTGAAACCACACTTACACGAGCTCACTAAGACCGGACACCTACAGGCCTAGAGCCTCATTAAGTCCGTATCCTTCAAGTTCAAGTTCAAGTGTATGTCGATATTTTTTTTGGGGGTGAGCATCAAAGCCCACTCGAGAGGGAGACTGCCTCAAAGGGGAGACCCCCTCATCCGGCAGCACAGCTGGTACAGCACCTTGGTTCAGGGAGTCAGCAGGGCCAGCTGCACAGCCCTCCGAAGCAGCCTCACACTGTGCACCCATGTCCCTCTCCCGGTGGTCAGGGCTATGGGCGCTGTCCACCACCCGGACGCCAACAGAGCCAGCAGGTGATACCAAGGTCTTCGGAATGGTGCTGAAGGTATCAGAATCTGTTGGCACGTCATCAAGGTGAGGTCCCACACCACCACCAGCTTGGGTGGCGGGCCGCCCGGCTGGCGGGGTTGAAGGGCCCACTGGGGCCTGTTCCAGCTGAACAGGACCCTGGGTATGGTCCCTCTGGACACCGGCACCAGGTGAAGGCAGAGGCAACACTGCCGGAGCAGCGGAGGACGCATTCGCACCTGTGACCGCTGAGGCCCCATGGCGCCTCCCCCTGGGTGTGCGGAGGTCACACCACAGATAGCCAGGATGTCACCTCATGTCGCACCAACACTGACCTCCACAGCCCTGCTTGAGCCCTTGGGTTTGACAAAGATCCTGCCCTGCGAGGTGTAGTGGGTGATGAGTGGAGACTTGTGTTTAGGGTAGTGAAGGTCCTTGAGGATTTTTACTACTGCAAGACGCTCTGCTGTGAGGCTCTCATGGACTGAGAGACCGAGTCTACGAGGCCTGGTGCGTTGGCGGTAAACAGCTTCTCTCTCTGCGTAGTTGAGGAATCGAAGAAGAATTGTGTTTTTGTTTCTTAGCCTGTGGCAGGCCGAAATAGCTAAGGGGTGGATGCCGATTCCGAGGTAGTCCCTGATCAGTTCCAGGACAACAGTACGTGTGTCCTCTCCAAAATGGAATGGGGGAACCGCATCTCCGGAAAGGAGAAGGGTGGTGAGACGGCTGTATTGGGCCTGGAGCTCAACTGCTGTTTTCAGTTTGGTGTGCCCTGACACCAATTCCGAGCAACAGCTGCCTACAGATGCCACATTTGAAGCCAGGTCTGTTTGTTTTGTGTTCAAGGTGGTGAGGTTCAATTCTACAGCTTCCCTCCTCTCAATGTTCTCTGACACCACAAACTGTAGGCCCTGGAGTTCTGACTTCAATTCTGCCAAAGATTGCTTTAGGCCATCAATTTCTCTTTTGAGAATAGAGTTTTCCTCTGAGACTCTTTCAAGCGAGCATCCACATATTTGGAATTTATTGGGGCCATGGCGTAAGAGGACCACAATCGTGTGATTGAGAGGTTTGCCTTTCCTAGGTGATCTGGGTTGGGTTCTACCTAAGAGGTCCTGATTTAGTTGTGTCGTGCAGGCCAACAACACACAACTCCAATCAGATGCTCAAGACTGAATCCAAATTCCGCTAACTAGCAACCGACAGACGAGTAAGTAACGCTGAGGTCTAAAGAAGTCACTAAGATAATGGGGTAAGAATAAGGTGGGCGATGCTCAACTTTAAGAGGAGCCAGCCGTTTGCCAAAAGGGCAACAAAGTTTTTGAAGTGGATTCCTGTGGAATACGTACAACTGATCAGTTTCACCAACAGAAGGCACCAGAAATTAGCACACTTGAATGCTGGGTTTATGTTGACCTAGTGACACCGCAAGAAGCAAATTTTAAGCACAGAGTATGTCATTGGAACTACTATTATGCCTTATTTACCTTTGAACGTGCAGGCGTTTGCCAAAATGGCCGTGTGACAATGTAGTGTTGAACTGCCTGTACTTGGACGTTCATCAACCCGAAGAAAAACTGTGGGATCAGAAAAAAATTCAGATTCCTTTTCCAATATCAGAGTCTACAAAAAATAACAAAATTTATATACTGCAATATACGCTGTATGAAAAACCAGAAATGGGAACACTTTCACCTTTAATAGTTTGGCGCAAAAATATGGCGCAAAACAAAGTGAAGCTGAGTCACTATTGCATTGATGTGTAGACGAAGACGACGTAAGTAATAATTTAGACGCGATGTTTTGGAAAAGAGGTATTGCTTTGAATAAAGCACTTGACTTCAAACAAGCTAGGAAGGAATTTATATTAAGCCCCTAACGTAACTCAAGTCACGCCTACCAACGCTATATACTACCGCACCTAATCCAAGAGACCACGGAGCGCAATCAGGCACGTCCGGCACCCAGGAGCGGAGGGAGAGGACTGGAGCACGCCTCTTTGACCTTTTGAATGTTGGACTTCGGATTCAAAAGGTCTAACTTTCAAAGGATAGAGCCTCTGAACATCAGACCCTTTGATCAGTGGACCTTCTGATGTGATCCTTTTGAACCGCGAGATGTGATCTGCCTACTACCATAATACCCAAGATCTCATAAAAAATGTCATATTGCACACTGGCCTATTTCTACCCACACAATGCAATGCTATTTCTATTGTTAGTTACTTAGTTAAGGACTTTTTATAAGGCCCCCTCCTGTGTCCTATAACCATTCAGCCATTATTTGGGTAATTCTAAAGGAAGACAAACTAATCACTTAGACGCTTAAGAGATATGGTTTCCGACCCTTTCCACCTCACTCTCATCGATGCTCAACACAGCTGTCCACGCCCAAGCACCAATTCCGCCAAAAATGAAAATGAAAATCTAAGTGCTAGGTATTATACCCCACCACGCCACACACGATACGATACGATACGATACGATAAGTTTGTCGAAATTTGAAGGCTTACAAGAGCCTGTTGGATTCGGTCATCAACGAGCTCCTGTTAGAATATGTCACGGCTCAGTCTTGCGGAGGTACATAGTAACTCTGATTTGCCCAATGGGCGTCCAATTTGGCCTTGAACTGTGAGAGAGTGGTGGCGTTGACGACGTGGTAAGGGAGAGCATTCCAATCATTAACAACCCTAACACCAAAGGAAAAGCGACGGACTCTTGAGACAGCATTTGGTTTCATCAGCTTCAGGGCGTGACCGCGCGTACGTCCTCGACTGTCGAGCTCCAGGAACTGTGATGGATCTTGGTCCATGTCGCCATGAAGAAGTCGAAAAACCTTGATCATGTCACCACGACGTCTCCGAAAGTAGAGAGAAGGCAAGCCAAGCTCACGCAAACGTTCGGTGTAAGGGAGATGGGCCAGTGCTCGAACCATGCGTGTCGCACGTCGCTGGACCCTCTCGACTAACTTCTGGTCTCCTCTATTAAACGGACCCCAAACAACATTCCCATATTCCAAGTGGGGACGGACCAGTGTCTTGTAGAGAAGCGGAAGTGTAAACGTATCGATGTTGGCAAACGATTTTCTGATCACAGCTAGGACCCTCGATGCCCTGGAAACCGCAGAGGCAGCCTGTTGCCTAAATTTAAGGTTCTTGTCAATGACAATTCCGAGGTCCTTTTCCAGAAACGACTTTTGCAGCGTCACACCGTTCATGGCAAAGTCGAAGCTTCTGTTTGACTCACCGATGTGTAAGATCGAGCACTTTCCCAAGTTGAAGGGCATTTGCCACAGCTCCGACCACCTCAGCATGCGGTCGATATCGAGCTGCAAGCTGACGGCGGATCGAATGTCATTGGCGCTAGAGTATAATTTCGTGTCGTCGGCAAATATTTTTACTGCGGAATTTACAGCGTCTGGGAGATCATTGATATAAATCAGAAACAAGATTGGACCAAGCACTGATCCCTGAGGCACACCGCTGATGACAGGAGCCCAATCAGAAGCAGAGGAACCAACAACTACCCGCTGGAGACGGTTTGATAGAAAGGCTTTAATCCATTTTAAGACTTTGCCACGAACACCATATGCAGCTAGTTTGGTCATCAGCCGGCAGTGAGGAACGGAGTCGAACGCCTTCCGAAAATCTAAGTACACCGCATCAACAGGGTTTTTGTTCTCCATCATCAGGCTCCATTCTTCCAAGACCTCCAGCAGCTGCGTTTCACATGAACGTTTTGGGCGGAATCCATGTTGGTCCTTAGAAAGGAGATTATGGGTCTTCAGATGGTCCAGAAGCTCGTCTCTGAGTATTGACTCCAGGACTTTGCAGGGTATGGCTGTCAAGCTCACAGGTCTGTAATTGCCTGGGTCCTGTTTATTTCCCTTTTTGAAAATTGGCGTGATGGATCCCAAACACCATTCCTTAGGTAAGCAACCAGCGTCTAGTGATTTCCTGAACAGTTTGGATAGGGGCGCGCTAAGAGAAGAAGATGCCTCATGCAAAACTCTGGGGTGAAGGCAGTCTGGCCCCGGGGAGCTGCATGTTTTGAGAGACCTTAACTTCCCATATACAATGAGTGGCGAGATGGTGATGTCCCTGAGGAAGGGCTGCGGGCAGCGAGTTGGGAAATCAGGTATGGAACGGACATCCTCGCGTGTGAAAACCCGTGTAAAAAACCTGTTTAGAATTGAAGCCTTCGCAAAGTCATCAGACTCCAACTGACCTTCTTCGTTTAATAGATCGTCGACTCCTGATCTGGTCTTCAGCCTCGACCCTGTATACCTCCAGAAAGCCTTTGGGTTGATCTTTATGTTGTGCGCAAGGGCACGCTCGTGGTCTCTTTGCAACTTACGGGTCATAGACCTCAGCTCCTGCTCACAGTTTCTTAGACGTGCCAAGTCCATTATGTCCTCGGTCTGATGGTAGACTAGTGCCAGTCTTCGCTTTTTCTGTTTGAGGTGCATGGCAGAGCTAGTCATATATATGTTTTTTCGGTTTGACCTGACCCTAGATTTGGGTATGTGGCTATCCATTGCCGCGTCCAGAACATTCGTAAAGAATGAATAGGCTTCTCCAACTTCCAGGTCGTCCATGATGTCCCAATTTATTGCCCCTAAGTGCTGATTTAGGGCCTCAAAATTGGCACGCTTAAAATTTTGGCGTGAGGCAAGACACTCCCTCCTTCTCGCGTAGCAGTTGAGTGAAAACTGAAGGGTGAGATGATCGCTCTTCCCTATGCCGGAGAGAAATTGCAAGTTGCGCACCAAACCCTCCTCATCTGTGAAGATGAGATCCAATATGCTGGACGCTTCTCCCTGCCGAAATCTGGTGGGCTTTTGAACATGCTGGAAGAGAAAAAACTCGTGCATGATGTCAATCAGCTTGTGCGATGCGTGACTCTCGCCAGCTACTGAAAACTCGCCTACCCAGTCGATTTGTGGAAAATTGAAATCACCTGTGATAAGCAGATGAGAGGCAGACATTGCTGAGACATGGCTCATTAGGTTCCAGAAGTCATGCATGCTTTGGTGGCTGTCTCTGGAAGGGCTGCGGTAGATGCATCCAATAATCAGCCAGTCCTGTCGATGGAGCCTGACTTTCACCCAGAGATGTTCCAGAGTTGTGGCAGACAATGAGATGACTGTCGCATGTAGGTTATTGCGCGTGTATATGGAGATGCCTCGTTGACCAGATAGGCCAAGATTCTCATTGGTGGGATCAAAACTTGTGAACAAGGAGTAGTTTGCAATATTCAAAAGGGCCTGATCTATTGGGAAACGTTGTGCCTTTGGTATTACCTCAGTGAGAATTATAATGTCTGGCTCCTGGCCTGCAATGGCCATACAGAGGTCCTCACGCTTGTTAAGAAACTGGTCGATGTTGGTATACCAAACAAGAAGGTCCTGCACGTTGTGATTGTGAATGAGTCAATTTGATGGGACTGATTGGGTGTTGTCAGTTGGAGCACAAATGTTTGCACGAGGGGCTGATGGATCCCGCTCTGCATTGACTGATGGGGTCTGTTCATCCATCATCGATCCACTTGTGTCTGGCGCCATAAGGTGTGACTGCGCAGCCTGAGAGGTAGTAGCCTCCTGAACCATGGCAGTATTCTCTGCTGTCTGTGATTGGCCCACCCCATTTGGCTGAGGGCCATCCTGCGCCTCTGGATGAGTGACTGCACCAGCTGGGGCTGGCAAGATGGCTCCATTTCTACGTCCAGTAGTGGCTACCTCTTTGGGTACTCTGGAGGCATTTCCTGGCCCATCCACCTTGCAAATTCTCCCCCTCTTGATTATCAAGCCCTGTTCCCCAGCATCTCTACGCCTCCAGAGCTCCTCTCTAAGCTGCTTCTGAGCCTGGCGCTCCTTCCATGTCAGGTCTGGGGTTATGAAAACCCGATTCCAGTCAGAGCGCCTGAGCTGGGAAGCCATGGAAAGGATGTCATGCTTTGACTCCTCGTTGTCTAGGGTGACTATGAGAAGCCTGGGCCTTCCAGAGACAAGCTTCCCAGCACGGAATGCCCTAGGTGCATGAACATTAAGGTGGAGCACCTCTTTGACTATTGTCTCAAAAGAGACATGTCAGCAGAGGAGCGCTCCCTTTGGCTGGCACCTGTCTGTTCAGGCAGGTTGTGGATTACTAGGTTTCTTGCCCGCTTGTTCTTGTCTATGAAGTTGTCAAAGACCTGTGATATGGTTTGTGCATCTTTAAAGGGTTATCTGGCCACCTGCAGTCTGGGGACAAACTGAAGACAACTTGTTGTCCATGTCTTTCACCACCTTCTCACATGTCCCTTTCACCATATCTGCATATGAAGCCTTTGATGACTCACTTTCGGTCAAAGACCTTCGCATGATCATGGATTGTTCCTGGGAAGCCTGTTCAAGTTCCTTAAATGCACATGCAACAAGCTGGGTATGTTTGCGCAGTGAGTCTTTTAGTTCGCTCACAGTGTTAACAAGGTATGAGTTGACCTCGTTGGCTGAAGCTTCAGGGTCACTAAAGCAGGGGCTGGACTCTGTCTGTGTTGAGTGATTGGCCACAATGGTGGTACATGAGCCACTGTTGTCTGCCTGCACAGCTATTTCTGCAGTGGTGCATGTGGGTCTTGGTTGAAGGCTCCTTTTGCATGCATTGCATAAGAAGGCAAGTGACTGGTGTTTCTTCAAAGCATTGAATGCAGGCTTAGGAACATCCTGACAAACTGCATGATACCATGCCAAGCATGTGTCACATTGCACACCTTGTTGCCCATTTTTTACTTCTAACCCACACATAGAATTGCCAGGGCCCCCTTTGCACAGTCAGGGAGAAGCTCTCGTCACTGGCAGATCGGGACAGAGTGGGTGATACAACAGTACCTACATCAAGTGGGAGAGACTTGATGGCTGAAGCAACAATGCCCTGGCTGCCCCCACCGGCCCCCATGCCAGTTGTGGAAGCCACATTCATGTGTTGTTCACTGCCACTTTTCCCACCACAATCAACCTGAAAGACCCTTTACATTTCTAGAGCTGCCAGGTGCTTTCACTACCCGACCACTACCACGCCCACCCTCACCATTCCCTGCACCTAAACCTGAGTGGGCATTAACGTCTCGCTGTGGGGAGGCTGGTGCCGTTGACTCTGCTCCCTGAAGAGCTTTTTGTCCATGGGTGGCTGGAGAGCGCTCATTCTTTGATGATGGCTCATCCTTCCTAGGCAGCAAGGGGAGCGCTGCAAGGGCATGTTCTAATTTTTATGTGATTTTTGTGCTTTTTTGTTGTTTTTATTGTTGTTTTTGTGAATTTTTTTATATCTAATGTGACTGAGCTGTAGTCTGTGTCCAGGGGAGAAGACCGTAACCGTGCAGGAAATGTTAAGACGATACCAGATGTGGTGTTTTCCAATCTCACATTGATGCAAATAAAAAGCTTTAAATTGATACCTTGCTTTAAATAACTCCAGATAGTAACAAAATACCCTAAAGTGTCACAATTTTCTTTGAAAACGTAACATAACCTAACCGTACCTCACCATTTTTCGATTAAGCGACGTTACCTGTGGTGCTGACTTTCGCCTCCAACGGCCTCGGCTTTACCAGCTAACGCCGGCAAAGGCCGGGCCTTCGGAGGACTCATGTCCGCTCACTTCCCTCGCGGGCTTCGCTCACAAACTGTCCTGATTCGTGAAATCTTTGGACCACACTGTGTTGAAAAATCTGGATTTTCCTTTATTGTACCTGCCTCATCACTATTGGGGAAGATCAGTCGAAAGTTGAGATTGATTTCTCTTGGCGGGAAATCTGCTGATTCATGTAGCGTTTTTCTGGACTATTTTCTCAGAGATCTAGAGTATTATTCTTGTATTGAAATATTATTTTGGAATCCAATTTGGCATTGTGAATTGGTGTCATGTTTGTTTATTACATGATTCTTCTGGTGGTGCATCGCTAATCGTGAGGTACATGACAGATTTTGTGCTGAATTATATTGTAATATAAAATCAGCGAGGGAAGTGAGGATTATATTTGAGCTCAGCATGTCTGGTTACATATGAAACCATGCTTTACTAGTTCGTAATGAATTAATTTGGCTTCCTTCAGTTATACCATTATTTTTGTGGTTTTAAGTGTCACCTTCCTCGCACCAGTCTGCCAAATTCTCACCAGGTTGATAAAATTTGCACCAATCCCTCCTGTCTCCAAGAGCACTCGCACTGACAAGATCTCGTCAAAAATGTCATACTTTGCACACTGTGGTCAAGCTAGGTCAAAAAAGAAAAGGCTAAACAGAATAATTCAAAATTTATTAATTTTGAATTTTTTTTCAAAATAATATATAGTTCAAGACAAGTTCAATGATATTCAAAACTTGTTCATCAGACCATGCATTTTCTAGTTATGAAGCATCAACGATGAGTCTACAAGGTGATTTGAAAATGCCTCAGGCTATTACTCGGTCGACGTTGGTCAGAGGGGGCCAAGATACTCACAGGCATGTTCCTGGCCCAAAACTACCCCAGACCCAGAGTTTCAGATTTTTCTAGACATGGTGGTGTCAAACTGAAATATATTTTCTTGTTTCGTCCTGGAATGCCCCAACTGTCACCTGCTGCTGACGGGACCACGACCATGTTGGGACCAGTCATAGATCAATCACAGCTCAATTAATGTATAGCGTCCAAAACATAAAACTTTCCAGCTCTTTTAAGTTCAATATTTTCGGTTGTATATGGGAAATAGTGCAGCAAAGTTTAATTTTGCCCAAAACAAAACATTTAACAAACTTTTTAAACTTTGAGGGCAGATACACCTCAGACCTAAGCTCTACTGAATTTATTTCTTAACATTTTTATGTTAACCCTAGTACCTCATTGGATGGAAGATTACTGCCACCACCAACCCACCAACTCATCACCGATGCAACGAAAGCAATAACGACACTATTGTTTTAATATAAGACGCTGGATGTAACACATACAAAATCGTGGACCAACACCTATAGCACGATGAACACCCCCTCCAACAGCAAGCGCAGACCACTGGATGTGACGTCACACCTCGTGGCATATAACATGATAAAATTGAATTATTAAATTTCCAAAGTTTTACAAAAAGGGTCAAAGAATCAAAAATAAAATGCTTATTCATTGCATATAGGATAAACCTTATTACCGCGTATTTTCACAAATTCGTAAGCGGGAAGTGTCTTTCGCAGCAGTTTAACACACGACTCAGCGGTGAAAGAATTCCTTCACGCCCGTGTGACGTCACTTGGAAGTGGAGGAATACCTCTTGAATGTACCTTTAAAAAGGATCTTGGATGGAAGCGATAGAACACAAGGTACGCTCTTGGTTACCACGATAAAAATATGCCTGAGTTGGGGGAGTATTTGTTCCAAAGATGCAAAATAGTCAAAATATAAACATTTTTTACAAAAAGCAGAATATAAATTTATTAACTTATATTTTCAGTTTTAAGTACCTACTGTGGCTATATTAATATAATATTTCTTACTTAATACGTCATTATCTGCAGGAAGGAAAACACACAGTGAACCAAACCAATAGACACTGTTACCGCTTTGCGCAGTAGTTGAATGATCTGCGCCAGTAGCTGAGATATTCCTCTAATATGGTTGCAATGTTATAAAGTGAACTGTTTTAGCCTTTACAAGTATACTAAGATAACTTCAGCTGTTTGAAGGGGATCACTCTTCTGCTTTAACCCTCGCCCCGGTGGGGTGTGTTTGAACACCTCCTCGGGCTCGGGGGCTCAAAGTTTTTCCTACTAAACGGCTGGCATTTTCGACTAGTCCATAGGGAACACATGTTAAAAACTTGCAATCTAGAGCCTCGGGAGAGTATCTTTAACCACGCGCAGGTTCACGAAATGCAGTTCAAATGAACGCCAGGACATTTTTATTTTCATTTCCGGGGTCAAAACCGCCAGCCGTAACATTAACCAGCGAGCTAGAAGGCGAAAACCGGTCCCATGTTTTGGTTTCATTTTCAGGCGTGGGTTCGAATCCTAGAAGCGGCCAAACTTTTCATAGAGTCCGAATGTGCAAAACACAATGTATTCGCTTGAAATTCATGCAACTTTGCGCCCTTCATGCTTTTAGCTCTAAGGGATGCTTTTGCCTAGTGCAGAGGCGGATCCAGGAGTAAATACGTCATGTTCCAGGGGCGGATCTAAGGGGATGGTAGGTGATGAGGGCGACCGCGTACCATTAGCCTGGCCTTGAGCACGGCAAAAGGCCCTCCGCAGGGCATAGGCGGATCCAGGGGGACAAGGGGGAAACATGCCCCCGATCGACCCTCGGCGCCCCCTGAAATGGTCACGGCGCCCCCTGAGAGGTCGATGGCGCTCCCCTAAAATGTCGCTTCCTATCCCCCCCAGGATGCGAAAATCAGCGCCTACCGATTGAATTTTGCACCCACCTGATAGATTTTACCGTTCAAAAATGGCGCCCCCGGAACGGATTGCGCCCCCCATGGGCAATTCTGAATCCGCCTATGAAGCAGGGGCTCCCTTTATAGGGGTGTTCACGGCGCATGTGTACGGTGTGGACAGTGTGTACGGTCTGAGTACAGCCAATCAGCGTCGAGCAGAACTAGGTCATGGGGCGGGGCCTAATCTGGCGCGAAGAGGGTATGACGTCACAAACCTGTGTACAGTGTGGACGGTTGGAGACCGTGCACACCGTACACATGAAAAAAGCGACGCAAGTGGCGCGCTTACGACATTGCGATCCCGACAAGCAGAGGACCGCAGAAACCGTCAGTTATCCATTTGGAAGTTGAAAAGAGGAATCAATCGTGGGTGAGGGACTGTGGCTCGAGGGAAATTTATTCTAGGCACGTGGTTGTGTGAAAAAATCAAATATAGAAATGTATTTAGCCCTTCCTCAAGGATATCTCGTACTGCCAGTGTCTCTATTGCTTTGGTACTGCCAACGGTTTTAGAATTAGCCGGTGCCTGTTCTGATGGAAGAATCTTGCAAGTTGACTGTTGGTCTTTTGCAAACAGTCATAGGAAAATGGCATTTATACTGTTGATGATGGTGTTTTCAGAAGCTCAGCATCCAGGGCTCATGCGTCAGACACCAAACACATGTGTTCGTTCTGTTCATTTGACCGTGCACACCGTACACATGAGTCTGACGTCATGGCACAGATGGGCGGGGCCTACATAGCCTGAGGCATGTTTACGTCCACACTGTACACATGCGCCGTGAACACCCCTTATGTTCAGTGGGTGTTTTTAGGTAAATTCAAGGAGCCCAAACGCCACGGATACTGGTCCCGGGGGTCCCAATAGCTGGCCTGGAGTCCCCCAAAAGTATCAAACCTTATTTAATAAGTACGTTTAAATACACACCACCCAGATGATTTATTGACTTTTAACGCTCAATTTATGAAAAATGGAAACCACGAGCGGGGGCTCCTACGATTGAAAACCGAGCCTCTTTTTGAGAAAATTCTGCATCCGCCCCTGCCATGGTCCCCAAAGTGGCTGAATTGTACCCACTTTCAGCCGATTGTCATCGAAACGACACCATGTTCGCAATGTTTCCTGAGATTGCCTTCCCCAAACGTATGGCCTAGATCCGCCCCTGTCCTAATAAAAAGGGACAATGAATCAACCCTCAGCGTCCTCTCAAATGTTCATGGCGGTGCTCTGAAGGGTCGATGGTGCCCCCTGAAATGTCACCTCACCCCCTCCCCCGATGCAAAAATCGGCGCACCGCTATAGAATTTGACATCCACATGATAGGTTTTGTCGGCCAAAAGTGCCGCTCCCTTGATATGGATGGCGCCCCCGTAAGATGCCCCTCCGATCTGCGACCCTGGATCCGCTTATGCCCGCTACGTAGTCGTATTAATTCACTGGTCGCGTACGCTACTGGCCGACATCGCACCTCTGCTCAATACCGACATGACAAAACTACACGAAAAATAATTCGAATAGCATATGTGATGCACTGCTTCTCCATCCTGTTTTGGGTACAAACAAATACCACAGTCACCAGCTGCAGCCGTTTGTGTTTACCTTATATCAATGTACTAAACTAGTATTATTTTTGGCATATTCCTAGTATATTATACTAAAACTGGTACTAAACTATGATTCTGATCACTTTGGGTACAAAACTTTGAAGTACCCGTTATTCAACTGCCCTGCTCGGGCTTTTCCAGTGGCACGAAAAAACGGCGGCGGGAAGCGCCGTTATACTTAGCACACCTTATCCTTGATTGATTCCGCAACTTTCCTCAAAATTTTAAGTTTGGGTCATCTCAGGTCAGATCGCCAGTGCAGGTCAAGTGACCACACCTAAAAAAATGTTTAAGTTGGCATAAGTAAGATATTGGTGAATCTATCAGATCTAAACTTATAATACACAATGGCCTTACCGAGTTCTACAAAAATTTGTTCTGGGATTTTTCATATCGATGACCTAAGGTTAAGTACAGACCATGACCTCTCCATTGGAAATACATGGGACAAACAGAAATTGGGCTGTATTTGTGTAGATAAAGCGGACGAAAATTTCATATTCTCCCAATCGAAGAATCCTGGCCCCTTTTCCAGGTTCATGTTACAACTCGCGGGGGGGGGCCCGGCCCAACCCCCGGGCCCCGGGGCGCGGGCCCCGGCGAAACTGGCTCAAAACGCCCAGGGTGCCGTCGGGGGGGCGGGGCCCGACACCGGCCGGGCCCACCCGCAGCCTCCACACCCATAAACTTTTGGCCTGTGATCTCTAAGAGGTCTTCTGGAGCTACTTAAGCAGTTTTCAGACTTAGGTCAATAGCTTTGCATGAAATGATGATACAGTTTTTATTGTCATACCATTGCGTTTGTATTGCTATTGCAGGTCGCACGATATGCATATTGACTATGTTAGGTCAAGAAATGACCTTGACCTGACCTGAGGTCAGGTCATTTTTGTGTTGTGACCTAGTATGGTCATATTATAGATCATTCGATTATCCGTGACGAGAGAAAGAGAATGGTGCCTATGAAATTATTCTAACTCAACTCTGCCAGATGCTGAAGCGCAGAAACTCTACTCAAATTGCCATCTTCTTTGATCTGTCATCACCTCAATATTGACCTGAGTCAAAAAGTGATCAATATGGTTTCTTCATGAATTTGTATGAGCTATCCATCAGCCACGCACGTTTTTCACTCAGTCCCGCATAGGGGCCGAGTTCGAGGGGGTGTTCAAACATCTCCCACCCGGGTGAAGGTGGCTCGGAGGCCCACTGGGGCGCAGGTTAAACTTTTTTGGAGAGGAGGTCACTTCACCTGCACTGGTGACCTGATCTGAAATGACCTGACCTTAAATTTTTTGGAAAGGTTGTAAAATTGATAAATGATTTACCAGTGATCAATTGATCAGGTGGCATATCCCCCCCTGGGCCATAATACCTGACCATTGGATCTTTTTCCTGCCACACCAAAAAACAAAAATGTTTACCAATTACGGTTTTTTGGTGTCGCTGGAAAAAATCTAAAAAGGGGTTATTAGCCCTTGTCCCATCGGGGAGCCATCGATGCCCCCCGCTAAGGTTGTTTTCAGAATAAAATAAAAATGACTAGGCGCAGCACTGCGAATGAGGGCTCTTCCTCCACTAGCGGATCTAGAGGGGGCCAAGAGGCCATGCCCCCTCAAATGACGAAATTTTGACCGATTTACTTAAAAAAACACTATGTTTTTAAGATTTTTCCCCTATCTGCCCCCCTCCCAAACAGCGCTCCTGTGTCCGCCAGTGTCTACCTCTCACCCCCATCATTTCCCCACCATCCATAAAATTTTTACTCCGGATCAACACAAAGTCATGACAGCAGGCGAGATCAACCAAAAGTCACCTCACTTTAACTTTTGAGCTCTATAAGTACTACATTTCTTAGTCGATTGACTTGAAACTTCCTACACTTCATGACCACTCCAGGGTCTACAAGGTGTATATCCAGGATTTTTCGATTTCGTGACCTGAGGTCAGGTCACGAGGTGACCTCTGCCATTGAAAAAGCCGCCATGGGAAAAGCTGTCTTATGATCTAAAAGGCCACAAAATGATTGAAAATGCTTGGATCGCTCAGAGAAGCGTTCTTGGACATCCTTTCACAGACCTTATGGGTGATGTTTTCCCTTTGACCTACCTGAGGTCATAACAGGTAACTAGGGGTCAAAACAGTATTTTGACGATAACTTTTGATCTAATCAAGCTAGAGCGCTGAATCAAACGACATCGTGTATTTCTCATCACTGGCTTTAATTTGGTAAGCGGCAAAGCTACTTTCTGACCTTTCATGAACTCAGGTCATAGGTATTAGGTCACGAGGTAGCCTCTGGTGGTCAACTGGCGGGAGGACATTATTTTTCGCATAGCGGAAAAGGCCCTGGCATTTTCTCATCAAATTTAGTTTACCACATATCAGTAGCTCTAATGGCACGAGAGCTATACCCAGTTTTCTTAAACGTTGTATATTCTAGTGGAAATAGCGTATCGTGACCTAATGTGACCTCTGGAGGTTAAGTCATTGACCTGAGCGCTAAAACATGTACTAAAATCACACGAGCTTTCTAATGCACTTTGCAGATTAGAAGGCCCCCTCTAACACCCTCCATATTTTCGGAGTTAGAGGGGCCATCGATGTCCCCCGTGGGGCGAAGGTGACGCCGGACCCCCGGTGGGGTGTGGGTTAAAACACCCCTACCGGGTTGAGGGATAACCCTCGGCCCACCATAGTCTAGTATGCGAGACAGTGGCGATGCAGTATTCGACAAAAAAAAACGGGAACATCCTTTAAAAGGCGATAGACAGTGACGCTGCGCGTCTCACACGTGAGAGATCCAGCTTATCTACGTTCACGTTAGAATTCTAAACGAATTTTCTAAACATAATATAAACAGGTTTCTAGCAAGCCACCGGGGTTAACCCTTGCCCCACCGGGGGGCCATCGATGGCTCCACCCTAAAGTTTTTCCGGGATAGCAGAAAAACGACGAGGCGCAACACCGTGGTTGAGGGCTCTACCTCTTACTACATCATTTTCCCCCATCCCTGAAATTTTTTACCCCGGGTCACCTAAGGTCACGTCACCAAGTGAGGTCAACCAAGGTCACCTCACTTCAACTTTAGAGCTCTGTAAGAGCTACATTTCAAAGTCCATCGATTTGAAACTACCTACACTTTATGACCCCTCTAGGGTCTACAAGGTGTATATCCGGGATTTTTCGATTTCGTGACCTGGGGTCATGTCACGAGGTGACCTCTCCCATTGACAAAGCATGGGGAAAAGCTGTCTTATGATCTAAAAGTCACAAAAACTATTGAAAATGCTCCTCTTCGTCAGAAAAGCGTTCTTAGACACCCTTTCACGGATTCCAGGGGCCATATTTTCCTTTTGACCTCTCCAAGGTCATCCAAGGTCACCAGGGGTCAAAAACAGTATTTTGACAATAACTTTTGACCTATATAAGCTAAAGCGCTGAATCAAACACCATCGTGTATGTCTCGTCACTGGCTTTCGTTTGATATACGGAAAGGTCACTTTCTGACCTTTCGTGACCTCAGGTCATCTTAGGTCACGAGGTGACCTCTGGAGGTCAAACGATTGGCAAGAGGTCTTTACGTTTCACATAGCGAAAAAGTACTGCCAATTTCCTATCAAATTTACTTTACCAGACCTCAATAGCTCTAATGGCATAAGAGTTATGCCCAGTTTGCTTAAGAATTGCATATTTGAGTGAAAATAGCCGATCTTGACCTAATTTGACCTCCAGAGGTCAAATTAGGTCAAGATCGGCTATTTTCACTCAAATATGCAATGATTAAGCAAACTAGGGATAACTCTTATGTCATTAGAGCTATTGAGGCCTGGTAAATTACATTTGATAGCAAATTGCCAGTACTTTTTCCGCTATGTGGAACGTAAAGACCTCCCGCCAGTGGTTTGACCGCCAGAGGTCACCTCGTGACCTAATATGACCTGAGGTCACGAAAGGTCAAAAAGTGACCTTGCCGTATATCAAATGAAAGCCAGTGACAAGACAAACACGATGGTGTTTGTTTCACCGCTCTAGCTCAATTAGGTCAAAAGTTATTGTCAAAATACTGTTTTTGACCTCTGGTGACCTTGGATGACCTTGGAAAAGTCAAAGGGCAAATATGACCCCTGGGATCCGTGAAAGGGTGTCCAAGAACGTTGTTCTGAGCAGTCTGAGTATTTGCAATCATTTTTGTGGCTTTTATATCATGAAATAGCTTTTCCCCATGCTTTTCCAAAGGGAGAGTTCGCCTCGTGACCTGACCTCAGGGCACGAAATCGAAAAATCCCAGATATACACCTTGTAGACCCTGGAGGGGTCATAAAGTGTAGGGAAGTTTCAAATTGATCGACTTTGAAATGTAGCTCTTACAGAGCTCTAAAGGTGAAGTGAGGTGACCTTTGGTTGACCTCGTCTGGTGACCTGACCTTGGGTGACCCGGGGTAAAAAATTTCAGGGATGATGGGAAAATGATGCAGTGAGAGGTAGAGCCCTCAACCGCGGTGCTGCGCCTCGTCGTTTTTCTGCTATCCCGGAAAAACCTTAGGGGGCCATCGATGGCCCCCGGTGGGGCGAGGGTTAAGATGGACATAAAAAGCTCACTTTGGTTCCAGGCTTAATTTGCCCCAACGTAAGCTACAGTCATTGTATAGTTTTTTCCCTGAAAGTTCTGTGGCAGGCTTGAAATTGCCATAGGTTGGTATAACTGATAGAGTGTGACTTTTACCTTAGTGATTATACCGTAGATGGACTCTCTTCCATTTGCTGAAATAATTTAAGATTAAGCTGCTCTGCTTAGAAGGTGATTTTCAAAAAATTATTAACTATTTGTAATGACACCAGGAATGAAACAACTTCTCTGTATTTGTAAACATCCACACTCCATGCCAGGGCAGAGAACACTTCAGTTCACGAGACCGCACCGAGCCTACAAGGTAGTCACGACGGGTTAAACGTCTTGAGCAGATTATTTTTGACAGTGGTGATGATCTTGAAGGCCTCGGCAGCGTCTGGGCTGTTGTTCTTGTCTGGATGCAGCATCACCGCCAGCGACTTGTACGCCCTGTTGACGTCGTCCCGGGAGTATCCTGGCCTCAGTCCCAGCTTGTCCCAGTCGTTGGGTGCCGCTCGGATCCGGCGTAGCCACCCAGCTATGTTAGAACTGGCACCGCCAGCTGCTGCCGCCTCCCGGTGGCGACCCGCCGACGCCGACCGGACCGCCATCTGGAAGAAATCGTCAAACAGCTGCGTGACGCCCTGCCCGGAGCTGGCCGACACGTGGTAGATGGCAGCACCGCGGCGGTCGGCCCAGCGCACGCCCTCGTCCTCGCTGACCTCCCGCGGAGAGAGATCCGTCTTATTGGCGGCCACCACCAGGACGGGCCGCGCCGGGGCGGATGCAGCAGCGTCGCCGTCACCAGCTGCAGCATTGTCAGCAGG
The DNA here is from genome assembly GCA_034440635.1 of Lepas anatifera. Classification (NCBI taxonomy): domain Eukaryota; kingdom Metazoa; phylum Arthropoda; class Thecostraca; family Lepadidae; genus Lepas; species Lepas anatifera. Next base: position 317,524 of record JAOTON010000770.1, on the reverse strand, counting down.
GTCGCCCCAGCCCATCTCCTGTAGCCATTGCTCCAGCGCGGCGAAGCTGTCCCGTTCAGTGACGTCATACACCAGCAAAACGCCTGCCATGCCGGCATAAAACTCACTGCGCACGTCAGAGAAAAGTGTCCGGCCTGAGGTGTCGAAAATGTGCACTCGAGCATCGACGTTATCGACACAGAGTCTGGTGACGCCGTAGTCGATCCCGATGGTGGGCAGGTACTTGGGCACAAACCTTCGCTCGCAGTAGCGCTTCACTAAGCAGCTCTTGCCGGTCTGTGAGTTCCCCAGTGTCAGCACCTTGACCCGAGCTATGTGGTTCATCTCGTCTGCGGCAGCAAACACACATGTCACTGAAGATCAGTCACAGTGCTGGAGAGCAAACGAACATTTGAAATTTGGGCGCGAACAAGCGCCGAACTGCAGAAGACTATTCACCTCACATTAAAAGTTTACAATGAATCATCTAAGAAACAAATTGCTAATCTTTCGGAGGAAATATTTGTAGTATCTTTACCTACCCATGCTGTAGCTCTCCTTAATAAGCATAAAGCTTTTGACAGACTTTGTTGCAAAGAGAGAACTGGAAGATGGTAAATTTTAATACGGAAGCAGGGATAGTAAAAATGCAGCGGTCAACATGCTTGAAAAACAGGTCCTAGTAGTTCCTAGCAGCTGAAGCTAACGGCTCGGCCGTGGAAAGAAACACGTGTTTTGGTAAGGTTTCACAAGAGAGCAGCAGAGCATGCAGTTATTCCATCGGTACTTCTCGTGATTCGCAAATTGCTGGAAAGCGTTGTTATCATATCGGCTGTGTCATTTATTTTATTTCATTTATTTATTGCTTGCAGTTGAAGAGCAACAAGTTATCGTGCGTCACCCAATTACAGCTCATCTCGTTTATAACACCACACATGCCTAGCTCGTCAGTTGTTTAACATACTTTTTTACTTGGGATTTAAAAGCAGAGGGAGAATCGTGAAAGAGGTCAGATTGAGGCTGGGAGTGAACAAATATGTTTGTGTTTGTCGCGGCTCGGCAAAACAACCCGCATTTTACTGTCTCTACTCTTGCAAATGGAATGTGGCAACAAACTATTTGCCGATGCTCTCGTATTCCTAGTTGGGATGTGTAAGGGGAAACATCCGAGTAGATAGGCGCAGTCAAAACTTCCAGTTAAAATTTTAAGGACGAATAGAATATCGTATTGGACCCGTCTACTCGCCAGGCTCGATACCTTGAAGTGAACAAGAAGTTCCGAATAGGACAGATACTCTGAAGGCCGGGAGGAGTGTGCGTGTGAGGCTAACCAGATGAGAAACTTATGCTGAATTTTGTCTAATCTTTCTAGTTGAGTTTTTGAGGCACCACCCCAAATGACGCATCCATATTCTAAAAGGGACTGAATGTTTCCAAAATAGGCTGCAAGTATTGGATCGCACTTAAGTCGACAGGGGACTCGACTTGCCTGAAAAGATCTTACTAATATTCCTAACATTTTGTTTGCTTTTCTACCAGTAAAATTTATAGGATCAACAAAGGTTAATTTTGAGTCAAGCCAGACACCGAGATCCCTTATCGTTGTAACTTTTTCAAGGGGTAAATTTTGAATCTCATATGCTGTCTCAATTGGGCACCGTCTTAACCCTCGCCCCACCGGGGGCCATCGATGGCGCCCCCTAAGGTTTTTCCGGGATAGCAGAAAAACGAAGAGGCGCAGCGCCGCGGTTGAGGGCTCTACCTCTCACTGCATCATTTTCCCACCATCCCTGAAATTTTTACCCCGGGTCACCCAAGGTCGGGTCACCAGACGAGGTCAACCAAGGTTACCTCACTTCAACTTTAGAGCTCTGTAAGAGCTACATTTCAAAGTCGATCAATTTGAAACTTCCTACAATTCATGACCCTTCCAGGATCTACAACGTGTATATCCGGGATTTTTCGATTTCGTGCCCTGAGGTCAGGTCACGAGGTGAACTCTCCCATTGAAAAAGCATGGGGAAAAGCCGTCTTATGATCTAAAAGTCACAAAAGCGATTGAAAATGCTCAGCTTGATCAGAAAAGCATTCTTAGACACCCTTTCACGGATTCGGGGCTATATTTGCCCTTTGACCTCTCCAAGGTCATCCAAGGTCACCAGGGGTCAGAAACAGTATTTTGACAATAACGTTTGACCTAATTAAGCTAGAGCACTGAAACAAACACCATCGTGTTTGTCTTGTCACTGGCTTTCATTTGATATACGGCAAGGTCACTTTTTGACCTTTCGTGACCTCAGGTCATCTTAGGTCACGAGGTGACCTCTGGAGGTCAAACCACTGGCGGGAGGTCTTTACGTTTCACATACCGGAAAAAGGACTGACAATTTCCTATCAAATGTACTTTACCAGATCTCAATAGCTCTAATGGCATAAGAGTTATGCCCAGTTTGCTTAAGCATTGCATATTTGAGTGAAAATAGCCGATCTTGACCTAATTTGACCTCTGGAGGCCAAACCATTGACCTGAGAACTAAAACGTGTGAAGTAACCTCTTACTGAATTCACGCGAGCTTTCTATTGCACTTTGCAGATTTGCGCTAACGCCAATATTTTAGGAGTTAGAGGGGGCCATCGATGGCCCCCGGTGGGGCGAAGGTGGCGCTGGACCCCCGGTGGGGCGCGGGTTAATGTGATGGTGAAATGTTTGCATTTTTTAGGGTTTAGTTGAAGTTTCCACTCTTCTGACCAATTACAAAGAGTGTTCAGGTCGTCCTAAACTTGGTTCGAGTCTTGTGGGGAACAGATTTTGTTAAAAATTGTAACGTTGTCTGCGAATATTGGACAGTTAGAGTTAATTCGCATCGGTAGATCGTTGATAAACAGAGCAAACAGAAGGGGAAATAGCAAACTGCCTTCAGGTGTGCCAGAGCAGACCGGTGTCCAATCCGAACATTTACCGTTTACAATGACGCGTTGCTTTTGAATTGTCAAGAAAGATGTTAGCTAATTTAGTGCATTACCAGAAATATTGTAAGAATTGTGCAGTTTTTAAATTAAGAGATTATGATTCACACTCTGAAACGCCGCAGAGTAGTCTGTATGTATTACATCTGTTTGGTATCCCGAAGAAACTGGGTCCCACGCCATTTTCAAAAGGCAAGCCAAATTGGTTTCACATGAGCGGTGAAGAATGAATCCATGCCGTTTCTCTGTCATAACGGGATGCGAATGGTTCCACAGTGATATATAGACACCTTTCCAAGATTTTTCCAAAGATAGGGAGAAGCAAAACTGAGCGGTAGTTTAAGGGTGACTTTTTAGAACCTTTTTGAAAATGGGAGTGATATTGGCCTCCGCCCATCTAGTCGGGAAAATGCCCTGGCCTACTGATTTTCGGAAGAGAATACATAAAGGTACCACAAGTTGTGCAGAACGTTCCTTAATAATGCTAGCACTGATATTGTCAGGCCCACATGCCTTATGGACTTTAAGGTCATCGAAGGTCATCAAGTGCGTTACGTATGTTCGCCTCACTAATGTCAAAGTCGGACAGCGATGACAAGTCGTAGTCAGGGGCAAGAGGATAGTGGTCCTCCGCAGGTGAATTAAATTTACTGGCGAAAGCTTTGTTCAGCAAATTAGCTCGCTCCAATTCTCCGCTCACTTCTGTATCCCCATCTAAAAGTACTGGAAGCTGACACTTTGATCCCCGAACACACTTAAAAAATGTCCAGAATCGTTTGGGATTCGCTTTAAAATCACCGATCATTCCTTTTATGTAAAGAAAGAACCGAGACTCGGATACTCTTTTGAAAATACGTCGCTTTTCGCCGAATTCACGGGCTGCTTCTGCTGTTTTGGTTCGCCTGGAACGTTTGAAGGCTGCCTCCTTTTCCCGCAGTGCTGCGTCGGACTTCTGCATCGAACCATGGTGCGTATTGTCATGGGGCGTTAACACTGAATATTAGGTACACTGAAAGGCAAAGCAATGGAGAGTCACAATCAAATAATTCAAAGCATCTTCTGAAAGTCCCCATATAACTTAAGGGCTGGTATGTCTCCAAAAAATTCCTACATCTAAACTTGCGTTTTCTGAGACTTTTCTTCTGGCTTTCCAATCTAGTTCTGATTTCTCCCAATCAAAATGATCATCCTTTGGCGCTCAAAGAGCAAATGATCCCCTAACTTTTAACAGATTCTTAATTTTTGTTTCATTCTATTTCATCAATTCTATTTTTATCTTCTTCGTTCAAAAAAAAAGTACCGTTATAATGTTTGCACTCCTCCAGGCTATAGATGTAAGGCAGTAATCACGAAGAAACATGAATGAGCAATTTTCAGACATTTTTCCACCACTGCAGTGAATGTCCAGCAGCGGCCTTGCCATAAAAGGCTGTTGCTGCTGGAGGCAGGAGCACGCGCGGGTGCTGGGCGGTATTTTTGGATCGCCTGCTGAGGTGTGGACGGAACAGAGAGCCGCTGCGTGCGGGAGTGTGGCAGTGGGGAGGGGGTGCCTCCATCGACAGCGACGGACCCGGCGCTCCCGGCTAGCACGAGAGATGACGGCGACGGCGCCGACGCCACGCTGGCTGCGGTCGGAATCAAAAGGAACAGGACTGGCCTCCGTCAGCCGCCCCTCGTGAAGTGATGACGAAGGTCTACGAACTTTTGTTGGGCACTTAACTGGCAATTAGAAGCTTTTAGCCTAAGACGATAGGCCTATGACACGAGGCAGTGTTTCGCCATGTCTGAAATGCTTCAGGCAGTGGCGGATCCAGGACTTCATCTCGGAGGGAGGGGGGATAGGGGACTCGAGCGTCTCCCGTAATTGCCTCGGAACAGCCTCCGGCTATGCATTTACTATAGGCACTCGGAAATTTCGGGGGGATGGGGTTTGAGTCCTCTGGCCCAGTTGTGTCCGCCACTGACTTCAGGCATTGTATTTGTATTTGTATTTCAGCGAACACCAGCAGGCAGATACCAATTATACGTGCAGTCATGTAGTAAGAACAGTTGGTACAGTGCAGTGTTGTTACACAAAAGCACAAAACCTACGCCATGGACAGTGGCTAAATTTCGAGAAAATCTAATATATATATATATATATATATATATATATATATATATATATAGATATAATGAGCATGACTCTATTTTCACCCACAATCACGTCCCCTGTGCGTTTACACGAATGGTCCCAGAGCGTTCGCAAACTGCCAGGCGGCCGATTTAAAAGTACGAACACCATCATGAAAGAAATCGACGTCTCTGTGCGAGTTGTGAAAATAATTTGTGAGCGAGGAAATTCTGCAGAAGAGGGATCTCTGAACAGTGTTCACCCTAGAGTATGGAATGTCCCATAACCTCTGGATTCGGGATCTATAGATCTATATAGGACGCATGTGTCCTTGCACTAATAAACCGAAAGACGCTGCAACCTGAGGGCAATAAAGACGGCCAAAGAAAACGTTGCGCAGGTAGAGCAAGTCATACTGCGCAAACCGCAAACGCATTGATGAAAGCTTGAAAAGACGTAAAAACGTGATGTAGTCGGTGGCTCTAACTGGTATTGGTGTAAGGGATAATTGGTGGAACCAGGGCAAGCAGGCATTCTCCGAAACCATTTAATTTCCGCCGATATAAAAAACGCCGTGTTCTCAGGATATTTAGTTACGCTATTCGGCACACCATCCGACTATGTCCCCTGCTGTCTATAAACTTTATGGAAAGTTATGATGGAGTTTCATCTTAAAACATTTTTGTACCAATTCTCCCAAAATGCTTCAGCTGCTTCAAGTGGGAGAAAAAATCCTATAAATACAGGTAATTTATTTTGTAGTTGTACTTCCCTAACACTGTCTAACATAATGATAATCGAAAATCATACGGTAAACGCCTCCACAAAAACTCCAAATCTGAGACTTTACTTTTCTTCCGACAAGGTTCGTGTTCTACATGAAGCACAGAGTTTCTGATCTTGCCGGGCAAACGCCGGTGCATAAGGCTGCCTCATCAAGGTTTCCATATCCTGCGTTGATTATTAAAATTTCACTACATTTCAGGTCCAGTTTGCCAATGATCCACCCACTACATCCTACCCATTAGACAAGCTGTCAACATTGAATTTGGTCTTTAAATTGACGTCCAGGTTTTCATACTCACAATAGTATTCTTGAAGGGGATAGCAAATCTAGAGTGAAACATTCATCGACACTATAAAAAGCCTCGCCCACGCCTCCGTCGAATCCCGCAAGCTGACTGTTTTGCCTCCTGGCGGAGTTCCCCGTCACGTGGTCAAAGCGTGCCGTCCCGCCAACATGTCGGTGAGATTTCGCTACCGCACACGCCCTCCACAGAGTGGACTAGCTCTAATACTGTGCCGCAGCACACCTCTGAGCGGCGGGACACAGAAATATGCTGCTGAAATGAGACGCGACAAAGCCAGCCCCTGGCTACCGAGCCGCCAAGTTGTGGTGTCATCGAGACGCCTGATATATAATCCCTTTACCTATCTTCACCATTGAAAGGTTTACCAGCCTTAAAAGTGTTCTGCTGGCACCCAATACACAACTGGCACCTTTTTGACACTAATCTACAATATCTGGTTCTTTTCATTTTGAAAATGACGCTTTATTTGTCGAGTTTGGATAGATGGTAACGTTTTATTCGCCCTAAAAACGGAATATCACGCAGAAGAGGGGATTTCCTCCACACAACTGAAGTTTTTTGCGTATTTGCAAGGGATAAATAAGCTATTTTCATAGCACTGAAACCACATTAAAGGTATACTGCAGCTACTGGCGCGGATTATTCAACTACAGCATAAGGAGCTAACGGCGATGTTTCACTTTGCGTAAATCAGTGACGTATTAATTAAAAACATGTGAATGAAGATGCAGAAGACACCGAAACAAAGTTGTTCAAAAGTTTCATCTGGTAAGTTTTTTTATTCATTAATAGTATGTTGCCGAAATAAAGCATGAGTTTATACCTTATTTTGCGTCCTGAAAACTACATATTGCATAGCTAGAGCCACAGGAGCTCGGTCTTCGTAAAGATATCCTAAGTGAAATTGTCTTGGGAAAACTTTCCAGTGTAATCGTAAGAACCATTTCAATTTGTCCAATCGCATCTGGGTAGGTGAGTGTGTCTGGGCTTTGTGGGCCATTTTAAACTCTTTTCACAGATAGTAAAAATTTACTTCCGAACATGATTCGGCCAAACTCTGCTGAATATCTCACCGACCCCGTGCCTCGCTGAATATCAGTCCTGGCCTTCAGAGCATTCCCGAAAAAGCTGCAAATCTGGCTACGGCTGAACTCCTATGCATGCACACCGAACGTTACCCCCGACCTCCACACACAGGCACGCACAGGCACCACCCCCGCCGCCGCCCCACGCCACCGAGCGCCGCTCCAAACTCGCCATGGCGAGAACTCTACTCCGACACTTCATGCATAACACGATGTGGTACCGGTGCGTGCGAGGTCACGCGACGAGGTCACGGCGGCAGCGGAAATGGTGCTCGGCGTCTTAGACTCGGCATCAACAATCGATTCAGGCCTGCTTATCTGTTGCGGTAGTGATGGTAAAGCGTGTGCGAGGTCATGTTTCTTTTCGATTTGAAGTCAATCCTTTCTTGGGATTTTCTACCTTATTCATGCTCCAATTTTGATGAGATGCCCTACATTTTTCCACGACTGTGAGCCGTGCTTTCCTATCCGTTTGCGTTAAACATGACATTGATTCTCAGGAAAGAGAGTGAATAAGGTGAATCGTCTGTCGCTTCACTCTTCCGGCAGAACTACCGTCTGGAGTTGATCCGGGTTTTAGTTCATTCATATGTTTAGCTGTTCAATATAACACCTAAAAATTCGCCCCTCCCCCCCCCCCTCAAAAAATGTGTTGCATAGAAAATGTGTTCCTTGAAATTTTTTGATTAGATGCAAATCGATTAAGTTTGGATTTAAGTCACTCAAGCCATTCTAATGGTCAAACGCATTTCTTGAAGTACTTTCGAACTATGGCTATAAAGGACTGACATATATTTCTCCGTAAGTGTTAATCGTACTTGTGCACAATTTGTTTGTGAAGACGGCACTTTGCGGCATTCCAGATATTGTTGTTAGAACCCTAGTACCTAAGACCATTGTGTATAACTTAACTTCATAAAGGTGATTGTTAGCAGCGGATTCTTAACCCTCGCCCCAGGGGGAGAGGGGGCTTGAACACACCTCGGGCTTTTCCGGCGGCACAAAAAACGACAATGCGAAGCGCCGCCGTACCTTGCACACTTAATTCAGGATTTATTTTGCAGCTTCGCAGACAATTTTATGTTTGGATCATCTTAGGTCAGGTCATGAGGCCAAATCATGTAAACTTAGCTAATTTTTCAGTGACAGCAGTGAAATCAGGTTTAATCTATTGATACGATGTTGATGTCGCATATTAAAAACCGACAAAGTAGCAAACATTGTGGTAACAGGATTTTGTATATCGATGATTGGGTCAGGTACGGGTCACGACCTCTCCATGGAAAATGCATGTGGAAAACAGGTATTGACCGAAAATAGTCAAATTTCTGTAGATACAACTTCGAATATCTTTCTGTTCAACAAATCTTGGTATCTTGGGTCCCTGACTCGGCTTATTTTGCAGTTTTAAACCTATGACCTCTGAGAGATCATCTGGGACTACTTAAGTAGGTTTTCAGATTTGGGTCAATGATTTGGCTGGATATTATGATAGAACATCGACTTTGATACGACAACGCTTGGATTACAACTACATCGATTTTTCCGCCCCGGTAGCTGAGTTGGCAGAGCGTTGGGCTATGGCCCACTGCTCAGAAACATGCAGTGGCAGTGCGTGTGCAGGGTTTGGATCAGTTCTCCTGAGACGCTCTAGTGCTCAATATGTACCTGAGGTAGGTCAGGTAAATATAGGTGTCAGGTACGATTCTACACACAAATTTAGTATTTGACTGTTTAATTAGAGAGTGCATATTCAACAGCAAAATTGGGGTGTCAAAGTAGCAGCATATCAAAAATTCAACCCCGTATATCGTAAACAGTAACTCTTTATTTACGCACAGTTGCCTTCACCACATAAAGTGATGAAAATAATTTTACATGGACTAAAAACTTATTTTTGATGCAATTTTGAATCAACACTCACACGGAAACGGGTTTATTTGAATATCTTGACAGGAGACCGGAAGGATAGCCAGGGGTTAGTAAAGGAAGACTGGATACTTCTGACGTCTACACAAAGTAATGAAACTTAACTCTGCACAGACAAAAATATTGAGGTAAAGGCAATGTCCTTACTTTTGATCACTTCTCTCATAACATCGCTTTTAAGTTAATTCAAGATTATTGGAACTCGTAAAGACCAGAAAATGCTAGCATTGGTTAGGTACGTATGTATGGACATTCGTGCCCGGAGAAAATATCGTAGTACTTTGGAGGGAGAGCAGGGAGATAGCGAATAGTCTCAGCTAAAGAAAATCATTTAGAAATGACTAAACTGGACACTGCAGCTATGTAATAATGCGAGAGAACTAAAACAGAATCATTACGGAAACCATTGACCGAAACGAGCCATTTTGGACTCGCTTTTCATGATACAATTTGCTGACACCCAAGATTCTCCAAGAGTCCCGTTCTTAGTGCTCTTGCTTTGCAGCCCTTGGCCTTTTTTGTTCGGATTAAGACGCGTATTGCCGTGGGTCTGAGCCGGTCTGAGCCACCTTCGCTTTGACGGGGGAGGGGGCGGGTGCCCCCCCCTAAGATCTCGAGAACCACGCTAGGTAGCGAAAAACGGTAAACAGTGTTGGGTAGCCCATCCACTTCTCCATCAAAAATGTTTGAACCATTTTTCAGGTCACTTTTAAGGTCACTGGAGGTCCAAACATGCCGTCATAGGGATATGTAAGTGAAGGTTTTTCAGTTATGACATCTGAACAAGTAAATATAGAGCAAAACAATTTAAATCATTGGAATCCTCCGCAGCAAGCCGAATCGAATACTATATAATATGACCCTGCTAGGTCAAATCAAGGATAAATAAAATAAGTTACACACCGGGAGGCGTCCCAACTCCACCCGTGGAAGGATTGGGATCAGATACTATTCAGAGGCTGCGACGAACGACCAGTGGCTGAGATAAGGGTCATCCAAGCCCCATCCCCAAATCAAGGATATGATCTGACCTGAGGTCAGCTCAAGGTCAAATTAAGCCGAATGCATACCATTAGACCCGCAAAGATAAGGCGAAAGGCGAATTTAATGCAATTAAAATAAATGCTCTATCACCACCGATTGTATTGTTTTTGTTTATTGATGCGAATCATCAAGTATTTACAGATGTCAATCATAAAAATATAAAATGAAGGATCAACGCCCAGACGATTTAAAACTGATGGAACAACCAAATGGTCCAAAGGTAAAACACTGCTCCCATAAAAAATAAAACATTTATAAATTCATTGAAAATAAAATAGCCTAAAACAAAATATAAAAAACAAGGATTACTGATTTATTCAGCTAAAACCATATTCTCATGTACCTATTTCCCATGAAGGGGTCATGGCTCGTACCTGACCTTAGGTCATCAATATAAAAAATACTGGAACATATTTTAGAGAATTCGGTGGGCCCATTGTGTGATATGAGCTTCAATCAGAAAAGTTCACCCTGTTCCAACTTGCTATCTTTAACTTTTTTAGGACAGGTCACTTGACCTGTACTGGTGACCTGACCTGAGATGACCAAAAAATTTGACAAAGATTGTAAGAATATTGAGAGAAAGGTATACCAAGTACGACGATGCCACGCGCCAACGTCCTTATGCTATCTCCGAAAAAAACAATGGGGACGGGTACCCGCCCCCGTCAATGCGCGTGTTAAAAGGACAAACTCTCATTCAACAATAGTACATAGTCAAACAAACAGCTACCCGTCAACTTAGCTCGCCCCTTTTCTCCCATCCTCCCTCCCCGTCGACAAAGGCCAACGATTGCAAGCGTGCGTCATCTCTCCAATACATCCCGCGGACTCTCCATCGGCGTGGCGCGCGCTGCCGCTTTACTCACCGGCGTTCGCGACGTCGCCGTCGCGGCTCCCCGCCTCGTCGCCGTCGCCTCCGTCGCGGTGCACCTGCCTTATTTGGAGCCCGGCCGCGGGTTGGTAGCGGGCAGGAGGAGGGGATGTCGACAGCGACGGGGAGGGGGCAGCACCCGTGGAGTCACCGCCGACGACGCCGACTGAGGCCCCGCCGACGAAGGGGAGATATAAAGAGAGGAAGGCGGCGGAGGGGCGACACCAGTTCCTGAGCAGTGTCGGAAGGGCAGTTGCCGTTGGCAGGTAGGTGGTACTCGGTGTAGGGTCGAGGAGATGGCTGTGCTACGATTACGTGGTATTTGCAGAGTCCAGTGCCCGTGTTGCATGGTGTTGTTACTTTGTCCTTACCCGGGTAGAGAAACTTTGATCCAGACTCTAACGTCAGGGATTGTTTCATCCAGCAGATTCTTTGTTCATATGTCCTTGGCAATCGTTTCTGGCTTGACCTGTAGGTACTAATGGAATGAAAAACGCCGTACAAAATTCTGACCATTGGAGCCTTCCCTGTGTTTTGATACCTACTCATAATGAAAACTGGTCGTAGGTTTTTTCCTCTTTGTCTGCTTCTTCTTTTGATCCTGATACCAATATCAATTTTGATTTGAAAATTGAAGCCTCCAAGTGGTAAGCTGTGGCAGGGTCATTACGATGGGGGCAATCGTCCTGTGTAGGAGGTAATCGTTTCGTTTGTAAAGTTCGTGTAAATAAGAGCAATGAGCCCAAAAGGGAGTGGATTGACCGGAATGCAGTTTTGATGAGTCTGTACAGCGACAAAAGGCCCACCTTACAGTCCTCCTAATAAGTCCTAATAAGTTGTACTTGTTTAAAAAAACAGGGTCCTAAATACCAGGACTGCGTAGTCGATCGAAAGCACCGAATCAACTCTGGGTTGAAGTCTGTAGAAAATAATACTTTAGGGCTAAGTTCAGTGCTGAAAAACTGTATAGTTTAGCTTAGTAAAGCTGGAATATTAGAAATATTTTGATCTCAGACAGTTGTATTTTCTTTTTGCTAAATTTTGCTTGTAGTCGATGTCATTTTGATCTCTGAGAGGGCTCCAATTCCGAACTTAGTTTTGGTCATTTGTCTCACTACAAGCATATTTGATACCTTATCCTGGGGTTGTAGGTCTTCTTCTATCAGACGGAGGCCTATTTAGTAAAATAAAAAATAAAAAAACATCAAAAGTGTCTTACAGGTAGAAACATCACCGGGACTCGGTCCTGAGGTCAGTTTCCGACCCTGCAGCCCTGCTAGAAACCAGGCGGTGGTACAAGTTCTGCGCTTGGCTTTGTAATAGTTGAGTTAGTTGTTTGAGCTGTGAGATTGTGCTGGACTTTTACCACAGGTAAAATGTGCTTAGCAGTGTCAGATCTAGCTGGTCAGTTTAGGGGGGGGCAGGCCAAAGTCGAAAAGCAAAAAAGGCCATACGGTGAAAGATTTTGTCACAATATAACTTTACGGTAGGTTTTGGGGTACTCAAGTCCATAAGCAAAAAAATCAAAACAAAACGTCACGGGGTGAAAGACATGGGCATAAGATGGTTGTTTTTACTACCCAAGGCCCAATAATACCACTGAAGTTGTCTGGTTCTGTTTGAAATTGAGAGTTAAAACACCAAAATCTTGCTGATAAACTAAAAAGGGTTCGGGGCAAAAATGGGGTCTACCGTCCAGGGGACAGGGGTGGGAGTAATGCTACTTTTCTCTGAACTTTTCTCTTTGGGGGCATATGCCTTTTTAGCCCCGCTGGATCCGTCACTGGTCCTTAGACACAGTTTTCACTTTAAACGGTATCATTTGATCCATTCTTTAGCGCTGCAAGAACCTTAGACGCAATACAACGTATAGGTATGTGGCATGATGTTTTTGAAGCTATTAAATATGGAAATGAAAAGTTAAAATAGAGTTCTTTGCCGTGCATCGGCACTTGCCTATGACATAAAAAGGCTCTTGAAGACAATTTAGTGTCTTCATCATCATACATAACATAAAAACTTTTCATATAAAAATGGGCCGGAGACTAAACTAGATCCTGTCCATTTTTGTTTCGAGATAAGATTCTATTCAGTTGAGGCGTTTAAGAGTCTTGGGTGACAGAAGAACAGTTGCACTGGGCTATGCTTTAATGTTAATTGGTAGGCCTGGGCCCGAGTCCTAATACTCGCTAAGAATCCAGCTATTACGGAACACGTTCGATTGAAGAAGGCGCAAAAATAATAGATTAAAAAAACATTTCTTCCAACGAAATCAAACTCTCGGAAAATATTCCTATTTTTATAAGGATCACATACAACAGACACATTTTCCAAATTACAGTGAGCATCGGCGTGGGCGTCTAAGGAACCTCTCCAACGGGTCAGATGGAACACGGAACGCAGTCTGCATCCATAGTATCTGAACCCACACTTGTCTATGCTATCCGTATCTGGATACGCGAAATGAAGTCATTATCCGGCCCCCAACTGGCTGGACAGTCAGCATGGTTTGGGTCCATTACCGTTCGACGTGCCGCTGTTTCAGGTTCCTCCAGACACTCAGCCATGTGTGACGACGACGTTGCCGCGCTGGTGGTCGACAATGGCTCCGGCATGTGCAAGGCGGGGTTCGCCGGCGACGACGCGCCCAGAGCTGTCTTTCCTTCGATCGTCGGTCGGCCGCGTCATCAGGTAGGGTCTCATTGCATTGCTGGCGGCCAGCCTAGATTAATGTCACCTTTATTGAGTCAGTGTCCATTGTAACATGTGAAGTAGGCGTACTGCTTGCAGTCAGAGCACACTGGTCAGTGGCTCGGAAACCAAGGAGAAGCTACGGCCCTAAAAGTATTACACCAAATCTGCCGATTTTCTTTAAGAAGTATATATATTTCACCGTTTGTATTGTTGTCTTATTTGTTTTTGTCAGTCAATATGATCATGTTACAGTTATCTGCTATGCATATACCCGCTTTTGAATTATCATTTTGAACCTGTTGAGTCTGGAAATTGTATTTATAAAAAGTAACTCTTATAGGTTTCCCCCACTTTGAGTGTCCCCTCTCCTATCTAGACATAGTTACAACGCCCCTGTGTGAAACCAGAGACTTAATGGGAGTACGTCATGATGATATTGTAGAAACAAGGTTTCATTCCTCATGTTCTTATATCCGATCCCAAATTTTATTAATCATTCGTTAAACCAGATTCAACGTGAGCCTTCCGAGGTTTTATCACGACGATTAAACTTCTGTGTACCGCCCAGCGTCCGTTCGGCGGGTTTAAATCTGGCCGCTCCTCGCGCCCGCGCTCTATTTCCTCTCCCGCCTTTTTCCACCATCACCAGAGGTTCGTCGTCGACGATGCCCTTATTAGGCAGTGCGTCGCTACCGCCGGGCGCCGGACGGGGTAAATTTAGCGTCTGTGCCGGTGTGGGAGCTGTAACGACGGCGGGGGTGGCGCGGGCCACGGGGAGAGAACCACACGCATGGCCACCAGCAAAGAGGAATACCTCCCGGCCCGCGTCCTGGCTGAAAGCCAGGGCACAACGGCCGAATCCAACGGTCAGGAATTTGCAGGAATAAGAATATTACCAATTATCAAGATTTGCTTATTGTAAGAATATTAGCTAATGACAGACAGATCCAGCAATAGAATGAGCCTGCCAGCTTTTGTGCCTTCATCTTTTTCACGTTATAGCGTATATGATGGGCAGGTAGTTATGACATTTGATTTTTTCCAGTGATAACAAAAACGTTACAAGAATCCTTCCAAATACTGTACTTTACATTAAAAAATACATTTAGAAGTCACAAGGCACAACATCGGCACCCGCAAATCGTTTCTCCATCTACTGCTATGCCCATGTTTCCCTTTTTAAGGAAAGGACATATCTTAGCTTACATCAACTGAAATTTTCCGTGTGAATTTTATAATTTAAATTTTAAGTATCAAATATTCGGACAAAGCTATGACTGGACCAGGTTATGCATACCACACGTGTACGTTTCTTATAAGCATTGCAAATTTCTCCGGATAAAGATTTTGAGAAGCTTAAACGAGCGTTTAAGCTTTAAGCTAGCACTAGAAAAAGAAAATGTTTGCAGCCTGAATGTCCATGAGCTTTGAGAGTCGTGTCCGTATTAGGGAAGAGTCGCTTGGCTGTTGTTGAGGACACACACACACACACATATATATATATATATATATATATATATATATATATATATATAGATATATAGATAGAGAAAGAAATTTTTTTTTTTTTTTTTATAAAAAAATATTTTTTTCTATATATATAATATATATATATATACGTATAAAAAATAATATAGGAAAAATATGATATTATATAATATTGTATATTCTGATGGATCAATTCTCTTGAAATACCTGATGGTGGTGATGATGTCGCAGCTGGACTTACTGTTCCATTTCTTTGAACTTATGGAACAGAAAAAAACCAATGGGTCATTCAGAAACACTAAAGCAAGCTATTTCTTGCCAGCTTGAAACAAAAGCTCCAACGCAGCTAT
The DNA here is from genome assembly GCA_034440635.1 of Lepas anatifera. Classification (NCBI taxonomy): domain Eukaryota; kingdom Metazoa; phylum Arthropoda; class Thecostraca; family Lepadidae; genus Lepas; species Lepas anatifera. The sequence goes on along the minus strand of JAOTON010000770.1, from coordinate 301,910 downwards.
GGCTGATACAGACGCTTTACCGGCATGCAAATACACTTTTATATGCTAGCTGACACCTCAAGAACGTTTTACGTCTGCACGGTCATGAAAATATAAAATGTATAAATAAGCAGCATCATATTGGAAGCGAACTTATGAAACGCAGCCACGGTTTACCGCACCAGAATTAACCCCCCTCCCCTTGGTGGCCCCCCCCCCCTTTTTTCAAAAATTTTTTTTTTTATAAAAATTATATTTTTTGGGATATTGGTGTTGTTTTTTTTATTTATTTGTTTTTTTTTTTTTTTTTTTTTTTTTTTTTTTTTTTTTTTTTTTTTTTTTTTTTTTTTTTGTTTGGGTTTTTTTTTTTTTTTTTTTTTTTTTTTTTTTTTTTTTTTTTTTTTTTTTTTTTTTTTTTTTTTTTTTTTTGTTTTTTTTTTTTTTTTTTTTTTTTTTTTTATTTTTTTTTTTTTTTTTTTTTTTTTTTTTTTTTTTTTTTTTTTTTTTATTTTTAGATTTTATTTTTTTTTTTTATTTAGTTTTTTTGTTAGGGTAAAATAAGTTGTTTTTTTGGTTTTTTTGTTTTTAATTTTTATGTATGTATTATTTTTTTTTTTTTTTTTTTTTTTTTTTTTTTTTTTTTTTTTTTTTTTTTTTTTTTTTTTTTTTTTTTTTTTTTTTTTTTTTTTTTTTTGTTATTAGGAAAATTAAGGGATATGTTTTGGGGTAATATTTGGGTGGGGGTTTTTTTTTTTTTTTTTTTTTTTTTTTTTTTTTTTTTTTTTTTTTTTTTTTTTTTTTTTTTTTTTTTTTTTTTTTTTTTTTTTTTTTTGGGTGGTGTTGTTGTGGTGCTTTCAGGTGGGGCAAAAAATAAAAAATCTAGATTTTTTTTTTTTTAGGGTTGGGGGGGTTTTGGGGGTGGGGGGTTTTTTTTGGTTTTTTTTTTTTAATTTTTTTTTTTTTTATTTTTGTTAAGGTTGGGTGGGGTTTGGTGGTTTTTTTTTTTTTTTTTTTTTTTTGTTGGGGGGGGGGGGGTATTTTTTTTATGGTTGGGGGGGAAAGGGGGGGGGGGGGGGGTGGAGCCTCGGGCGGGGTGTGTCGTCTTTTTTTTTTTTTTTTTCCAAAAAAATGGGGGGGCTTTGTGGCCCCCGGGGGGGGGAGGGTTAAATCGATTACAAGACCAGATTGGATCGTGTAGTGATCATGCTTTGCTTTTGATCTTTATTTCTCTGACAGCGATTTCTCCTTTCTAGGGAGTTATGGTGGGCATGGGCCAGAAGGACTCCTATGTTGGAGACGAGGCCCAGTCCAAGCGCGGCATCCTTACGCTGAAGTATCCTATCGAGCATGGCATCATCACCAACTGGGACGACATGGAGAAGATCTGGCACCACACCTTCTACAACGAGCTGCGTGTGGCCCCCGAAGAACATCCGATTCTCCTCACGGAGGCCCCCTCAACCCTAAAGCCAACAGAGAGAAAATGACTCAGATCATGTTCGAGACTTTCAACTGCCCTGCCATGTACGTGGCCATCCAGGCGGTGCTGTCGCTGTACGCCTCCGGCCGCACCACTGGCATCGTGCTGGACTCCGGTGACGGTGTTTCCCACACCGTGCCCATTTACGAAGGTGAGTCAGATGCTAGGGCAAAGTCAGAGATATAGGGCTCCGATTTTTTCCAAGAGGATAATATTAACATTGACAATAAACGTCGGGGCTTATTGATAGCTGTTTATTGACCTCTATCAATCCGCATTCGATAGCTTTTAACTGAACAATTAGTTCCTCGCAAAAATAGGTATGCACGAGGGATGTATCAACTTAGGTATGTATGCATGTATGTTTGTTTAACAATAATTCAACGTAAGAAACAATTCGATTGAAATAGTTCAGAGGCAAAATATATGAATTTTTAAAACGTGCTTCGATTATTCGACGTGCATGTTAGGGGATAAGCGGCCGCTACCTTGTGTTCTCCGATTTAACCGCCGCTGTGCTCTGTTCAGGTTATGCACTGCCGCACGCTATTCTGCGGTTGGACCTGGCGGGCCGTGACCTGACCGACTACCTGATGAAGATCCTCACCGAGCGCGGCTACAGCTTCACCACCACCGCCGAGCGGGAAATCGTGCGTGACATCAAGGAGAAGCTCTGCTACGTGGCGCTGGACTTCGAGCAGGAGATGGCCACCGCCGCCGCCTCCACTTCTTTGGAGAAGAGCTACGAACTTCCTGATGGCCAGGTCATCACCATCGGTAACGAGCGGTTCCGGTGCCCAGAAGCGCTATTCCAGCCATCCTTCCTGGGCATGGAGTCATGTGGCATTCACGAGACCGTCTACAACTCCATCATGAAGTGTGACGTCGACATTCGAAAGGACCTGTACGCCAACACCGTGCTCTCCGGAGGCACCACCATGTACCCGGGTATTGCTGATCGCATGCAGAAAGAGATCACCTCCCTGGCCCCCAGCACCATCAAGATCAAGATCATCGCTCCTCCTGAGCGCAAGTACTCCGTCTGGATCGGTGGATCCATCCTGGCCTCTCTGTCCACCTTCCAGCAGATGTGGATCTCCAAGCAGGAGTACGACGAGTCCGGCCCCGGAATCGTTCACCGCAAGTGCTTCTAAGCTGTCACATTCTCCGTCATTCATACTTAAACACATCGCAACAATCCCTCCATCGTATTTATTTATTGTGCATGACCCTCGTTCTTCGCCAATCACCTTAGTGCTGTCTGACAGCCTTCAGCAGGTGAAGAAGCTACAAGGTATATGACTCCGAGCTTACTGCGCGGCTTTGGTCCGCTCGCCGGCAGTCCGGCGACGATGAGGCACGTGTTATAGGCACCACGCTATACCATGTCTTAGTGATACGCAATGGTGACCCCTTGCCAGCAATGGCCGACACTGTCCGATCTCTGGGCCCCAGCTAGTCAGCACTGCCATCTATGTTTGTAATCGTGCACTACGCGAAGGGAAATTCGTCATGCGGCTCTGATGCGCTACAAGCTTCAAGTTAGTGTCATGGACGACCATAAGCCATATCAGTCACTTTTTCAGTCTATCATGATTCTCAAATATGTCACATGCCACAGGAATCTGTTTAGTGAGAGCATCCATGTCGGAGACACTTCTGTCCGCTCTCATTTGTGTTCGGATGCATTTATGTGCAGCTTTGTAAATAAAATTGTATAAACTGTCATCTTTCCCTAAACGAACCCGAAACGCCAGATTTGTAAATACTCGAATAGAGAGTTGCTGGCCTCTTGCTTCAAGTATAACATTTTTATCTGTTTCTCAACTTATGGGATATACCTGTATTTCTCGTACCCGGAAAATGTTCTTGGGAAAACTTATGATCAAAAACTTTATCAAATCCTACTAAAAATTTGGCTATTTATTTATATTTTGAGGGCGGCTCTAAATGGGACACTTGTCCAATTACAGGGAGCATTGGCGTGAGTGTTTAATGGTCCTTTCCACTGGCTCAAATGAGACACCGAAGATAGTTTCCCGTCATGAAAATCAAATCCACGCTATTCCATGCGATCACAGTCCTGTTGCATGTAATAAGGCCTCAAGGCCACCCAGCGCCAACATATTGATGGGTATGAATGGAAAAGTAGATGGACATTACGCTACTTAGAGCCCTGCCTTCTGGATGTCACCGCAGCCTATAGGGCAACGCGCTAAATTAGCTGAGAAACTGTCAGCAGGGTTGGGAAACGGCACTATCGATAGCAAAGTGTGCTGAAGGCTAGTTTGGCCCGGGCTCTTTCATATATATCATGTATAAGAAATCCCGTTACCATAACTTACTCGGTACGCTTTGGTATCTGGTGGGTCATTATACGATATAAATACTATATCTATAACTTTAACCCATTTTCACTGGTGCGACTTGAAATACTTGTCAGAAGTACTTGTAGTAGTATCTTCAATGACTTGACCTATGATATATATAATTATATGATACATATATGAATATATAGGATATATATATATATATATATTTCTGAAATACAAAGGAGATTGTCAAACACCCTGATGCGAGAGTTAAGCGCACATACATAACAAAAAATTCACGGATTTTACACAAATGTATTTTGAACGTCTTAAGATTATCATGACAGAAGCCGCCACTGAAAGGTGAGAGAAACTCTCCATAACTTGGGCTTGACAGTTGGAATATGCAGAATTTGAAGAAATTTAGTTTGCATTGCTCTTCTACCGCAGAAATGCTACCTTTCCGACGGGCAAAACAGTATTAAGTTTAACCCTATTTCCGTCAGGCTCCCGGCTACCCCTATTTCCGGCAGGGGCAATATCGGCCCCCTAAGATCTCGTAATCTAACCGGCGGATTTTGAAAATTCAAAGTGCCATAGATTCCTCTGCTGCTAAACTTTATTTTGAAAAAAGAAAATTTCAAAATTTTTATTTTTAGGAGAACGTCGTGCAAAATATACAATTTTTGTGTATTTTTAGATTTTCCATTACCCTTGTCTCTGTTGTACGATTTTCACAAAACTAGTTCAGATTTACAAATAATTGACCCAAAATTTTCATATACTCGAGTTACGCAAAAATTCGAAATTCAATGGCAGTTCCAGGACCAGGACTATGAGGGAAATATATACAACCTAAAAAGTTTTTGTTACGCGGATTAGAAGCTGTCATATACTGCTTGGCATCTTTGACACATAAATAAATGAAAAAAAAGTGAAAACTCATCAGGGCGGATGCAGTAAGGTAAAACAGTGGGGTAAAATACATACCAACAATATGCGAATGGTATGCATGAGTATATTAGTCCCTCGACTAGTTGAAATTTAATTTCTGATAATTTTTACCCTCCCATGGCAGCTCTGGGAAAGGGGGTGACATAGGCGGATCAAGGACTCGTCGGGGGGTGGGGGTGATTGGAAACACATTTTCAATATACAACGATATTGAGTCGCGGCGGTGATACTGGCTGGGAATATACATTTTGAAAATGTGTAGTGAGTGGACACGCCTCTGGTATTCTAGAATTGGGTTATAACTATTTTGAATTTTCATATACCCAACTGTATTCGCCCTGGCACGGCTGTAAGCAGTCTTCCACTTACTAACGTTTAGTCCTTCTTGATAACATTCCCCCCATTTTGAACTGCTGTAACCGCTCCTGATGAATACAAATAGTGACAATTGGAATGCACTATCATCTCACATAAAAAATGATATAATAAAACCATATAACTGGTATCAGGATCAGCAGAGACGGCTTCCTTTACAAAAAACCCATCGCATACGATAATACTTGGTTTGTGGATAGAACCTCCCCAAAACCCAGCCATAGCTCCGCCCCTGGTAAATATATAATCTTGAAAATTTCAGAAAACCTGCCTGTACTAGTTTTAGGAAAAGTCAGGAAGTTTCAAAGTTCTATCGCAAGCCGTTTCGGAGATATTCTCGAAAAACCTGAAGGGGGCAATATTAGCCCCCCTGCCGGAAATAGGGTTAAACCAAACTTACACGTTTTGGTTTTAAGCTATGACATCAGCTGGAAAAAGTCCTAGGCGGCCACGACACAAAATTGACGATTGTTCTCATTTTCCCGACACTTCAACGTTTTGTTCAAACTGCATACTTTTGAACGTGCCCCCTTACTTGGTGCCCTAAATTGAGGACCCCGCTGGCAGTGCTGCCATGCCAACGGCACCTCGCAAAAAAAGTGGCGAGAGGGCAAAAAAGCGGCCACGCTGCACACTTTGTTATCTTTCTTTATTTCGTTGTTTCCCTTCTCAATCACGCCTTTTCTTATCTTAGCTGTACTTTTCACATTATTATTGTTGTGTTTTTTCGTTTTGTTTATTGTTGACTTTTTTATCACGCCCCCTCATGGACCTTTCTAATAAGAATTACTACCACATTGAGAAACTTTTCGGGCATGGAGAGATACCAACAGCAGAAGCAGTGTGCCCGCGGGATGGGCCTGTCCTCAGGCCATGGACGGTTTAAGATGAATGCCAGAGGGGCAGGCGGCTCATCTGCACCCCGCCAGCTTCCAAACTCACTTGGCAACTCAGCATTTATTCCTCCACACGATACATGCCATTGCATGGAGCCGCAAATTGCAATAAAATAAAATGGTTGCAGCATCTGCACCTACGTATAGTACACTAATAAATTACCCAACTCCAGCATGCGAACATCCGCAGTGCTGCTTGAGACTCATGTACATATATTTATCAGTAGATAATGCCTTAACACGCGCATTGACGGGGGTCAGAGCCACCTTCGCCTTGACGGGGGAAGGTGCCCGCCTCCCCCTAGGATCTCGAGAATCACGCTAGGTAGCGAAAAACGGTAAACGGCGTTGGGCAGCCCATCCACTTCTCCATTGAAAATATGTCTGCCATTTTTTGTCAGGTCACATTTAAGATCACTAGAGGCCAAAACATGCCGTAATAGGGATAACATGTACATGAAAGTTTTCGGTCATTCCATCTGAACAAGCAAAGATAGAGCAAAACAATTTAAGCCATATAAATTCTCGCAGCAAGCCAAATCAAATGATATATAATACGACCTTGCTAGGTCAAATCAAAGATTTCACCTAATCTGATGGTATTTCAAGATCAAATTATACAAAATGCATATCATTAGAACTGCAAAGACAATGCGATCGAACGGAGTTAAAATAAACACTCTATCGTCATTCGTTACTAAGTTATTCAGTTAAAAACATTTTCCCATGTATTTTCAAAGGAGAGGTCATGGCTCGTACCTGACCTTGGGTCATCGATATCTAAAATACCGGAACATATTTTAGAGAACTCGGTGGGCCCATCATGTGATATGAGTTGCAATCGGATAAGTTCGCCCGGTTCCGACTTATGCTATCTTAAACTTTTTTGAGGTCAGGTCACTTGAACTGAGCTAGTGGCCTGACCTGAGATGACCTGAACTTAAAATTTTCAAAAAAGTTGTAAAAATGATGCAAGAAAAGGTATGCTAGGTACGGCGGCGCTACGCGCCTCCGTTTTTATGCTCTTTCCGAAAAACCCAAGGGGGCGAGGACCTGCCCCCCATCAATGCGCGTGTTAAAGATAACTGTACAGGAAAACCACATTTGCTGAAAACTTGGTGTCCCATTTAACTGCTCTCCCCTGAGCATAGACAGACCTAGGAGATGTAATATGGGGGAGTTAGGTGGCACCCGTTTAGGGGCACCATTTAGACCAATGTGGTGTCAGTATTGAACAGTTCAACTTGTCAAGGACGCAAAATAGTGTCGATAGTCAGGGAGGAGGGGAGCTGAGTGCAAGCGATCCGTTTCAGAGCAGTACCAATCAGGGGTGGAGATCTCTTTTCAAACCAGAGGGGTCCCGGTCCGGTCGGGCCCGCAGGAGTGTATGTTTTTCGTAAGAAAATAAAGACACTAAAATTCGGGCAATGCCTATAAATACAGTATAAAACCGTAGGCTGGTAGGATTTTTACACTAGCCGGATCATGGCTTCCTCGGGAGGTAAAACCGACATGTACGTATATTTCAAAACACTTCGAGCACTTAATCAGATTTTTCCGGAAACTCAAAATGAGATACGGATCCAAGCCTCTGCCGTTGACTCAGTCTTTGAAAGAATAACAATTATAACGTACCGTGCGTTTTTTTAATCTAGGCCTCAACGAAAACGTGTTAGCAGTAAACAACATTAGCGTGTGAAATCAAAATACATTTCAATGCTCAAGCCTAGCGTAATCCCCTTCTGAGAAGTCTTACTACCCCAGCAGTGGATGCATCATTATAGCCCTAAACGATTATTACGATGTAAATATTTTGATGACATGATGACCAAAAATTCTGAGGTATGCTATAGTATAGCGATAACTATGTCCAGTATGCTGTTTCCGTAAAATTGGCTTAGTTTCTGAGCTCTTTCTCCCCCCTCTCTCTCTCTCACTTGATGGTTTTGCCCTCTAAAATTCCGTGACAAAAACATGCACCATACATCAAAGGAAATTTTAGAAAAAAATAAATTATGCCACGAACACTCGTTCCTTGAATGTGTCAAAAGTTTAGTAGTTTTCATTAAACCACCTTCTTGATAGTTTTTCGTGCATAGAATCATGGCTCCCACCGCTGGGGGTACGGGGGAGACGCGTCCCCCACTTTTGAGAGTGGGAGAGGACGGAGTATGTTTTGTCCCCCCTCCGCCCACCATGTTTCACGCATGGTCCCATCACGTTGTCCCGAGTGCTGAAACCTTAGCGAATAGCAAAGAGCAAGCCTCCTACAAACACCAATTACAACCACAATTTCTTTCCGATACATGACTGTGGTCCAGACGCCCAATTTGGTCTCTCAGGGGCCCTTCACTGGTTCAGGGATCCCGAGATCAAATCAGAAACCTTCTGCAAAATATATTATCAGTGGGCCCGAGGCCAGCTAAATGGACCCAGCACCAACCCAGGGTGCCAGACGAGGTAAGGGCTCTAAAACTCTCAGGGGCCCCAGATCAGCACAATGTGCCCAGACAAACTAATTGGATCCATACTAGTTAAACGGGCCCAATGCCACTTCAATGGACACCAATCCAGCTGGGGGCCCTACGACCAAGTCAGGAACCTCTTGCATAACTCTTCTAATGGGCCCGAGGCTAGCTCAGGACCCCTTGAAATTCTACCTCAGTGGCCCCTTTTAGCTCAGGGGGCCCAAACCAGCTTGAGCCCTAATATCACTCCAGTAAGCTCCTGTGCAATACCCTCCCAAGGACCCAGAACAGCCCAAAGACCTTTTGCGAAAATCTCTCTCAAGAGGTCCAATGTCAATTCAGGAGGCCCAGGCCAACACACTCAACTCAGGAGGCCCATACAAATAAAGAGGGCCAGATCAGCTAGGTGCCTCGACGAACTCACGAAGCCCAAGATGAGCACGAGGGGGTCGCAAACAAGCCACAGGGGCCCATTTGTTAAACGGACCCGATACCAACCCAGGGGCACTTGTAAACTAAAGAAACACTAAACCAGCTAGGGGACATAAAACCGAGTCAAAAACCTCTTATGTAGCTCCTCTCAGGGACCCTTACCAGCTAAGGTGACACCAAACCAAGTCGCACCCCAAGACAAAGTCAGTAAGCTCCTGTACAATACTCTCTTAGAATACCAGATCCGCCCAAGGATCCCTACCAAAACTCCCTCTCAGATGGCCCCAACCCAACTTAGGGGCCACAAGATTAGCTGAGAGGGACCATTCCAGTTAAGAGGTTCCAGACCAGATAATGGGCCCCTGACGGCTCAAAAAGTGTCAGTGCCAGCACCGGGGTTTCAAGATCAGCGAGGGAATCCTGATCATCTGAAAGGGCCTCAGATCAGCTCAGGTTCCCAGACTCGCTGTGAGGACCCTAAATCGGCTTAGCAGGCCCGGAAAAACTCAGGGGGCCAGACCAGTCGGGCCCCGACGATTTCAAGGGCCTTAACACCGATTGACGGGGCGGACCCCCCCCTCGGGTTTTTAGAGATAGTAAAAAACGGCGGCGGGTAGCGCCGCCGTACTCGGTATATTTTTTCCCTCATCATTTTTACAACTTCTGTGAAAATTTTAAGGTTAGGTCATCTCAGGTCAGGTCACCAGTACAGGTCAAGTGACCCGACCTCAAAAAAAGTTTAAGATAGCATATGTCGGAGCAGGGTGAACTTATCCGATTGAAACTCATATCACATAATGGCCCCACCGAGTTCTCTAACATAGGTTCCGGTATTTTTGATATCGATGACCTAAGGTCAGGTACGAGGCATGACCTCTCCATTGGAAATACATGGGAAAAATGGTTTTTACGGAATAACTCAGTAACGGATGGTGATAGAGCATTTATTTTAGCTGCATTAGACTCGCCTGGGCTTTGCGGTTCTAATGATATGCATTTTATATAATTTGACCCTGACCTGACCTCAGGTCAGGTCAAATCCTTGATTTGACCAAGCAAGGTCAAATTATATATCATTCGATTCGGCTTGCTAAGAGGATTCATATACCTCAAGTCGTTTTGCTCTATCTTTACTTGTTCAGATGTAATGGCCGAAAAGCTTAATTTACATGTTATCCCTATGACGGCATGTGACGGCATGTTTTGACCTCTCGTGACCTTAAATGTGACCTGACAAAAAATGGTTCAAATGTTTTCGATGGAGAAGTGGATGGGCAGCCCAACGCTGTTTACTGTTTTTCGCTACCTACCGTGTTTCTCGAGATCTTAGGGGCGGGTACCCGCCCCCGTCAACGCGAAGGTGGCTCAGACCCCCGTCAATTCGCGTGTTAAATCAGCACAATAGGGTGCGGGCAAGCTAAAAGACCCGCACCCGCTTAACTTTCGCCCGGGTGGGGGTCTTTAGACCCCTCCCTCGGGTTTTTCCAAAGCGACCGAAAAACGCGGCGCGCAGCGCCGCCAAACTTAGTCTAGCTGTTCCTTCATTATTTTTACATTTTCCTGAAAATTTTGGCTCAAGGTCATATCAGGTCAGGCCACCAGGCCAGGTGAAGTGACCCCACCTCAAAAATACTTAGACCGCATAACTAAAAGAAGTGTTAATCGATCAAGTTGAAACTCATACCACATCTTGGGCCCACCAGCAGCTACAACATTTGCTCCGGAATTTTGATATTAGTGACCTAAGGTCATGTGCAAAGCATGACCTCCCCATTGTCAATACATGGGAAAATCACGAAATGAGCTTTTCTCAGTAAGTATGGATGGAATCAACTTCAAACATCGGTTGCGACTTGCTCTTAGCCCATTTCTGAAGCTGATGCCAAAATTTTTGACTTGTGACCTTTAAAAGGTCACCTTAGGTCAAACAAGCATTTTTTGTTTTTCTCTATAAATTTTGATAAACGAAGATAGAGCTTTCATTTTGTCACCAAAGTGTTTGTATAGTCACTGGAAGTCAAATGATATACGTCATGACTATGCCAGGTCAAGTTGGGTCAGACCGTTGACCTGGGTCAGGTCAAATTCTTAAATTTGACCTGGCATAGCAATATCATATATCATTTGATTCGTATTGACGAGAAGATTGCAATGGTGCATAAACTATGGCTGTATCTTGTTTGGTTTGGACGCTATTAGCGAAAAAGTAAATGCCCTTATGCATGGGTGGCTATGGACATTCCAAGAATGTGCCCAATATTTAGTGACCTGTAGCTCCCTAGGCTTTGAGCTGACACGAAAATGAATACCTTGCAATGAAAAAACAACTCAAGAGCTTCGAATGGTGCTAGAAAATTGTTTCTAGCTATCATATTTTCTGAGATATATGAGTTTTCTTAGTACACCTTATATTAGCGATTTTGACCTATTTTGACCTCTGGTGACCTGGGTATTGACCTGACAAGAAAAATACCAAAGTATTTTCGATATCATTTTCGAAGAGCTTTCATCGCCGTTTTGCGCTTTTCTAGCTCTCTTAGTTTTTGAGATCGTGGGGTCTTTTTAGCCCCCCGCAGGGCGAAGGTGGCTCGTACCCGCCACCGGGGCAAGGGTTAAAGGGCCCAATACCAGCTCAGGGACCCTTACCAGCTCAAGGACCACCAATCCAGATAGGGGCCTTATGACCAAGCTATGGACCTCCTAAGTAAATCCTTTCAGGGGCCCTAGACTAGTTCGTGACCCCTGAGCCAGCTTAGGGTTTAAGGCTGAGCCCGTAAGCTCATGTGCAATATCATCTTACGGCCCCCAAAACAGTCCTGCCTGCAAAACTTCCTCTCCGGCGGCTCACAACCAACTCAGGGGGCCCAAGACCAGCTGATACCAGTTAACGGGTCCCGACAAGCGCAGGGCATTCCAGTGCCAACACATGTATTTCAAGATCAGTGTGGGGGCCTGGTTATCTAAGAGAGGCCAGATCAACTGAGGGGACTCAATATCGCATCAGATGACCTACCAACAACTCAGGGGGCCCCGGCCTGTTCAGGGACCCCAAAGCCACTCAGGGGGTTCAGAAAAACTCAGAGGACGATACTGAGGGGCACAAGCTCAAGTCTAGAACCTCCTGTGCAAGAGTCTCTCAGAGGACTCTAGAACTGCCGGGGCCCCTAGTGAAGCTCCATCTCAGTAGGCATAAAACCACCTGAGGGGTTCTAGAACATCTCATGGGTTCCAGAGCATCTCAGGGGTCCCAAAAACATCTGATGGAGGCCCTATGCCAATTTATGAGGGTAAGACAAGATAAAAGGCCCCAAAGAGCTCAAGGGGTCCCAGTGTCGACTTTCAGGTCCATATCAGCCCATGTGTCTCAAGATAAGCGGGCCCCAGAACAGACCAAGGGCGCCTGAGAAGCTTGGATCTCAGGAGGCACAAATTCAACCCAGGGGTGCAGGCCAGCTCAGGGGTCCGAAGACCATCTGGCAGGTCCCATTGGAGTTCAGGGGCCACGGACCAGATAAGGGGCCCACGATGAGCTCAGGGGCTCATGTCCCAACTCTTAGGGGTCCAGCTTAGTGCAGAGTTCTCAAAATCACTGCGGGGGACCCGACCATGTACAGGGCCCAAACCAGTAAGAGCCCACACCATGTACAGGGCCCACACCACTCCAGGGGTCCAAACCAGTTGCAGGCCTTAGTCTATTTCAGGGACCGAGGACTAGCTTAACTTTACAGGATCCCAAAGCTGCTAAATGAGGGGGCGGGGGGGGTAACACCAACGCAGGGGCTCCATGCCAATTCAGAGGCCCAGTCAAGCTAAGAGGCCTTGAATCACCTCAAGGAGCGCCAAATCAACTTAGGGGCCCATACCAGCTCAGGTGTCATAACACCGCTCGAAGAACTTAACACGCGAATTTCAGAGGTCTTAAAGTGCCCCCACCTATTTTCCAAGGTGCCCGGAGAACCATTCACCACCAGGATACGCGACTCAGCCACATTTGGAGAACGTATGAGTGCGTTGATTGGTGAACGAATTAAAAAATTGGTTTAATTTTTCTTACTTATAGGCTTTCAAATTCAGACTTATATTTTGAGACCATCGTAATCGCGCAGTCGCACCAGTTCGCCTGCCCTGTAGACTGAGTGGTACGAAAAACGTCACATAATATTGCTAACAAATAGGCTAAAATTACTGCTCTAGATTAGGGATGATCAGGCTCTAAATTACGTTTTGCCTTTCCATAAAATTATTTTGAATTCAAGTTTTCCCACGATGCTTTAGAGGTGAACATAGGAGCTAAGCTCAGAACCCTTATTAAAGAACCATAAGGAATAAAATTAGAACTTCATATAATCGGGTTATATCTCAAAGACAACCCAAATTAAGGTCAGGGTGACATGTCAAGGTCATTGCCCCCAGTGTTCAGGACAGATGGCATTACGCAGCATACGGTATGCGATGCTTTGACTTCATAGTTTTGGTTACTCACTGTCAAGGTCAATGTTACTGGCCAAGGTCAAAGGCTTTTTCAAGATCAAACTCTCATTTCTGCCCAAAGACTGCTACAGTGACAGTTGCATTGTACATTATTGGGAATAGGTCTTGTTAATCATTAACCTTGAATGACCTTGACATCAAACTTTCAGACGGCATTGAGTGGGACCTTCCCTCTAATGACCTTAGTTCACTTTCAATACTGAGCTAGGTCAATGAAACTTAGCCATAACGTAGATCACCATCGACCTCACGCACCTCCCAACGATTGATTTCAAACCCTCTTGGTTTCCGATATCTCAGGGAGGGGGGGGGCACTTCAGTACCCTCCACTGCACGTTGACGCCAGACGCCTCTCCAATGCACGTGTTCAGGTAAGAACACGGCTCAACACTAAATCACGTATCCTCTGTGAAAGACCGACTTAGGGTGCTGCTTAGTTCAGCTGAGGGACCCCAGACCAGCTCGGGGGTCCATACTTTTCCTGACGCATAGTCGTGACGGGAAGCCGTGGCGCCGTCCCTGGTCTTTAGTACCCCTCTACAAAGATGCAAAGGGACAGATAGGTCAAATTATGACTCAGCCGCTCGCACAAAGCCGCGAATTGAACTATCGTTACTTATACGTCCGACAGTATTTTTTAGAGCAGAATGTGTAGGACCCAGGCTGACCCCCCAGGTTCTCTCGATTTCCAAATCAGGGGGGTCATGACCCCCAACCCCACCGGGATCTCCACCCATGGTACCAATAACTTTTCTGGGTGCGTGGGGGAAGGAGACGCTGGGGCTCGATTTGTTGCAGGGCACGTAGGGATACCCTGATCATAAAGGGGCATAAGCTTTCCCAACCCAGAGCCCTGGGCTCCATGAAACCACACTCGCAGCTCATGGAACGGCGCTTTTTATCTACCCCCTTCCCCTCCCCGGACGCCACCTAAAGGTCACACAGTTCAGTTGGCCCTTGGTCCAGATGGTGCTCCCCTCCAGCCAGCTATTCCTCCTTCCCCTGATGCCGAATACTGGATCTGTCCAAGTTCAGAGCCCCAAAACATGTATCCGGTGCCCCTTGAAACGATATTCCCCAGAGTGCGGAGGTCGGGGCACTGGTGCTGTAATGACAACCCCAAAATACAATAGACGCCATCTGCGTGACAAAGCTTCCCGAGGCACCTCTACATGTAGACAGCTGCTCTCCCGTAGGTATATGTTACTTGCAGAGGCTACTTTAACGTCTTCCTGATGTACGAACCCAAAATCAAAATGGCCTGAATCTTAAATCAAACGATCCACTGTTACACCTACAGCTACTACACCTACTTACACGGTACCTACACCACGGTTACCTCCCCAGAAATTATGGAAACACTTCTTCCACACTTCAAACAATGATGAAAAATGTGAAAGTTGAAATAGTTGAATTTGTTACTTGTTTCCTTTTTAACAGGATGATTTATTACGTTTGAACTACGTTGCTTTGGTTTTGTTTAAATGATTGTTTATCTCTTTTTAACTACCTCGTTCGCTTTTTCACGTTTTCCTTTTTCGTTTTTGCGCAAGGCACTTCAGTAGCACAAACTTGTTTACGGGGACGAAAAGTAAGCAAAAAGGAGAGAAACGAAAAAACGCAATTCAAAACTGCGCAGGTTAGCCTGCACTTAAGGAGCTTTAAGGACTGAAGTTTCCCGAGAAAACAATTTTAGGGAAGGCAGGTCATTTAACCCGCGCCCCACCGGGGGTCCGGCGCCACCTTCGCCCCACCGGGGGCCATCGATGGCCCCCCCTCTAACTCCGAAAATATTAGCGTTAGCGCAAATCTGCAAAGTGCAATAGAAAGCTCGCGTGAATTCAGTAAGAAATTACTTCGCATGTTTTAGTGCTCAGGTCAATGGTTTGACCTCCAGAGGTCAAATTAGGTCAAGATCGGCTATTTTCACTCAAATATGCAATGATTAAGCAAACTGGGCATAACTCTTATGTCATTAGAGCTATTGAGGCCTGGTAAAGTACATTTGATAGCAAATTGCCAGTACTTTTTCCGCTATGTGGAACGTAAAGACCTCCCGCCAGTGGTTTGACCGCCAGAGGTCACCTCGTGACCTAATATGACCTGAGGTCACAAAAGGTCAAAAAGTGACCTTGCCGTATATCAAATGAAAGCCAGTGACAAAACAAACACGATGGTGTTTGTTTCACCGCTCTAGCTCAATTAGGTCAAAAGTTATTGTCAAAATACTGCTTTTGACCTCTGGTGACCTTGGATGACCTTGGAAAAGTCAAAGGGCAAATATGACCCCTGGGATCCGTGAAAGGGTGTCCAATAACGTTGTTCTAAGCAGTCTGAGTATTTGCAATCATTTTTGTGGCTTTTATATCATGAAATAGCTTTTCCCCATGCTTTTCCAATGGGAGAGGTCGCCTCGTGACCTGACCTCAGGGCACGAAATCGAAAAATCCCGGATATACACCTTGTAGACCCTGGAGGGGTCATGAAGTGTAGGAAGTTTCAAATCGATCGACTTTGAAATATAGCCCTTACAGAGCTATAAAGGTGAAGTGAGGTGACCTTGGTTGACCTCGTCTGGTGACCTGACCTTGGGTGACCCGGGGTAAAAAATTTCAGGGATGATGGGAAAATGATGCAGTAAGAGGTAGAGCCCTCAACCGCGGTGCTGCGCCTCGTCGTTTTTCTGCTATCCCGGAAAAACCTTAGGGGGGCCATCGATGCCCCCCCGGTGGGGCGAGGGTTAAAAGACAATGTGCAAAAAGCGAGGCCATGCAGACACGGTTTAAAAGTAAATTGTAAGATGGGGAATCCCGTTGATACTCAGCTTTTCTGTTCAGACGCTTGCACTCTGCAACTTATTCGGTGTGACGTCTAGCCTCTCCTGGCCCCAGGTGCAATGTCTCTCCTGTCTCAGCGGCAGCTCGTGGAAATTGTTTCGGCGTTCTCAAAAGTGAATAAGTACTTAAGCGGGCATAATGAAGAATACCGACGAAAAATATCAACAATTTGACAGCGATTTGCACTTCTCATTGATCACTTCACATTCCTCCACACTTAAAGGAACCAAAATCCCAAAGTCCGGGAGAATCCAGATGGATAACCCGACCAAATTTGTCGCTTACTTAAAAAATGGTTTTGGTTAGATGAAAATACCTGATACGCCGTATCTTTAGCGAGGAAAAGGGTGCAAAAAGAAATGTCTAATGCAAGCAGCAGCGTCTACCGATGCTGGGTGCTGATGTTGAGACTTGCGACTGCTGACTGTCAATGCTGCTGATGTGGATGTGACTGACCAGGTTAATTTGTCGCTAGTGGGCCAATGGCACAGGGAACCAGGCTAATAGTTCTTATGCATGAGCCGTTTCAACATCCTTAGAGATCGGACGTGCACCTTTCTAAACAGCCAGAGCTCCACGAACAGGGCGATGGTGCTGCACACAACTCCAGCTGGTACCAGCAGCAGCACTGGCAACACCTCTTCGACGGAAAGCGGCGCAACTATATTCTCCTCACCATAAGCCGCGCCACATAGCTGAGGGTCTGCGTACAGCCACCGTCGCTTCATCTGCTCTAACACGCCACCCTCCAAGAGCTTCACCAGAGCTCCAGCCAGATCTCTTCTCAGGCCGGTCTTGTTTTTAGCGACGGCCATAAACCCTTGATCTTTATTATACGGCGAGTTCGGAACTGGAGTAAAACTGCAGGCCTGACGTCCAAGATAGTAGCGGAGGTCACGATGGGTGCTCCAGAACATAATATTTCTCTGAAGGATACTGGTGAGGTTTCCTTCAGTCAAATGAACTGTGATCACACGATCATTTTCCGAAATACGTCGTCTGATTTTCTGTACATAGAAGTTGTTACTAGTGTGCAGTGCACTCGGCAAGTACCCTGGGAGAGCAAGAAACCAGTCAGGCTGTTCACAAAACTCCTTCAGGCTGTTGATGGGCCGAACCTCTACACTGGCAGTTAAGCCAGAGATCAGGTTCGCAGTGAAGATGGTGTGGATGAATATTCCGAGCCCCCAGGCCGATGCGGTGACAGTACGGGCAGCCACGGAGTCGGGCGTTCCGGACCAGCCCTGACTGAGCAGTGTCCTGCAGACGGCGAGAAGACACCAGCTCCAGGTCATCTGACGCACTTTGGTCGGCTCCTCGGTGTGACCTCGGCCCAGGAACAGCGTCGTCCTGAGCGCCACAGAGAGAGCCAACAAAAACACCATCAACATCAGCCATGAATGCAGATGCACTGAGCTCAGCAAGCCATCGAAAATGTTGAGCGTCTTCTGATGTAAAGCAGCGGGCGCCTTGCGCACATGAAATGTAGAGTAACCCTCCGCCAGGGGAGCTTCGCTGATATAGTCGACAACAGTCTTGCGGGCTTGACTAATAGACAGCCTCGAAAGTGCAACATCGGCGTGGCCGTTAGCCAGCTCACCGATCATACCGTTCCAGGTGCCATTGCTGGACAATGATCCATACAAACCGTCTGCGATAGTTGCTATTCTGAAGCGGAGGCCCAGGTGAGCCGCCAGCATCTGCCAGACGTCAACAAGGTAGCCACGGTAGCTGAGAGTACCATCGTCCTGTCTGTGCGTGCTAACAAAGGGAGGCTCTTCGACCGTGACCACCCGCACCTCTCCATTGCTATCAGACATCCTGTCGGACTTGTCCCCAGCCACCGCGCTCAGCCTGAGCTTGTTGAACTCTCACGACTTGTCTTGGGCGTTCGCTGTAAAGAAAGCTTCAGAACTGAATAAACAGCCCTGGCTCATCATCATTTTTGTTAGCCGACGACCCCTCGTCCTGCTAAGTCAATTGCTATTGGACTTTTCACATGATGAATGCAATCGATGCGCCCCATGACACACGCATAAACAGTGGAAGACATCAGAGGTCGTTTCTTTGTGTCCATTGACTGTTCACATCGCCACCGTGTCGTACTTCTTCGCTGCAAATACGTTCAGTATTTACCTGCGTTCGCGAAGAAGCATGGCAAATATGCAGGACTAGGAAGAGTGAACTCCAGTAATAGGCGGATCCAGGATTTCTGATCGGGGCAGTCAAGGAGGAGGGGGTACCAGTCAGCGGGGCGCCTTTCGGACAAGAGAGGCAACGCTCCAGGGGGCGCCAGGGGCGTTTTAGGGGGTTTATACGGAGATTGAGATTGAGAGTGAGATGTATTTCGTCAAGGGTCCACACTGATGTGGCTTTTCACGATGACACGTCGCGATGTAAGACGTGCAAAGTATATACAAAATGTCATGGATAAAAACAAAATAAGAGCTATAAAAACACAGCAGCCGTGATCATAAAAGCAACAATACATCACACATACATACTCACATACATACTCACACATATATACGCATCTTCACTGCCGAGTAATCAACATGTCTTTTAACGCAGCTCTAAATGGTCTAGTCCTGTCAAAGTCGAACTCGTTAAAAAGCTTGACACCGCGATAACATAGTCGTCTGCCCGCTTCTGTCCTGATGCGCGGAAGAGTCAGTTGGTTTGATCGTCGTGTGTGATGTCCGTGTGCAGCGTCTGCTCTAATTCCGATCGTATTGGCAATGGCCGACGGATGCCCACTCTCTATGGCCTGGTACACCGCACATAAAGTGTGATATTACACTAGCTGCTCTGCACTGAGCCATCGCAGTTCAGTAAGTACGGGAGATATGTGGTCGCCTCTCCGTTTACCAGTCACCACCCTCGCACCAAAGTTGATAATTTTTTGGATTCGTCGGGTTTGCGTTACATTGCAGGAGCCGTAAATGCTGATGCAATACCGTACGATTGAAATCACGAGCCCTTGAACAATTTGCGCCAAATATCGTCGTGGTATGGTGTGCTGTGCATGACTGAGTGCTATCATCGTACCTGTACACTTCTGTCTTACGGTGTCGATATGGGCTTCGAAGCTCAGGTGTCTGTCCATAGTCAAACCCAGATTTCTAACTACCCTAGAATCTGCAATAACTGATCCACAGAAATTTAATGTGACTGCTGGCAATGACTTCGGAATTTGAGGAGTGCCAAATACAATCATTTGAGTTTTCTCCGTGTTCAATTTCATCTGGTTGTGGCAAAACCACTGGTATAATTTTTCCAGTGCGTGCTCCATCTGTTGAATAAGACCATGTAAGTTTTCTTTCTTTCCAGAAATATGAATTTGGCAATCATCAGCAAAACTTGCAAGAGTGACATTTTCGTCAACAAAGAGGCCCAAATCATTTGAGAATAAAAGGTAGAGCACACATGAGATACTACCACCCTGAAATATTGGCATATTTGGGGAATTTGCTTTCACCTTTGAAGTCATGGTTAATCCATTCTGTGTCCGACTTTGGACTTGTTGGCAGTGACCAGATAGTTAAGAAGAAAACCATTCGGTATCAATCCCATACTGTATCATTTTCTCTAGTAACTTTGTGTGCGGAACTACATCAAAACATTTGGAGAGATCCAAAAGAAGAAGTATCGAAATTTCGCCATGATCCATGGCTTTCGGAATTTTGTCGGTTATTACGTTCAGGGCGGTTTCTGTAGAGTGGTACTTCCGGTATCCGTGTTGGGTATCAGATAGCAAGTAATTTGATTCCAGATAGCCAGTTAACTGATTTTGCCCTACTTTTTCTGTGATTTTCATAACCGCCGGTAGGAGGGAAATCGGTCGGCTATCAGCCGGATTTGCAGAAACGTTACCTTTGGGAATCGGGGTGACTAAAGCATGTTCCCATGGATTCGGAACTAGGCCTGTGATCAAACTAGAATTTATTATTTCTAGCAAAAGGTATCCGATCGAACCAAAGAACTTTTTAATCATGACTAAACTAAAACCATCACTACCTGTCGATCCAGAGTGTTTCATTGTTTGCATGGTTGCACTCAGCGTTGGTAGATCTATAGGTGAGACCTTGAACGCGCTGGTGGTGACTCGGGGCAATCGGACAGGCACAGTCTGTGTGGCTGTCGGGACAGCTGCTACGGTTAAAGGTCCAATAGAAATGAAATAATCATTCAGAGCATCCGGAGTGGCGGCTGGTGGCTGTGTTTTTCTCTTCTTGCTACCAATAACAGGCTCTAAAACGTGCCAGATACTAGCGCGCCCTCCTTTTTTATCTCGGCTGTAAAATAGCTCTGCCTATCCGCTCTAACTGCCGACCGAGGCTCCCGATTCAGTCTTCTGTACTCATCTAGAGTGCTAGAGTTCAGAACGATCTGACGCTGACGTAACAACTGTGGCGTTCTATAACTAAGTGGCACATTGTACGTCTCCCGTAGTGGCACACGTCTAACTGGTGCAACGCGGTCCAAAATATCTAGAAAGGCCACACGAAAGAATTCCCATTTTAAGTCGGGTGTCATAGCTAGATAGAACGGAGACCAGTCAACTTCTAAAAGTCTAAAATCTAGATTCTGTGCATCTACCCTCCCTAGACATCGTTTTTGTACTCTTATCACACCTTTCTGTTGGGCAGTTGTACATTTCATCATCACTCGAGAAAAGTCATGTGGACTACCATAGTGACATCTCGTGACACCAAACATATGTACAATGTTTGAACAGTTTGTGGCGATTACATCTAAAACGCTATTTGAAGGCCTGTAGGTAGCACGGACATGTTTGCAACAGTAAAACCATATGATCGAAACAAACATTTTCAAGCAAGACATGCTTTCCACCTGACACAACTTTCTTCAAACACCTGTTAAAGTCGCCTGCTATGACAAACTTTGCTTGTGGAAAATTCACCAGCATATACTGGAGTTGGTTCTCTAAATAGTCCATGTCAATGGTGATTTGTTTGACAGTATTCATTGGAACACGATAAGCAGAAGCTATAACATAAATCTGGTCGTTGGAAACTTTCACAGATACCCATATTATCTCTAAATTGGAGCCGTCTAATCCAGTGAAAGGTGTTGTCAGGATCTCGCATTTTAAAGTCTCCCGCACAAGTGTAGCGACACCGCCATGTGCCTTCGGTAGTTTCAGGGTGCTCGGTCGATCTTTTCTAAACATGCGATATCCATTTATAGATATAAGTCGGTCTGGCACATTGCATGTCAGCCACGTCTCACACAATGCGAGTATGCCGAAGCCATATGTTTCAGTGATATCGGTTCTGAGTTCAGGTAACTTAGGCTTTAATGATTGGATGTTGATATGTCCGATGATCAGATCATTTGCAGATACGCCTCTGTGACGGCGCCAGTTCCTCCCTCCACGTCTTCCCCTCTTCTTGGAGCCGCCCCTGCGTCCACCCCTTCACGGTTCGTCCGTGAAGGGGTGGACGCACTCGCCCCCATACTTCGCGGGATCGGCCTATGCTTGCAATAAAGAGAAATATGGTAAATTGATGCGGGTTGTTGCAAACGTAATATGGTTGTTTGATGAGATAAATAGCATGCCACCGCATAAACTGAAAAGTACCGAGCTTGTGACGAGTTTTTCTTTCAGAAAAAATCGCTGGTTAACGTTAACAAATTCGTCTTGAATTCCTCAAAACTGACTTGGGATTATAATAAAACAAGAAGATAACTATTTTATAATATTTCTCGTGAGATCAACGCCACCATAAAATCAAGGGCACGGTAATGTAGTAGGTAGCACGCTCGCTTTCCACGTGGATGAGCCAGATTTAACCCCGGTTTGATTGCCATTCTGTCGAGCTTTCCCGCTCTTTTTCACATCTTTCTAGCCTGTTTAGCTTTCAAGTTAGAAGGGGCAAACCTATGTTTCAAAACTAGAGTACATTCTTCTTAACCACAGCAAAAACTAGAGTTGTGAAAACGTCATATATGCATCTTTTCTCATATGTGGACCCAGGATTTCCAATGTGGTGGGGGTTGCCACTTCCGTGTGGTAAAACCTATCAAAATTGTATCCCAGGGGCGCAAAGAACCCTGGGGGGAACGACATTTCAGTGGGCGGGGGTTGGTCTTTCAGGGGCGTCGTGACAATTTCAGACGGCGCTAAGGGTCGATGGGGGATACGTTTCCGCCTTGCCCCTGGTTCCACCTAAGCTCGTTCTTGCATCAATATTTAGAGTAGTATAACGGCCAACTGTGGAGACGTCTTAACACCCGCACTGGAGGGGGTCTGGCATTAACGCGCACTGGAGGGGGGCCTGGTAGGCCCCCTAAGATCTCAGAAACTAAGAAACATAGAGAAACGAAATTTGAGAGGTGGGTGGGGTTATGATGATCTAGATCATGACCAATTTTTATTGACCTAGGTCAATACCTTCAAGGTCAAACGAGGTCATAAAGGTCAAAACTTGGCCATGCTGGGAACCGACCGGTAAATGCCGTGATTATGCGGGAAAATGGCGGGAATAAGCTAAAGACGGACCAGGGTCATATAGAGAAGGTCTCAAAGAGCCTTCCCTTCAATTTTGAGGTCAAGGTCATTCAAGGTCATTGACCTGTAAGGTCACAATATAGTATGCTACTTATAATGTAAACTTTGACTAACACTATGGCTACTGTTTGGCAGGAAATAAGGATTGACATTTGCAAATGACCTTTGACCTTGCCCTTTGACCTTGACCTTGGTATTGGGGTATCTTATCGATGACGTCATAACATAACGTACGTCAGACCGGGTAACGTCATTTGACCGGAAGCACTGTGGTCAATGACCTTGAAAGTGCAGATATGACCTTGACCCGTGACCTTTGACCTTGACCTTGACCTTCATGTGAGGTGACCTTGACATATAATCCCGGTTATATGGTGTTATGACTTCACCACTCGGTCTCTAACCGGTCCGACCGCACGATTACGGCGATCTCAAAATGTAGGTCTGACTTTAAAAGCCTATAAGTCAAAAAATTGTCAACCGATTTTCAAAAAATCTTCACCAATCGACGCGCTATGAAATTCTAGTTAATGTGGCAAAGTATCATGTTTCGGCTACGAGCGGTTCTCCGGTCACCTTAGAAAAACAGGTGGGGGCCTCCGAGGCCCCCTCCAGTGCGCGTGCTAACATGGGAGGATGCTTGCACGACATCCTCCCAACGTCTCAATAGACCAAGTTTGGATTGAACAAAGTTGCCTAACGCGGTTGCCTAGATACTTAATTCACGGGATTGCGAACTCTGTGAAAGCGTCAAGTGAACAGTTACTGATGCCCCTGACATTTTCCACTTCGTTGTAGCAATGCGCATGACAGATCAAGCGCATTATATAACTTCATCATCACAGCTTTAATCATGGGCCTGTACTAAACATACAGCACACTGCGAACGCATACATATGCCTCAGCCATCCACACAATGCATCTGTTCAGGTGCAAGGTTTGCAGTTGATCTCGGTAAGAACGGGCTCCAAACTCAGCCTCCGACCAAATTTGCATTGGGGTCCTCCGACCCAGAGGTCGAGCTCTAACCACTAAGACAGCCTCTTACCTATTATCTTACCGATTTGGTGGATTCAAGAAGGCAATAGCGTCATTCCCCGCGATGACGCAAAGGGGCTATTTTCCCCTGCATTTTCAGCCTCAGCCCTATCAACAGCGTGCCCCAGTCACTGATGTTAGGTCGCTCTCCTATCCTCTTTCCTTCTAACCGAAATATCGGCCCGGCTACCCCCTCGCCCACAACCTACATCGCAACTACAGCCATATAAACCCTTTATTAAGCAAAGCCACTCTCGTGCTGAGTTCGTAGGGATCACATGTGTCCTTTAGATGAGATAGAAGGGGCACTCTAATGTCCAATGATTTTGCTGGTGACGAGCTGTGTGGTATGTGTATTTCAATGCTGACGGTGCGGGTGATGGTTCAACAGAAGTTTGCCACCGTAAATGCCGCTGAACTTTGGCCTAGACCTCCCAGGCGTCAGTCAAAGCTGTTGTGCGAAGAGGGGGAGAAATGTCAGGGCCATGTCAGAAATCGGAATTGACAGGTGAAGCATCGAGTGCCCCTACTGTCAGCCCTGCTAAATTATTTATGCTATCCGAGAACGATTCCATCGGCTTTATTTATCTATATGTATCATTTATTATGACAAACATCTCAAACACAGCTTGTCATCTACATGCAAACTGAAGTAGACAGCCTCCAGCATAAAGCGAAGAAGTCGACACTTGAATTAGTCCACCATCCTCTTGTCTCGTTGCCTGCACACTATATTGATCACTCGCGGTAGAGCAGAGCCCGACGGTCTAAATCTGAACTATGGATAAGAACGTAGTGGGCTGAGCCTGGTAAGATGTCTCACCACAGAGGTGACAGTATTTATAAATGACAGCAGATCAAACGGTCTAAGAATATTGGCAAATACACGCTTTTTATTGGTAGGGCGCCGATGCTCCAGGGGTTCGGCCACAAGGTGCCCGTGATGACAGCGGGGTACCTTTTGTATAAAACCATTTTAATAAAGCAAATTTTTCCGACATGACATGCATCACGCACGGAAAAGATGCGCTTAAAAGTTACATCCCTACATTTATGTGCGCATGTTACTTGGAAGTGGTACCAACAGCTTTTTTAGTTTTGTCATAAACTTAGGTTTGTTATTTCATGGGAAATAAAACGGTGCCCCGGGTATTTTCTAGTGCTTTGGGAACTCACAATACATATGTTAGAAAATTAAATGGACGCTGTACCCCTATGCAATCTTCTTTTGCATCTGATGACCTTTTAATATTAAAATTAATATTAAGTAATTATATCAAGTTAATAACAGACTGACCTACAACAGATTTCCTTGGAACTAGGTTAATTCGCCAATAGCTTCAGAACAGGGTCGAAAGCTTCAGTTTTCTGTCTGCGGTCACCGATGGCCGTAGCTATGGTAAGGAACCCGGTGGGCGCATGGGGGGGTCTGTCATTATGACAGGGGCCGGGTCATGACAGCAGGTGGGCCGGTTGTAGCCTCAATGGTCTGCAGTTGTGGTAGGGGCCCGGCCGGACCACATGGGGCCCGATATGGTGACAGGAGGCCCAGTTACAACATAAGGGCATGTGGCTAATATGTTTGGTAAGCCAGTTGGGCCATAGGGAGCTGCAGCTAAGGCAGGAGGCCCAGCTGCGTTACAGTCACCTGGTAGGGCCCGGCCTCCCGCCAGCACAGGGCTGCCCGCCAGGTGGAGGGCGCGTCCGGTGGGCTCCCGCCCACAGAACGTAGTCAGTGATGCACCTCGATTCGTTCGGGAACTGTTGTCAGAAAGTGCCATGAATGTTCGTTTTTTTAATGTATGTGTGCTCACTTGTCCTGTAATGCCCAAATGCTCCTTAGAGCGGTGCCATGAGTTAAGCCCTCTACTGCTTATGCCCCAATCTCGGCACAAATTTCGCGAAAATATTGTCTGGCCATCAAATTTATCTGTATCTGTATCTGTACAGAAGGTCCGTGATAATGTTAGGGGGCCCGGTTGTAGCCGAAAGGGGCCCGTGAACATCGTAGCGGGCCAGTTAGGCCACAGGAGGACTGCGATTATAATAGAGGGTCTGGCAGTGAGCCAAGGCGGCCTGCGATTATGGTGAAAGAAGGAGAGGAGCGGCTACAGTGGCTACAGGACGGTGTATGGGATCCATTTTCTAAATAGGTGGCCAGTGACAACAAATTATGGCTGCATGGAACAATAAAGTGTTCTTGTGGCTGCAGGAGTCTGAGACTAGGTTATGGGTCCGGTTGTGCCAAATGAAGCCCGATATAGTGATAGAGGACCCATTTGCTATATGGGGGCCCGCGACTGCTGGCATATGGGGGCA
The DNA here is from genome assembly GCA_034440635.1 of Lepas anatifera. Classification (NCBI taxonomy): domain Eukaryota; kingdom Metazoa; phylum Arthropoda; class Thecostraca; family Lepadidae; genus Lepas; species Lepas anatifera. The sequence goes on along the minus strand of JAOTON010000770.1, from coordinate 275,794 downwards.
TTACCCTGTAGGTAATGGGCTTCAGGTACCTAAATATATTGCCTTTAAATTGCGTTTTGGCAAATTATCTGTTCAGTTTTTCAACATCGTTGCCAGAAGAAGTTAGTTCGGACTGTGTCTTCAGAAATCACTCAATGTGGAAATCGAAGTACGTCTTGCCGAAAAAAACTCAGATCAAATTACGTCTATGTTCCATATATCCCCCAAGAAATCCAGGCCACCTCATTTGCACACCGTGGTTTTCCATCCGATTCCGATCCATATTTAAAGACTGACTTAACAAGCATAAATTTAGGGGAGGCTGGGGTCAATTGCAATAAATTTCACATTTCTGGTTCTGGAGAAATATTGTTTTGAGTTAGAGCATTTATAATTATATTTCCATCAACTTTGAAGATTTTTCAGTGTAACAGACGTAGAAATATTTTAAAATAGAACAAATTAGGGGTCAAAATTTCACTTCTAAAAATTTACTTCAGCTGTTACAATTGACTCCACGTGAGGGGCCATTGTAACAGCACCGGGGGTCAATTGTACCATGTCAAAGCCGTATGAATTTCGACGATATATTTGTACCATAAAAACATCCTAATGTAAACACTTCTGCATCTTTGGCCTACACTTCGTACATGGACATTAATTTGAATTAGGAGGGAATAACAAACCGCCAGGGAGGTCGCTCCGGCGCGGAGGCGACCGGTAAGGGGGCAGTGCAGGCACACGACAGCTAAGTTCGAGCGATGCAGACATTTGCCTTCTGAAAAGCGCTGGTTCAATATTTCTCAGGAAGATGAAAAAAAAAAAAGAATGCCGGACAATAATAAAAAACCTAAAAAATAAACTAAAGTTATTAACCGGGCATTCAAAAATTTTCCGGAAACTTGCACTTACCAAAAATTATCCCCCCAAACCCCAAACTACAGATATAACCCCGAGCATATACTTAGGCACCGGCGGTTGGGGAAAGCGGTATGTTAACAAGGGGCGGGTGGCCTACACTTCAGCTTCAGGACCGTCTCCAGTCGAGTCCCGCGTTCGGTGGTGCGTAGTCAAAACGAGGCCTCAGTCCGGTCAGTAAATCTTGAACTTGTTGCCGAAAAGGAATGACCCTTTCTAGAACCAAAAACGTATTATTTTGGGCACATTTGCCTATTAGACTGATTACGTACAAAAATACATTTATAATTTTATAATTTATAATTTTAGACAAATTAACGACTGAAATCTCGTTAATTTGTCAAATTGGGAACATATAGCCTTAGCAGCTGACGTGCCCTTGAACCCCAATTACCATTGTTAATTTTTCAATATGGGAAATATTGTATAGGGCAGCCCACATTGTCACTTTTCCAAAACATATACCAACCTACGAATAAACATATCATTGGAAAGCAATGTGATTATTATTAACAGTAGCGCACCCAGGGGGCAGCGGGCCTGCAATCCACCCTCCCTCTCCCCACTGGAGGATCCAGGGGGCAAACAGGGTAATTTACCGCCAAATCGCCCGTATTTTTTCGATTTTCTTCAAAATCCATGTTTTCCAGATTTTAGGCCGCTTTGCCCCCCCCTGCCCCCAACGGTCAGCCTGGATCCAGGCCTGCCCCCCCCCAACGTGTTAAGTGCCTCCTCCCAAAACCAGTTGATACTAGGTCTGCGAAGCAAAAGTTCATCGCTCCGCCCCCCCCAGGATATGAAGATTGGCCCCGTTGGGTGAACAAGCGTGCCCTCTTCATCGACCTGACGTCCCCTAGTCAGCCCCCCCCAAACGAGCATCCTTGGTGCGCCCTGATCATAAAATCACTAACCTAGCTACTGTATTTGTGCAGTAGAAGCAAGCAATACGTCGTAAGGCCTTAGGGGTCAATTGTAACATTGTTACATTTGACCCCAAGAGAAATGTTACTATTGTCCCCATCACGACGCGCAATTTCTTAAACCAAATTGCCGCTCAACGAGCTGGCCTAGGCGACAGATTCTATGCTCATTTCGTAGATAATTAAACACTGTTTATGCACTGAAACTGGTCCCGCTGTACCTCATCATAACATAACCATCAATAAGCTAATCATCTTTTAACATTTCAAAAGTTACAAAACACCCCCAAAAACACATAATTGTGACCAGCGTCTGACTTACCCGCCGCACCGAGTTGAAACTTCGTAAACAAAGGCAGCAGCTGATTGCGCATTTCCCGTTGTGCCACTTGTGCCACTAGCGTCATCCATTGATCAGTTTAGCCAATATGGCCAGTGTTACAATTGTCCCGTGTTACAGTTGACCCCAGTCTCCCCTACACCTAAATCCACACCCAGATCCAAAACTAGCAGAATTATCAGGTTAATCCAAAGCGATCAAATCCACAGATCAGACGGGATCTATTCGGATGTCCGATCCATCTGGCAAAAACCCACAAACCGTCTAGGAAAAATGCTAGTTTTTGGTGCTTATCGACGCACCAATTGCCAGGGTCATATGGCGACGCCAACTCTTGCCCTGTTGGAAGTGTTTCTCGGGAGCCAGCTGGCTCCTTGTGCTGGGAAGCCGCCGGGCCTTGAACCCAGGTCGGCTGCGTGGAAGCCAGCCACGCTGACCACTCCACTATCACGCCCCAAAAGGTCTTGGAGGGCCATAAGCTTCGGAAAAGGGGGCCCAGGGGGCCTAATCCCCCAATATTTTTTTTAATGTCCTGATATGAGTCAAAATGGGAGAAAACCGGACAGTTTTATAACCAGCAGGTGCGGAAGGCAAAGGAGATCCCAACTTCGATGTTTTGGTTCTAACGTGGAAAGTTTGCTGTCAGTATCAGGTTGAAGTTTGGCTGGCCCCCTCACCTTTTGCCGGTGGCGACGGTTATACGGAGGGCTATTACTCAGATTGATTATTTGAGTTTAGGGGTGCACCAACCGGCAATGTCATACAGCGCTCATATCTGACCATTAATCAGGAATCTTTGCAGAAAGGACAGTTGGAAGTCAAACAGCACGTAGGGGTGCCAGGCCAGACGCTGTAAAGACACTCCAGACACATACGCTTCTTTCAAAGATTTAAGATTCAAGCCTAAGGCTGGGGAATCCAGTTGCGCGTAGCTTCCGCCCGCGCTCTCCGTTTGCCCGCGCTGATTTGGGCGGAAGTTTGCGCGTAAGCGATTTGGAGGGATGTTCGGGAGAGAGCGATCGCGCGGAGCTCCGCGCCGGCGTAAGTTACCGCTGAGCATCGGCGCAATCCGAGGCGGCGGTGAATACCGCTGGCGACCGTAGTAGATGGATGCTAAGGCTAAAATTCCCATAAAATACGGTGCTTTTCTGGCCGTAGTAAATTCACGCCATCATAGGTTACAGCCTGCTGACTGCTGAACGGTGTCATATTTCCTGGCAGACTGTGGGGTGGAGGGGATGAGAGGAAGACACGGCCCCACGCTGGCAGGTGAGGTGATGATAAAAGTGCTCGGATCGGATAAAGGGAAAAACTTTAGCCATAAAAGGCAATGCATAAGTGGGATTTCCACATATAGGAGACATACAGGTGAAAACGTTATAATTTTCCTTCCTCCGAATGCGTTTTTATGTTAAACTTACCTCAAGTCAATTTATCTGGGCAGGGCACGGGCTACACGAAACTCACTTGCCTCGCTGTACTATGGTGCCAGGATTAGTCAGGGGGAGTTGAGCCGGGCAGGCCCCAAGAAGCCCGGCTCGGCGAGTTAGCGCAATTCGGTTTAAAATGAACTCACAATTTAAACCACTACTCGGTAAATTTTCTCAAACGTAGCCAAGTCATGTTTACTGGCGGATTCGGGGGGGGGCACAACGGGAAATTGCCCCCTGTTATCATCTATCGGCTCCGGCGAGGGTCCACCGTCTGTCTTTAGTCTGTCACGCGTATGGTAAGACTGATATTTTTACTATGGCTTTCACGTCACGTCAAAGACGCTGCTAGTGCTTGGGTGTCCTTTTATGGATACGGGGATCAAGCCTGAAAGCCTTACCTATATCTTCCCACACCTTTGTCTTTCGCTTTACTTGTTTTACGTAAAATTGCCTGTCATCATCGATGTCCTTAAAGTCATTCATAAAATCAATAACCTTTGATTTTTCGAAATGCTGGAAAATTTGACCAAAATTTTTGAAATGTTACTTTCCACCCCTCCCCCCTTCAGGTTGCAAAGATCAGCCCCCACCGTGAAGATTTTGCGCCCACCTGATATGTTTGGCAGGTTTAAAGTGGCGTCTCCCTGGTCCAGATGGCACCACCCTCCCCCGGGAAGTTGCCCCCCGATCCGCAATCCTGGGCCCACCCATGAATTTGACCCCATTTTTCTTTTCTTTCAGCCTTTGAAACAGCACCAGATATTAAAGAATCCTCACGCTCACAGTTCTCAGGGTGAACTGGGTTATCGCTGGCGTTCCATGCCAGCCTCGACGAGACCGCTCGGGGACGGTGAGTGGTACGAAACGTGAGATACGTGCTGGGGGCGAACAACAAGGTTTATTGGAGGGCAGTTAGCATTACGGCTGGTGGTGAACTGGCACAGCTGCAGTGATCTACTTTTCTCTTCATCTGTGTCTCTTCTGAGGATTTCCCAGTGAGATGCTGGGAGTTTGTGGGCCTCGATTATTTGTTTATTTGTTTATTTGTTTATTAAACATAATCACCAACAGGCTGATGCCCACTAACAGGTGAAGTCAGGTATTAAAACTCTCTCACCAAAAACTAACACATACACATAAACATGTCCGAAACACCCTAGTGCTAAAAACATACAAATGAGTAAAATGGGTGCTGTAAAAATAAAGTTATTAAAATAGTTTGAGCTCATTCCCTCTTCATATATTTGGTGCACATATACCTTGGTGACCTCACACTCTTAGGTCCCTTATGTACTCCACAACGCGAGCTCTAAAAATGCTATAGGTATCAACAAAAAAATCGGAGTTGATCATGGTCAAAAACCTATTAGCAGATTTTGGTATCCGGCACAGAAACCCCGAGGCAACCGAGTTTACACGGCCGCGTGGCTCGGCGAAAAGTCGCAGGTTGCGGGTCGAGCGGGGTGGAACATGAAGGCCAAAACAGTTCAGAAGAGTTTGAGAGGAAATTTTTGAGGAAAATATTGCTTTCAGAAACAGAAGATCGTGTTGAACTCTCCTTGCAGCAAGAGACTGGACGCCGAAATGCCGAAGAAGTGAATGGTAATTTAAAGTGCCGCAAGACTGAGAAGTATGAGAATTTAGCCACATCAAGAATTTGTGTTGTACCCGCTCGACCCGTTCGGCATGGGATTTGGCTACACCAGCCCAGACTACACTACCGTACTCCAAAACAGACCGAACGTTCGCGTTATATGTTGTGAGCAGTGTTTTGGTATTGAAATTTGTTGACAGAGGTGCAGAAACTTGCCAACTCGGCTACTGGAGTTTGTGACACATTTATGATAGTCGAGGTGCATAAGTGTGACAAAATAGCGATCGTGACAGTATGGTTCAAAATCAAACCACACATTTTCGAAATACAGAATGAAGCGTGTAGCGAATATTTTAATTTAGCAACTCTGTCCTTCAATTGCACAGCGTACCATCAGTGCTACAATATTGGTACTGTGTTCAGTTTCTACTAAAACGAGAGACCCCCGCTGCAGAAAACCCGAAAACCGCTGTCACAGTTGCCAGATTTTAACATGCAGCCCAATGGTGCTGATTGTTAGTAGTTGCCAGAAAGTTGTCGCCTAGATGCCCGAAATGTGACAGTCAATTTTTTCAAGAAATACATGATTGTGGGCATATTTAAGGTATTAAAGATAACGCAGATACGTTATCAAGTACTTCTCTGTCCATTTTGTCAGGTTAAATAATATTTAAAGTTTGAGTATCTTCGATTTAGCGGTCCCTATTTCTTTGAATTTAGTATCAAGTACGCCTAAAAGCTACTAGGAAAAGTACTAAATGAGTGAAAGAAATAAACATAGCTTGGCAGCAATTCTACCTAAACTACGCAACAGCGACAAGACAAGTTCGCAATGTTTGTGTGATGTAGAGCCTCCAAAAATTTGAACAAGTGGGAAGCTACTTCTGTTGAGGGCATATTTATTAGGTATGTCTGCGATAAGTGCAGGCTAAAACTAGCTGGAATAAATAGTGCTGCCCATGGCTAATCTAAGATGAATGTAGGCTACTTTGATACTGATGCACTTTCACACATCAAACTTGGTTTTTCATTCCTTAGCTTGCTTGTGCCTTACCTTATTTGTGCCCTAGATCAAGATTGGTTAGGTAGATTTGGAGCTGGAGGAAGTTGGGAGAGTTGGCGCCAGCAACAGACTGGCAACAACAGTAATTCGGGTGAGATTTCATGATCAAATTATCATGTCAATATTGTACAGATAGCAAATGTGTGCCAATGCAGTCCTCCACAAAGTGTTAAAACACACACTGGAGAGGGGCCTGGCACTAACATGCACTAGAGGGGGCCTAGTAGACCCCCTTCTCATCTCAGAAAAATCACAGAAAATCTCAGAAAGAAAGAGACTTTGAAAAACGCTGGTTGGGGGTGTGTTGCTTACTACCAGTGGTAGTAAGCAACACACAGGACCTGAACTGCCTGGAGTTAAAACAGGATTTTGACTTATACACTGGATCTTTCTTTAATATGAGACTTCCAATACCTCTGTACATATTAGGCCAATAGACATAATTTTACATCTATGCAGGGTAGTTGCCTCAGAGTTTTTACTGCAAGAAGGAACGACCAGGCAGGTGATAATCAGGTGTTGGGGTAAAATCTTAAGCATTTGATCTGGCTATAAAAATGCTACCTAAGGTCCACTTTACCAACACATTTTAGGTAGATCCAAATCCTATGTTGACATTGACATTTTTGTCCCTTTTTGTTGATATGTGAGATAGAAGTTCAGTGGGGGTGGGGGGAAGCTCTGATCAGGGTTCCCAATTGTGTGTAGGTGTACGCTCCCATTTATAGATTAGTTCCCAATAATAATTTTCATAATTGCCACATTTAATCATGGGGAAATATACCATAATTGGGAACACTCCTTCCAAAAATGGAAACTTCTTCAAAAAGGGAAATGCATGTCATTGGGGGAAACTCCAGTCAGAGTTGCCAATAATAGTTATGATCCCAATACTGAAAACAATGATCCATAATTGGAAATTTTCCTTCCAAAACATAAACATGATCTAAAAATGAAAACACAGTTTACTACTTGCATGCGGTAATGGCTTGGTGCTTGAACCTTGTCCGTTGCAAAAAGTAAGAGACAGGTAGATGACATTCAGCATATTGGAAATAGTATTCAAGTATAAAATTATTATTTCCAGCTTTGTGTGACAGAGGAGGCATACGTCTCATTGAGTTTGTGACAGCCAGTATACTTTCTGCACCTCTGTTTGTTGAGCGCAGGCCGGTTTGAAAAGATCGAATTAGCAGTCCTAGTGATTTGTTGGCCTGTCGTGTTATGCCAGAAACGTGGGATGAGAAATTCAGTTTTTAGTCAATGATTATTCCTAAGTCACGGATTTCTTCAACAGACTCTAGGCGAGTGTTTCCGATGTAGTACGTTGTCTGGACCGGTGTCCGCCTGAGGGTCAACCTAATGTTTTTACATTTGGATGGGTTAAGTTTTAGACCCCATCTGACGGACCACTGATGCAGGTGGCTCAGGTCCCTCTGCAGCAAGAGTCCGTCAGATGGCTGCTTGATTGTTCGAAAAATTTTGGCATCATCTGCATAAAGGAGACAACTGGACTCAATTTCAGCCGGAAGATCGTTGATGAAGAGTGCGAACAAGAGAGGAGCATTTAGAGAGCCTTCAGGCACCCCTGAGCTGACGTTTTTCCACTCTGAGGTTTTTTCATTAAGAACGACCCTCTGGCGGCGGTCGGAGAGATACGAGATAAACCAATTTAGGGCTGAATCTTTCAAATGATAGGAATTTCGGAGTTTGTAGATCAGGAGTTTGTGATTGACACTTTGAAAAGCGGCCGAGAAATCTGTGTAAATTGACCCCGGTCACCCTCACCAGAGGCGCTAGTGCTCCCTCCAAGATGGCCGCGAAAGAGGGACTCCGAAAGGTAAACAACGTTAGTGGGGCCTGGGAATAGCATGGTAAGCGGTGAATTATACGTGTTTTATGTTTGGTATGTGGCAGCAGCTTATAACCAGCCACTGCGGAAGGCAGAGAAGAATCCAAATTCGAAGAGTTTTTGGTCCCAAGGAGCAAAGCTTGCAGTCAGCATCAGGTTGAAGTTTGCTGCCCCCCCCACTTCTTTGCCGGTGGCGACGCTTGTGTTTGGAAACGCATTTTCCATCGTACATTCAAACTGGAATTTCAGACAGCTTGAAACAAATAAAAGGCGTATATCTACCGAATTATTTTAAGATGTCAGTTTTCCGGGTTAAAAGGAATGCAGCCACATGTGGCTGCATTCCTGCAGGCATCTCCGGTGGCGACGCTTGTGTTTGGAAACGCATTTTCCATCGTACATTCAAACTGGAATTTCAGACAGCTTAAACAAATAAAAAGGCGTATATCTACCGAATTATTTCAAGATGTCAGTTTTCCGGGCTAAAAGGAATGCAGCCACATGTGGCTGCATTCCTGCAGGCGGATCCAGGGGGACGGCAAAGTGGGCACATGCCCCATAGGCAGATCCAAGGGGCAAATGGAGTATGTGCCCCCACCATCGACCCTCGGCGCCCCCTGAAATGGCCACGCCCCTGAAAGTTCGCTTCCCACCACCACCCCCTCCCAGGATACAAAAGTCGGCTCCCACCGATAAGGTTTTGCTCCCATCCGATAGGGTTTCCCGGTCAAGAATGGTGCGCCGCCCCCGGGAAGGTGTCCCCTGATCGGCAATCCTGGATCCGCCTATGATGACGGCCCAAGGATTAAGGCTTACTCCTGCTAGAAGCAGGCTCAAGGGAGTGGAAGGAGGCATAAGCGGAACTGGAGATTGCCTCACAGTCAGTCTGCAAAGTATGGCAGCATGCCAGACGAGTCGCACCAGCCATCTAAAATTCTCGCACCACCAGCCTCCAAAAAATTGCACCAATCTGCCACATACCAGGGAAAAAATGCACCCATTCCTACCCCTACAATGCAATGCTACCTCAATTATTAGTCAGTTAAGGACTTTTTATAAGGCACCTCCTGTTTCTTAATGGCTATTCAGCCATTATTTGTTTAGTTTAAGTGTCACTAACCTCGCAAATTCGCACCAGGTTGATGAAGTTCGCACCACTCGGTACCGTCTCCAAGGGAACTCGCACTGACGAGATCTCGTCGAAAATGCCATACTTTGCACACTGGCCTCACAGCAGCGTACCAGGTGGATGTGAATGGAAGTCAGATGGCTGAAAATGTCTGCAACAGACAGCAGCATTTGAGCCTATCTTTTTCACAATTCTCCGTTTCGACTTCCACTGCTTGGACAGAACCTTATCCTGAGGAAATTTGTGAAAGCTGAGACTTGGACACTTTCTTCGGAAGGACACACACTGAGGAACGCAGCAGTTGATTGGATGTAATGGTTATGCGTCTCACCTCCATTTTCCTTGAACTTTCCAAGATTATAACAAACAAGAAAATAACGCCAGTCTTCAATATTCACGTCCACCCAACATGAATTACACTTTTTCACAGCAACGAGTTCACCACGACTGAAAATAAACTTTCAAAATCTATATCGCGTTCAACAATGCGCCGGATATGAAGCAGCCTCGCCAGACGTCAGTCCCTCTACTGGCGTTTTCAAAAAATTCCGCCAGGTGCCAACACTTTCGATGACCGAGGCCAATAGCGTCCGTCTGGTATCCCTCCGAAACGGCCTTCCACGCCGAATCAAGAAAAACAGACAGATTGCTGACGCACGACCTGCGAGGAACGAATCCATGTTGTTCAAGACAAAGAGCTGGGGAGACATGCCGAAATAGTTGATCGTAAGCAATTCGCTCCAAAATTTTCGCAAACAGGGAAAGAAGACTAACGGATCTGTAATTAGAGGGGTCCTTTCTGTCACCTTTTTTGAATATTGGAATGATGTTCGCCATTTTCCAGTGCGAGGGAAACATTCCTGAATCGAATGATTTGGAGACAATCTTATAAAGCCGCACCACCAGCTCCTCACGACATTCTAATATTATTCTAGCACTGATGTTGTCACTTCCACGAGCTTTGTTAGGGCAGATCGAATTTAGCGCAGACCTAACGGACTGTTCCGTCACAAAGAATCGTGAGAGATTGTCAAGAGGGTAATCGGGAGCAGTCGGAAAATTTGTGACGGCGGGATCTGTAAATTTGTTGGCAAAGGTTTCATTTAGGAGGCCGGCTTTCTCGGTGTCGTCAGAAACTAATGAGCCATCAAATTTGGTGAGAACGCTGGAAACGGGAGGTTTTTTCTTTAACCCTTGCCCCGGTGGCGGGTACGAGCCACCTTCGCCCTGGTGGGGGGCTAAAAAGACCCCCCACGATCTCAAAAACTAAGAGAGCTAGAAAAAAGCGCAAAACGGCAATCGAAAGCTCTTCAAAAATGATATCGAAAATACTTCGGTCATTTTTCTTGTCAGGTCAATATCAAGGTCACCAGAGGTCAGAATAGGTCAAAATCGCTAATATGAGGTGTACTAAGAAAACCTCCTATATCTCAGAAACTATGATAGCTAGAAACATTTTTCTAACACCATTCGAAAGCTCTTGAGATGTGCTTTCATTACAGTGGCATTCATTTTCGTGTCAGGTCAAAGTCTAGGGAGCTACAGGTCACTAAATATTGGGCATATTCTTGGGAATGTCCATAGCCACCCATGCATAAGGGCGTTTACTTTTTCGCTAATAGCTTCCAAACCAAACGAGATACAGCCATAGTTTATGCACCATTGCAATCCTCTCGTCAATACGAATCGAATGATATATGATATTGCTATGCCAGGTCAAATTTAAGAATTTGACCTGACCCAGGTCAACGGTCTGACCCAACTTGACCTGGTATAGTCATGATGTATATCATTTGACTTCCAGTGACTATACAAACACTTAGGTGACAAAATAAAAGCTCTATCTTAGTATATTCAAAATTTATAGAGAAAAACACCAAAAATGCTTATTTGACCTAAGGTGACCTTTTAAAGGTCAAAAGTAAAAATTTTGGTATCAGCTTCAGAAATGGGCTAAGAGCAAGTCACAACCGATGTTTGAAGTTGATTCCATCCATACTTACTGAGAAAAGCTCATTTCGTGATTTTCCCCATGCATTATCAATGGGGAGGTCATGCTCTGCACATGACCTTAGGTCACCAATATCAAAAATCCCGGAACAAATGTTGTAGCTCCTGGTGGGCCCAAGATGTGGTATGAGTTTCAACTTGATCGATTAACCCTTCTTTTAGTTATGCCGTCCTAAGTATTTTTTGAGGTGAGGTCACTTCACCTGACCTGGTGACCTGACCTGATATGACCTTGAGCCAAAATTTTCAGGAAAGATGTAAAAATGATGAAGGAACAGCTAGACCAAGTTTGGCGGCTGCGCGCCGCTGTTTTTTGGTCACTTCGGAAAAACCCGAGGGGGGTCTAAAAGACAGAGGTGCAGAAACTTGCCAACTCGGCTACTGGAGTTTGTGACACATTTATGATAGTTGAGGTGCATAAGTGTGACAAAATAGCGATCGTGACAGTATGGTTCAAAATCAAACCACACATTTTCGAAATACAGAATGAAGCGTGTAGCGAATATTTTAATTTAGCAACTCTGTTCTTCAATTGCACAGCGTACCATCAGTGGTACAATATTGGTACTGTGTTCAGTTTCTACTAAAACGAGAGACCCCGCTGCAGAAAACCCGGAAACCGCTGTCACAGTTGCCAGATTTTAACATGCAGCCCAATGGCGCCGATTGTTAGTAGTTGCCAGAAAGTTGCCGCCTAGATGCCGGAAATGTGACAGTCAATTTTTTCGAGAAATACATGATTGTGGGCATATTTAAGGCATTAAAGATAACGCAGATACGTTATCAAGTACTTTTCTGTCCATTTTGTCAGGTTAAATAATATTTAAAGTTTGAGTATCTTCGATTTAGCGGTCCCTATTTCTTTGAATTTAGTATCAAGTACGCCTAAAAGCTACTAGGAAAAGTACTAAATGAGTGAAAGAAATAAACATAGCTGGGCAGCAATTCTACCTAAACAACGCAACAGCGACAACACAAGTTCGCAATGTTTGTGTGATGTAGAGCCTGCCAAAAAATTTGAACAAGTGGGAAGCTACTTCTGTTGAGGGCATATTTATTAGGTATATCTGAGATAGGTGCAGGCTAAAACTAGCTGGAATAAATAGTGCTGCCCATGGCTAATCTAAGATGAATGTAGGCTACTTTGATTCTGATGCACTTTCACACATCAAACTTGGTTTTTCATTCCTTAGTTTGCTTGTGCCTTACCTTATTTGTGCCCTAGATCAAGATTGGTTAGGTAGATTTGGAGCTGGAGGAAGTTGGGAGAGTTGGCGCCAGCAGCAGACTGGCAACAACAGTAATTCAGGTGAGGTTTGATGATCAAATTATCATGTCAATATTGTAAAGATAGCAAATGTGTGCCAATGCAGTCCTCCACAAAGTGTTAAAACACACACTGGAGAGGGGCCTGGCACTAACGTGCACTAGAGGGGGGCCTAGTAGACCCCCTTCTCATCTCAGAAAATCACAGAAAATCTCAGAAAGAAAGAGACTTTGAAAAACGCTGGTTGGGGGTGTGTTGCTTACTACCAGTGGTAGTAAGCAACACACAGGACCTGAACTGCCTGGAGTTAAAGCAGGATTTTGACTTATACACTGGATCTTTCTTTGGTATGAGACTTCCAATACCTCTGTACCTATTAGGCCAATAGACATAATTTTACATCCATGCAGGGTAGCTGCCTCAGAGTTTTTACTGCAAGAAGGAACGACCAGGCAGGTGATAATCAGGTGTTGGGGGAAATTTTAAGCATTTGATCTGGCTATAAAAATGCTACCTAAGGTCCACTTTACCAACACATTTTAGGTAGATCCAAATCCTATGTTGACATTGACATTTTTGTCCCTTTTGTTGATATGTGAGATGGAAGTTCAGTGGGGGATGGGGGGAAGCTGTGATCAGGGTTCCCAATTGTGTGTAGGTGTACGCTCCCATTTATAGATTAGTTTCCAATAATAATTTTCATGATAATTGCCACATTTAATCATGGGGAAATGTACCATAATTGGAAACACTCCTTCCAAAAATGGAAACTTCTTGAAAAAGGGAAATGCATGTCATTGGGGGGAAACTGCAGTCAGAGTTGCCAATAATAATTATGATCCCAGCACTGAAAACAATGATCCATAATTGGAAATTTTCCTTCCAAAACATAAACATGATCTAAAAATGAAAACACAGTTTAATACTTTCATGCGGTAATGGCTTGGTGCTTGAACCTTGTCAGTTGCAAAAAGTAAGAGACAGGTAGATGACATTCAGCATATTGGAAATAGTATTCAAGTATAAAATTATCATTTCCAGCTTTGTGTGACAGAGGAGGCATATGTCGCATTGAGTTTGTGACAGCCAGTATACTTTCTGCACCTCTGTAAAAAGACCCCCACCCGGGCGAAGGTTAAGCATTTGACAAATGACCAATATCTTTTAGGGTTTGTTTTCAGATCATCAGTGAGTTTTTGGAGATATTCATTATACTTAACGTTTGCTAGGTTTTTGAATTGGTTCCGTTTCAGGGAGAAAGTGGAATTCGTTTCCTCGCAGGGCTTACGCCGCATCCGTCTGAACGCTGCTTCTTTCAACCGAAGGGCTGTCCGCACAGCACGGTCAAACCAAGGGGGCATCTGCGCCGGATAGTCACAGTTGGTATGTGGTCTGCAATGGCGGATTCAAGTAAGGCGTAAAACATATCCACCGCTTCATCTACATCAACGTCGTCAATCAGACCCCAGTTAACAAGTGACAAACTCCGACGGAGGCCAGGGAAGTCGGCCTCTTTATAGTTAAAAACAGAATGACGCGCTACAAGCGGGGGACGCTCAATGGACACCATAAAATAACCTAAAATCTCACAGTGGTCACTATCCAAGTATCCATCACATACATCTGTGCGAGAACAACGCAAAAACCTAGAAAACATAAGATCAAGTGTGTTGCATCCACGGGTCGGCCTCGAAATACACTGTTTGAGGCCGATAAGCTCGCAGTCATCTAAAAACGTTGAGGCACGCGCCACCTGTCTCGCCATTCTGGGAACCACACCATCATCAGTCGCAAGCCATGTCACCTCCGGAAGATTGAAGTCACCTGTCAGGATTATACGGCTATCACTAGCAACATCATCAGACAGGCATGCAGTGAGATTCCTCAGCGCCGCGTTATCGTCCGGTGGTCGGTAGTATACCACCAGGGTCACGGCGACTCGCCCCAGGCGAATCAACAGAGTCTCAGTGTTCGGTGGATCTGGGAGGCGAGTCGGAAGCAAATCAGAGCGTATAGCACAGGCGACGCCACCACCTAAGCTCTCACGATCACGACGAAACCAGGTATGCGACGGGAACCCCTGTTGGAGTTCCGAGTCCTGTACGTAGCTGTTAAGCCAAGTTTCCGAGAACGAAACGATGTCATACCGTACCAGGAGTGGAGCATATGTCCGAAGACCCCCAGCTGCTTTTTCAGGCTGCGCACGTTTTGATGGAAAACGCTGATTGTGGCGCTATTCTGACCCGGCTGTCGGTGAGTACCAGCATCGCGTCTCGGACCAGGATTCAGTTCTATGTCACCGGCCAGCAGGACAGGTGAACAAAACACGAACCGACCCAGCTGAAAAAGAGGATGTGCCGCTTGAGTCGTACGCCACTCTTCTTCTGAACCGGCGCAGCCGGACATGCGGTATCTTGATCCTCTTCTGACAGTTCAGGGGTACGTTATAACCGTTGATCCCTGTTTTTAGCCCCAAACTAGGCGGCGCTGGTCGCCCTCTCCAACCGTCGGCAGCGCCACCTCCCGTGGTGAATGTGTGGTTGATGGCACACGAGACAGGTGGCGCGGCATGCCGAAAGTCAAGCGGAGCCTTGCACTCGGTGGATGTGCAAAGCAGGGCAGAGATGAATAAAAGCCCGACCGCTACCAGGATACGAACTGGGGCCTCAAGCGTGGAACGCAGATGAGAACTCCACTCGGCTATCGAAGACTGGAAATTGTAGGCCGATGAGAAAGTGCTGATTCTTCTCTCAGGATGGCTGGAGTGGAGGCTTCCGTCCGCCATGATTTTCGCCGGGTGCACCCTCATCCGCTCCCGATTCTAAATCTCCTGTAATCGGGCGCGTACAGTCCTAATGTGACAGAAAAGTGGTAACAAGGTAGCAACACCACTGATGTGTGTCTGGAACGATCAACACCCCACTTAACAAGTCGCTGACGCTTTAAATTAAGCGAAATTGTCGGAGCGTCTCACACACGTCTGTCATGGCCGCGGCCACCTATATCAATCCCGGCCACCTATTATCATTAAAAATACATGTTTTGTCAACCGCAAGTCATATAAATTGGATTCACTGACATTTCCGATACCTTTTTGTTACTTTAAAATGATCATACAGGCTTCCGCGCTGTCTTCCGCGCTGTTGAGAAGACGCGGAAAGTTAGCGCGTAAAACGGCAAGTTACGACACTACTTCCGCGACAACTTAGCTGCGCGCTGATGGATCCCTTCAAAAGCCGCTCCGCGCCAACTGACGCCCCCGCGCAGCTGCGCGCTGTCTACCGCGCGGGCGGATCCCCCAGAGTTAAAGCCAAAAATTATTCCAGTGAAAGCTAGCTTTTTTACATTTCCAAAAAGATGTTGTGCCATTTTACTGCTATATGACGGGGAGAAAGTTAACCATGCGATTCAACATCTAAGGCCTTAGGGAATGTTGGGTGAGTCATGATCCAAATGCACACCGAATTTGCGCTGAAATCGCGACTTGGAATATGATCTAAATGGTGATGTGCATTTGGTTGTGATGTTTATTTCGGCCTAGCGAACACCGGGGTGCCCCATGGCATGTGCTGAGCGCTGCAGGCACTGAGCAGTCCTGGTGTCAATCACTCGGGTATACGGCTGGTGCGACGAGAGAGGGGCGGACATGTGGTGACGTCTGTGAGCCCAGTTGTACTGAACTGCCTTATTGTGGCTGCACCGGACACCGAGGGGGCTCTGACGAGCGTCTTGCGTTGCATGTTTTTTTAATACCTCTATTTCTTAGGCCCTTAGGTTATTTTTTTAATTTTAGCGTTTTAGTCATTACCGATTGAAAGGAAGCTTTACTGAGTGCGTCTAAATTGCTCTAATTCTTCACCGTTCTAGGCGTCAAGACCACTGGTCGGGACCTCGATACGGTACACTGTCTTTCTATACTTTGAAAGTTTTTCGCGGTCCGTAGGGCGAAAGTTGATTCCGTTTGAATACAGTGTCAACATGTTCTCGCATCAAACCTTATGTTGGATAAATCCGGATTCACACTTTGGATTTTACACCATATTATTTTGATCAACAGAGTGTGTAAGGGTCAAGGGAAGTATGGCAGAACGGGAGAAAGGCTAACAGATTCAAATTACATTCGTCAGTTACGGATCGCTCCAATGAGTTTGGTACTGATATCTCAGCAGATAACTGCTATTTTGGATATGAAGCATAACAAAGATAGCATCAGAATCATAGAAAGTTTTTTTTTTAAACCAAGGCCGATGCAAGACGAAAGGATTTCTTCTTTTATCTGAATTTCTCAGCTAGCTGGAGATAGGGTGCCATCTAAAATGCTGAAAAAGAATGTGCTTCTACCCTAAAATGTAAGAAAAACTGTATAAAAAGCAACGGAATGTGCAGCTAGGGCTACCCACTTACTTGCACCCCCAGTTTGTAAAATATTCCACCAGATTCCCATTATTTGGCATCATCGCTACTCAGAACTGGTTTCCATTTCTTCAAGACTCAAAAACTGACAATGCGCAACGGAGGTGAACCCCACCTTATTTATTGCGCCTCAAGAGTGCGAAGGTGAACAGAAGCTTTACACCTAGCACAGTACTAACTCACAGTCATCACAATAAGCATTGATGCTTCTCCCTTCAAAACATCTCAAAGCCGCAGACGCCACTGCCGGCCAGGATTCTCACTTTATATCTTAAGCTTAATACGGTGCAAACCTTTGACCTTAGACACCAGCATTTTGTTGTTCAGTACGTTCTTGGTGAGGTTAGCATGCACCTCCCGGGACATCTCTACGCCCTTCTGCAGTTTTATTCTGAGCTGGTCGTCCCTGGCAAGAATCTTGCTGTACTTTGTGATGTTGCCGTAGCAGCTCTCGGCGAGGTCGTTGGTCACTTTGCAATTCTGCACAAACTCTTCAGTTTCCTTTTAATGCTGGTCCTCGCCTAACAGTTTGGAATCCCTTGCCAGCCACTTGTGGTCGACTCCCAGGACGGCGAAAAGCATGAAGAAGTTACGGCCGCACAGGTCAGTAAATGCGGTCTCGAAGGTGAACTCCTTAAATAATTGTTGGGCTTGTCCGCACACCAACTGCCAGGGTCATACTGCATCGCCAAGTCTTTCCCTGTTGGAAGGATTTTTCAGGCGATAGCTTGCTTCTTGTTCAGAACTCCTTGCTCAGGCCTTGAAGCCGGGTCGGCTGCGTGGAACCCAGCTGTGCTGACCACTCCACTACCGTGCCCCCTAGAAGTGAGCTCCTTGAAGCTGAGCTTCTCGACGGAGTAGTGCTCAGGGGGGCTTGCTGACGAGGATGCAGGTTGACTTGGCAGTGTACCAGCCATGCCTACCCAACACCTGCCCTGAGCACTACTCCCTCGAGAAGCCCACCTTTAAGCAGCTCACCTCAAATAACGAACTGTGAAGTGACCAACGACCTGGCCGAGAGGTGCTGCGGCGCCATCACAAGGTACAGCAAGATTCTTACCAGGGACGACCAGTTCAGAAGAAATCTGCTGCAGAGCATGGAGATGTCCCACGAGGTGCATGCCAACTTCTCCAAGAAGCTACTGAACAACAAAACAACTGGTGTTTAAGGTTAAAGGTTTGCACCGTATTAAACGCTAAAGATTTAACTGAGAATCTCAACCGGCGGTGGCATCGGCGACTAGGACCTGTTGTGAGGGCAACCCATCCTGTTGTGAGGGCTTTTTGCGATGACTGTGTAAAAGCTTCTGAGTTCCAAAACAGAAAGAACTTATGAGAAGTGTTCGCTAAAGATTATGAAACTGAGTACAAAAAAACCCGCACCTCTTGCGCCGTTGGATTACCTAAAACAATATGCCACATTATGTAGGTCCAAGTTGGAAAGCCTATAAGTAAAAAAATAATCCATCGATTTTCAACATTATTTTGTCAATTTAATCTCAAACCAAATTTTCTTTGATTTAGCAAAGTTGTGTTGTTTTCTGGCTGTAAATGGTTCCTCCGCCACCGAAGAAAAATATATGGGCCTTCGAGGCCCCCGTCCAGTGCACGTGTTATGTCATTCTGGTGATCTTGTAAAGACACGTTGCACATGACCTTTGGCTATTTGGTGCGAATTTTGAATAAAGGTTAGGATTCAGCATGGCTGGGCCTGAAGGATTCATAGAGTTGTCGAGGTACAGTATCTGATAGAATGCCGTTGGACTAATATGGTTGCGAAGGACGATTTTTCCGGGGTGCAGTCGCAACTGTCATGCTCCTAATCCTCGCCACGATGCGAAGTTACTTGGGATACGTGACTGAGTTGAATAAAATAAATTGTCATGAACATGCTGAAGCTGGAAATGTATTCATGCAATAATAGTTATTTGAAGCCAATATTTTTAAGTGAAAATCAATGCAGTACTACAAGAGTTAGGCTTCCTTTCTATCCAATGCAATTATTAAAAATAACTAAAGCACGTGATTATCATTTTGTTTGGGGTATTTATTTCCTAGTGTGCTCATAGGCGGACCACTGCGAAAGTTAATTGTGAGTTATAATTGGAGAAAATTATATGTATGGAAATCCGACAAATGTTTAGTCTACGTAGTATTTTCATCGTGTTCAAGCGAATGTGGCACCTTTATAACCTGATTTTAACTGAGATAGCCAAGTTGTAAAGCATGCCAGAAACCCCGGTACTCAATATATACCTAATTTGTCTTGAAACTCAAAGCTTCCGTAGATGAGAGCTAAAACCTACCTGAAATGTACCCCTCATGTACCCTAAGCATCCGGCCACAGTTGTCAGTTGTCGGTGTGACGACATATGTTGACGTCACGGGGAGTATCAGCCAATCGAAACCCTTGAAAACTTCAAGTTGAAGCCTATTGAATATGGTGGTGGCTGCCAGATCATGACATCATCCACAGGCAGATATTTATTTTTTCCTTAGAGGCACCTTTAAAAATTGAAATATTGAGCTTATTGTACATTTTTCATAGAAATCATGGACAGTTCCATGATTTTCGGCTAAAAGTACCCCTAATTACACTAAATTCCACAATTCGACCAAGGTGCCACATTCCCTTTAAGAATTCCCGCGGCAGTTGTGCTTTCTTCTAGGTCAAAGACTTATGCCTCTGCACTTTATAACAAAGATTGCAAAGGTTGACAGAGATGTCTTGCTGTTTAAGGCATAACAACATTCTCAGCAAACATCCGAACCTGACCATAATAAAAACGGGAATAGCTGAGGTTATTTTTATTTACACATAAGGATTGAAGTGGAGACAGTTCAAAACATGGAGTAGAGACAGTCCAAAACATGGAGTGGAGATGGTCCAAAATAACCAGGCAACATTGTGTGGATAATTGACTATGGGCCGGTGCGCGACTCTGACAACGGTCATGCGATCGCACTACACAATTTAGCAGGCAAACCTCAGTATACGGCAGGTACGGCATTTCAATGTGTTGGCAGAAGCAGCTGGTGATAGCAACGGTGGAAGCTGCATGGGACAATGCCAGTTCCTCTAACCCCTCCATACCGTCTTTGGACGCCTCTGCTGCCAAACCGTGCGACGTTTGGGAGTGGGGGGCTGGGGTGGGGGCTGGAGTGGGAGCTGGGGTGGGGGCTGGGGTGGTCGGTATAATAACAGCACCGGTGACCGGGCCGGAGAAGACAGGAGCACCGATTGTGCTGACCCCAGCGGCACTGCCAGGCGGCAGCGTTACCGGCACCTTTGGCAGCTGCAGCGCCGTCGACGTTGCCGAATCCCTGTTGATGATGGAGCCATTGCCCTGGATGGCACCCTGGGAGCCGACACTAACAACGGCACTGAGTGCATCCTGGTTGGTGCCGATGGGCGTCAGGGAGCCGGTCTGCTGTAGAACACTGGCGCTTCCTGCAGCGGCCGCGGTCACTGCCGCGTTCAAGGCCTGCGCCTGAGAGTTCGAGGCGCCAGCGGCACCCACAGCTCCCAGCGCGGCTTGAGAGCCAGTGATAACGCCATTTGTCTGGGTGAAGGCGGAGTTGCCGGCGCCGGCGCCTGCCAACAAGGAGTGTCCGGTCAGGTGAACTTCGTACGCTCGACATTCGAATACAGACAATCGAATCATTTGAGGTCAGGGGTGTAGGAAATGGCTCATGAAAAGATGCGAGGATACCTTCGGTTAAAATCGTAACACAAGGCATTTCTGAACGGTTCAAGTGTGAGGTTTTTGGGTTGATGGAGTTCAGAGCGTTTTGGAGGGGTTTTCTAAGTTTTAGTACGGATCGAACCTAAAAAGAAAAGCAGTGCCCTTTTCGAAACTAAGCTGTCATATCCAATCACTTTTCAAATGCTACGATGCATGGGAGCTATATCTCCCTGATTTTGGATGTGGGGTCCCTTGGGCCTCAATTATGAGACACATTTTATCAAATATTTGTATTTTATGAAATATACATAATCATTTACAAGTTTATTTCTCTTCATATTATTCTCAGTGCATTTTTCTTGTCATTTTCCTTTTTTGAAGTATTCCCGGCTGCTTCTTAAGTATTTCCCATCTACTTAAAACATTCACAGTTCTTGCAAAGCAAAACTTAAGGCACGTTCATCTCCTCCCTCTCCAAATTTTTACTTGACCCCTAACAGAGACCATGTTTCCAATGCTCCTGGATAAAACAGGCCAAAAACAGGCTCACTCCTCAGAGCTGACGTCCCTGCTGGCGCAATGCTTACCCTGGAGACCAACCACGGCGTTTGAGCCGGCCTGGTCTTTGACACTGACGCCGAGTCCATTGATGTCCGACTTTGAGTTGGCGGCCGAGCTGCCGGCGGTGCTGGAGACCAGGGAGGCGGCTCCGGTGGTGGCCCCGCTCTGAGTGGCCGTGACTGTGGTCTGGGTTCCTCCACCAATGCCGGCCACAGGAGTCAGGTCCACGGCTGGAAGGGCCGGTGGGACCAGCGAGAACGGTAGGCCCGGCTGGGCCGGCGGCGCTGTCGCTCCGCCACCACTAGCGGTGGGCGCCGACGCCACCAGACCCAGGCAGAGAGACAGCAGCAGCAAGCGCATGATGGCGAGGAGGTCGGAACGTCTCTACATTGAACACCCCCTGAACCCCAATATATAGTGCTGCAAAATTGGCGTGGGTGGAACGCGGCAAGGAGGTGAAAACATATTTCTACTATCTAGAGAGAAAAAAACTACTTAGCTTATTAGCTTATTCAATGAATGTCTATAAGACATATATGAAATGAGATGTTTTGAATTTTGAGTGAATGATGATACAAATTTTCGGAAACATAGCCGCAGGTGGTAGATGGGTGTGTTTTGTGTGATATTTGCGACATTTCGAACACTTTTCACCTTTGGGTGGGATAATTGCGAGAGAAGCTGCCACAAAATGTCGATCAGTCATCGATAATACAAAATGTCACTTGTCGTTGTAAGTTCAGGACCTAATATGATGCGTGGGCGCGTAAATCAATCATAAGACTTTGTGACAGCCAGCTCGTGGGCATTAGAAAAAAATTAGCTATGCACTAATTCTGCTGCTTGTCAAATGAGCAACACTGAAATTTTGAAAGAACAAATGGGATGAAAATTAAAATGGTCGGCCACTTCTCTTCCGACTTCGCCACATAAAGCCAGAGTCCTGACTAGCCCTATTTCTGTCAGGGAGAGGATGGGGCTGATTAACCCCGCCCCCCCAAGATCTCAAAATACACCCGTTCGATTTTAAAGATTCAAAGCGGAATAATTTGTTTACGCTTTACTACATTTTCAATGAAAGAAAGTTAAAAGATTGAGTGCTGTGCGCAGAAGCATGTAAAATATACCTGCATATTTTACTGTTTTGTAGGTTCTCCATTCATAGCTTTTGTTCCTAATGTTTCATTTTTCACAAAACTAGCACGCATTGGCCGAAAATGGACGTGAAATTTCATATCTTTCAGTTATGTCAAAATTCGGAATTAAGTACCGATTCCAGGGCTAGAAGTCTGTAGTTAAGTACATACATTTTGCACGTTATTCGTTGAATGGATTAACAAACATCAAATACCCCGCGACATTTCTTTAATCACGAAAAATATTAACAGACTAAAAAGATCATCAGAGGCGAATGCAAGAAAGCAAAATAGTAGGACAAGATGCAGATTGTCAATATCTAAAAGCAATGTATAAATGTACATATATTCCTCGGCTATTGATATTTTTTATATTGTCAAACCTTCTTCCACCCAAGCCAAAACTGGGGGATGTCGAATTAACTTGTCTCATTGGTCTTAAAAGTGAATCTAAAATGTGAATTATGAATAATGAGTTTTCTAGACTTAGTTTTGAACCAAATACATGCCCAATATGCATGTCCCATTAACCCTCGCCCCACGGGGGCCATCGATGGCCCCCCTAAGATTTTCCCGGGATAGCAGAAAAACAAAGAGGTGCAGCACCGCGGTTGAGGGCTCTACCTCTCACTGCATCATTTTCCACCATCCCTGAATTTTTTTATCCCAGGTCACCCAAGGTCAGGTCACCAGACGAGGTCAACCAAGGTCACCTCACTTCAACTTTAGAGCTCTGTAAGAGCTACATTTTTAAGTCGATCAATTTGAAACTTCCAACACTTTATGGCCCCTTTAGGGTCTACAAGGTGTATATCTGGGATTTTTCGATTTTGTGCCCTGAGGTCAGGTCACGAGGTGACCTCTCCCATTGAAAAAGCATGGGGAAAAGCTGTCTTATGATCTAAAAGTTACAAAAGCGACTGAAAATGCTCAGCTTGATCAGAAAAGTGTTCTTGGACACCCTTTCACGGATTACAGGGGCCATATTTGCCCTTTGACCTCTCCAAGGTCATCCAAGGTCCCAGGGGTCAAAAACGGAATTTGGCAATAACGTTTGACCTAATTAAGCTAGAGCGCTGAAACAAACACCATCGTGTTTGTCTTGTCACTGGCTTTCATTTGATATACGGCAAGGTCACTTTCTGACCTTTCGTGACCTCAGGTCATCTTAGGTGACGAGGTGACTTCTGGAGGTCAAACCACTGGCGGGAGGTCTTTACGTTGCACATAGCGGAAAAAGGACTGACAATTTCCTATCAAATGTACTTTATCTGACCTCAATAGCTCTAATGGCATAAGAGTTATGCCCAGTTTGCTTAAGCATTGAATATTTGAGTGAAAATAGCCGATTTTGACCTAATTTGACCTCTGGAGGTCAAACCATTGTCCTGAGCACTAAAACATGTTAAGTAATTTCTTACTGAATTCATGCAAGCTTTCTATTGCACTTTGCAGATTTGCGCTAACGCCCATATTTTCGGAGTTAGAGGGGGGCCATCGATGCCCCCCGGTGGGGCGAAGGTGGCGCTGGACCCCCGGTGGGGCGCGGGTTAATAGCGCTTAGTGTACTAAAACACACTTGGAATTGCGTGAAGCCTCCTAATTACAGTAGGTACCTGAGCACGCCAAGAACATCTTATCATCCTATAACATAGAATTTAAAGCATAGTACGGCTACTTTTATTGCTTCTGACTGTCATTTGAACAGTCTTTTCATTCTGGAAGAGAACAATCCTATTACATTAGAAACCCCCCATTTTGAGTAGCTGTAACTGTCGCTGTACCAAGAATTATACAAATTTTTTTTCTGAAATTTCACCTAACATTCCATTTATAATATTTAATCATTCTAACTGTTCTCCATATTGTTACAGACGGCTTTGCTGCACTGAATGAGTATTTTACCTCAATTGAAACAACGACAAGCGATAGAGCGACCACCGAATACCAAGAGTCGGGACGGGGACCGCTGAAAGTGCGCCTACCACGCGTAAACGCTGGGGCGTTACGAATAGCACCGGTCACATTGGACCAACTGAAACGAGTCTTGTTCTCGCTGCCAAACATAAACTAAAGTATTGAAAGTGACATACCAGTAAAAATACTGAAACTTTGCCTCGACATAATCGGACGATTTCTACTTAGAATAGTTAATCTTAGCTTTGCTAATGAAACGGTTCCACCCAGTTGGAAGGGTGCTGTAGTTATTCCAATACATAAAAAGAATGATCCATCTAAAGCTCCTAATTTCAGACCAGTCACAACTGTCCCAGTGATTTGCAAAAATGTTGAAAAAGTAGAAAATTCACATCCAACTATCATCTTACTTGAAACAGCAAAACCTTTTCAATGATGACCAACATTGTCTTAGAGAACAGCACTCAACTTGTACTGCCTTATTGACAGTAACTGATGACATTTTAAAAGGTATGGACCGATCAGAATTAAATATTTTAACGTTGATTGATCTCAGTCGCTGTTTTGATGTTATAGACCATGAGGCACTGTTAACTAAACTCGATCTTTTACAAATTGCGACGGTATGGTTCAGGAGCTATCTAAGTGGACATACTCAGAGAGTCATAATAGGCGAGAAAATGTCCAAACCCCTTCCGATAGCTATAGGCACATTTCAGGGCACTTGTATAGGCCCCTTGTTGTTTAACATTATAAGTAATGACAAAATTCAAAGCAAACAGTAACCAACCAAAAAGTACATAACCAAACCAAAAAGTAAAAAAACGCCAAACAAAGGCGTAGAAGATAAAAAAAACGATGGGCACGCTCCTATCTTACTACGAGCCTTTGGCTTAGGTTAGACGTTTAGTTTCTGGACTGGCGTTTAGCGCCAGTCTTTAACGCTTTCACTGTCATCTGTATCATTTTAGGTCAGGTCGTTCCCACAACACTCATAAGTATGACCTCACATGTCACATTCCATCTGAACTCGATGGGTTCCGGGTCACAGTTGTTCGCTATGCAGACGACACAGGTGGCTATCGCTGGACCCCGAAGCAGAATAAAAGCTATGCAAAATTGTTTGGAAAGGATACTAAACACAATGTGCACTTGGCTCCAACAGCATGGAATGATGGTTAATGCCGAAAGAACTGGGCTTTTACTCTGCGGGGATCGCAGACAAATCGCAAGTATAACCCAGTCCCTAAGTATCAGATTCATGGGCAAAACGCTCAAATGTACCAATAAGGTTAAAAGCCTAGGCGTTATAATGGATAGTAACCCCTCGTGGAAATATCACGTCAAAAACCTAGCTGGTCGATGCTTAGGCATGGCATACTACTAGGATTGCTTCATGCAAAACTTGCTCTACCCCTTTCGGCATTGCCTCGTCTGATCGACTCACTCGTTATGTCACACATTAGATACTGTGTTTAAGTCTGTGGCAGTGCAAACCCTTGTGTGCTTTCTGAACTACTGAAGGTATTAAACTTTGCAGCAAGAGTGATATCTAAGCGTAGAAATATGACCATATCTCCGATGTGCTTCAACAATTAGAATGGCTGACGATTCCCCAGTTGATAACCTATTTCGATGTATGCTTACCGCATAAAATCATCATGAACTAAACTCTCTCATCTATTAGAAACAACATATCATTCAGCCACAAAATTGTAGCTCGTGAAACCCGGAAATCATTGCAAATGTCATGCTATCACACAAATAGCAACCATGGAAAACGTCTGTTCATATATCGAGCATCTGCAAAATTCAACCAGCACGTCATATAGTGATCTTAATATTGTCAGTACCGATATGTACAAGTCTCGCATTAGGCAAGTCATAATAAATTCCAGTTAGCTGCACGAGACAATTGTTGAAATTATGCTTACATACTTAATGGTTATACTTATGTGTTATACTTATCATGTGACTGTTGTTATTGTGACGACGGTTTCGGGATAGCCATCACGGAGTGAAGAAACCTGGAAATGTCTTGTAGGCTGACGAAATAAATAAATAAAATGCATAGTTTATGACAATACTCAGTATGAGAACAGAATCTCCCTGAATACCAAGCCATAACTCCGTCTCTGGCTAAGATATTATCTCAGAACTTCCCGTGAATCTGCCCCATTTATTTCCGGGAAAGGTCAGAAAGTTTCAAAATCCTATCACGAATCATTTTGGAAATATTGTGGTAAAACATGAGGGGTGGGCAGCATCCGCTCCCCAGGCAGGAGTAGGGTTAATGTGAACCATAATGTTGAACCGTAGTGTGAATTTCGCCTTAACAGGCGCACCGGGCACTGGCCCCACAATATGGGCGTTAGAAATCTGCAAGTGCAATAAGCTCGCGTGATTGAAGAAATTACTTCCATGTTTTAGTGCTAGGTCAATGTTACCTAGAGGCAAATTAGGTAGATCGGCTATTTCACTCAATATGCAATGATTAACAAAGGGCATAACTCTTATGTCATTAGACTATGAGGCCGGTAAAGTACATTGATACAAATTGCCAGTACTTTTCCGCTATGTCAACGTAAAGATCCAGTGGTTGACGCCAGAGGTCACCTGTGACCTAATATACCTAGGTCACAAAGGTCAAAAGTGACCCCTATATCAAATGAAAGCCAGTACAAGAAAACACATGGTGTTTTTCTGCTCTAGCACAATTAGGTCAAAAGTTATTGTCAAAATACTGTTTTGACCTCTGGTGACTTGGATGACCTTGGAAAAGTCAAAGGGCAAATATGACCCCTGGGATCCGTGAAAGGATGTCCAAAACGTTGTTCTGAGCAGTCTGAGTATTTGCAATCATTTTGTGGCTTTATATCATGAAATAGCTTTCCCATGCTTAATGGGAGAGGTCGCCTCGTGACCTGACTCAGGCACGAAATCGAAAAATCCCGGATATACATTGAGACCCTGGAGGGGTCATGAAGTGTAGGAATTTCAAATCGATCGACTTGAAATGTAGCTTTACAGAGCTCTAAAGGTGAAGTGAGGTGACTTGGTTGACCTCGTCGGTGACCTGACCTGGGGACCGGGGTAAAATTTCAGGATGATGGGAATGATGCAGTGAGAGTAGAGCCCTCACCGCGGTGCTGCGCCTCGTCGTTTTCTGCTATCCCGGAAACTGGGGGCCATGATGGCCCCGGGGCAGGTTAATGAACCCACTTATCCAGAATTTCAGCTGAGTACAATGCTATTCAGCAGAAGCTTCCTTCAGTGGTCTGGGATCACACTCGGCCGATTTTTTTTGACGTGGGTATGTAGTGTATGTTATTTGTTTATTTGCCGCGAATAAACAACCGGTGAAATGCCAATTACAGTTCAGGCCTTCCAAGCTGAAAACAAAATATTTGGAAAACATACTACAAATAGATGACGGTAAAATTGAGTGTTTTTACACCAGCCTTCATATAGCCCTCGGGTATAAAGAGAACAACAACGTCAAAGTATAAATAAGCTAAGAGATGACCAAGGAGATAGTATAATTTCCAACATAAATCGATGAAAATGTAAGAGGCTTTCATAAACGATTGAGCATGGTCGGAATATATCGGTCAGACGCCGGCTGGTCACCGCCCGGGTCGGGTCGCAGGTCGCTCGCGCCCGCCGACTCACCAGTGCACAGTGATGCAGGAGGCCTGAAAAACGGGACGAAATTCATAGCTTAATAAATAATAATGATAGAACAATGATTTTGGGTTCAATTTGAAGCTTTCCGTCTGGCGGCTCAAAGAAGCACATCAAATTTCGTTTGTCTTCTTAACCTAGTCAAATTACCTCTGTCCTCTTATTTGCTAGGGGTCGATTCTAACCCCCTTTTTCGCGATGGGAGAAAAACTGCTCGGTTTAGCGCAGTGCCGCGTGGCAAGTGCGGACCAACATCAATTTGATACATTTTGACGCAGTTTCATCCAAGGTCAGGTCAGGTCACTGAGTTATTATGTCATTTCTAAACCGATGTAAAGCAATGCTGGTTCTCAAAACAAAGTTGGCTATAGCCGGGAATAACTCAGCTTCTAGAGGAGTAAGACCGAGTTTCCATACACCATTCGAAAGCTCTTGTAAAGGAAAATCTAGAGCGGACAATCCATTTTGAGGTCAGGTCCATAACAAAGGTATCAGGGCACCCTTTGGTACTCATTTGGTGTGCTACTTTATGCAGAGGCTATCCAGGGTTTTTAACGGTTCTGACAGTGGCTGTAGCTTTATGAAATAATTACATAGTCGCAAATCCCAACATGCGATAAGCTGAATAAAGGTAATAGTAAGGGAAACAATTCATACGATTGATAATTTGATTTAATGATTGAATTTCCCTAGTTGTTAACCGGCAAACTTTGTAAGTGAAAAATGCATTCTCACCTCGTATTTATAAGAATTGGGAACACATTTAGAGGGAGCGTCGGGTATTAAAACATCATCAGAAGATAACCACTGTTAAGCTTAAACAGCCGGCAAACGTAACAAAATGTGAGACAAGCGACTTACTTCAAAATCCAAGAGAGGTAGCATGCACAGCCGGTTCCATACTGATTGGTAGGTATTAGGATGCGGTCGTTTTTGCAAAAATATCTCTCAAGTGATGGTCCCTACAGACACCATTGTTGTCTCGCCTTCTGCGTTTTAACTGGATGCAGGAATTGACGTGCGAAATGCTTCATAATGTCCAAAATTTGGAAGTAATTGAGAAAAGACACAGAAAATCATCTCGGTTGGTGAAAACAGCTTTTTGTCAATAATTTTCCAAATTTACACCTCACCCAGTTTGCAGGGTCCCAAATTTAAAGAGCTCGTCAAAATTCATTGCTAGAGATGAAACTTTTATGAGGAGTAATTGTTTTTAAGATAATTCCTAAACGAACAGACACTATTACCTACCAATCACTGGGGAACCGGCCGTATGTACAGTCAGCTTAAACAGGGGACGGAGGCCAAAGATTAACGGAAATCGGTTTAAAATAACATTTTACAAAGGGGAAGAATGTGAGCCAAAGTTAAAATCTGAATTTCTTTATTCAGGGCCTGATCTCGCTATGCCTAAACTTACCCTAGTACCTACTGAATTGACACTAATACCTGCTTTCGTTGTCTCAATTTACCCTCCTGCTTCTCAACTTTATTGCCTCCTTCAATTATAAGCCGCCCATCAATAACGTTACGCATATTTTGTATTTTTACCCCCTTGCCCCATTTAAATGTGTCATTTGATTGGAGAAAGGAAGTAATACACGGCGATTGGTGGATGCCGCGCGCGTCATTGCGACAACCGCCCGCCGACTACGGGTAGAACATGAGCTCACTAAAACTGTCATAAATTTTTTCGGCCGTCAGTTGCCGACCTACAGATTCCACCAATGTAAAGAAGGCACTTTCCAAAATACATGATATGATTTTCTAGCTGATCATGACTGTGCCTTTTTTGCCAGTCTAAGGAAATGTGATGTATGTTATAAAATTTAGTTCCGAAACATATGTTTATTAAAATGAGCTCACTGCATTCTCTGGAGCAGCTAGAACCGTATTTTTGTTACCAGAAGGTTGCAAACATCCCAATCCTTACGGTAGTATACGTTTTGTATGAATGGTGAGGTGTGGGCACCTGTTATTATTGTTTTAGATCACGCTTTTATTTCTGGCCAGATACCCGTATTTAGAAAGGCAGAATAAGTTTCAAGTTTCAGCTCCTGTAAAACCAATGTGGTACGCTAGAGGAAGAAAATAATTATGGTTTTCCGTGTTCCAAACAATTCTCAAACGCATCGCATACATTTGGTAACAATTCTAGAAAGTCATTTTTGGCATTTTCGTCCCGTTTTTTAGGCCCGCTGCATCACTGTGCAGTGCAGTGCTGTGAGGTGTTTGTCGGTGACATCGAAGCGTTAGTGATAGCACACCCAGATGTTTAGTGCACTGGTTGGGCACCTGCCGTGGCAACGAGTGACATCTCAAAAGCGCTGATAAGACAGCTTAAAAAACAGTGAGGTCTTCAAGGCGATAGAAGAGCAGATTTTGGCTCAGGCTGTGTTCCGTGCTATGACTGAGGTCGTTAAGCGGTACGAAGACATATATACTATATATGTCTAGGTATAAGCTCATGTATACTTTGACGTTATTGTTCTCTTTATACCTGCGGGTTATATGCAACCTGATGTTAAAACACTCAATTTTACCGTCATCTATTTCTAGTATGTTTTCGAAACATGCCATGGTATGGCATGGAGACAGACTGGTTTGCCAGTTATTTGACCGGGCGTTCTAAAAAGTTTAGAGGTGGAATTCTTATCCTTACTGTAAAAATAGGTGCGCCACAGGGCTCGATCTTGGGCCCTGTCCTTTTCATTCTGTTTACTAACGACCTTCCTGGCTTTGTGACCCATGGGCGGCTCATCTCATATGCTGATGACAGCATGCACATCGAAAGCTCCCCTTCTGACAAGCAGAGTTTGTTATCTCTTCAAGCCCGCCGCGCTGGAGCTTACAGCAAACGAGCTAAAGGCATGGTTTTCTGCAAATTCTCCTAAGCTCAATGCTAGCAAAACCGATTTTATGCTTCTTAGCTCCAAAAGCAACTCGAAAAAAGCATCCGACTTAAAATTTGACTTTGACTGCACTATGCTAAAGACATCAAACAAACTAAAAGTTCTTGGCATTATGCTAGAACCTAGCCTGCCATAGGAGGCACAGATATCACGCGTGTGCCAGAAGTGTAACGCTATTCTCATCTCTACTTCAAGATTGAAACATCACTTTACAAAAAAGGCTCTGGAAATCATCATTCAGGCATACGTCTTCCCTCATATCTTTTATTGTTTATCTGTGTGGGGTGGAGCAGTCCACGGGTCACTACGCCGAATCCACAAAAATCTAAATTTCGCTGCCCGAATCATCTCTGGTTCAAGAAAGCGTGACCATATAACCCCTGTCCTGAACCCCCTAGAATGGCCCAAGATCGAGACAATAGTATCCGAGAGAGACGCTATAAAAATGCTCGAAACATTAAAGCTTGATAGGTCTCCCGAAGAGATCAAAAAGCTTTTTTCGCAGCCGCAGCGAAGTCTCAACTAGAGAAACGTGTGCCTCGTCAAGAGGTGTGCTCCAGCTGCCGGCTCTTTGCCTTACCGCATCACAACGGTCGTTTAATTACGGGGGGGCAAAGATCTTGAATGAATTGCCACCTGCCGCCGTAAACGCACTATCAATAGCCAGCTTTAGAAAGGTGGTTAGAGAACAACCAGCTGTCAATTATTAATTATCGGTCTCTTGTCACCTCAACGTATGCGTATCTCGTGTGTATTACTTTCTTGCCTGTGTGCTCGTTGTTTGTGCTTTGAGTATGTGCATGTTGTCAATCGATGCCTGAAAACCCAATTATATTTGGATGGAATCGAATATACGAACGAAGACAAGATCCGTGAGCTACGTGACACAATCGAAGAATAGGACATAAAACTCAACGTGCTTGAGCAATAGGTATAGCCGGAAGAATAACGTGATTATCAGTGGCAATGTGGCACCTTGGTCGAATCCTGGAATTTAGTGTAGTTAGGCGTATTTTTAGCCGAAAATAATGGCACCACTCATGATTTCTCTGACAAATGTAAAATAGGCATGATATTTTTATTTTTAAAATACTCCTCTAGGAAAAGAAATAAATATATTCCCGTGGATGATGTCATGATCTGGCAACCACTACCATACTCGAAACAATTTAAGGGCTTCGATTGGCTGATGCTCATCGTGACGTCAGCATATTTTGTCACCTCAACGGCCATGACAACTGTGGCCTGCTGCTAAGGGTACATGAGGGGTACATTGCAGGTAGGTTTTAGCTGTTTTTCTGCGGAAATATCGAGTTCCAAGACAAATAATATATTGAGTACCGGGTTTTCCGACTTGCTTTACAACTTGGCTATCTTAGTTAAAATCACGTTATGAAGGTGCCACATTCCCTTTAAGGAGCAATAACTCGAGTCAATCCCCGGCCTGGTGATTGAGCTGGTCCGGGCACCGGGCGTTAACCTTCGTGCTGAATATTTTTCTGTCGCCCCGCCCGCAGGCTGGGGCGACGGAAAAACGGTAAGTTGCGTCAAATCCTAGTGAGATTCGTAACTTGGACCAAACGGGACGAGCTGTACAAGGAAGGCAAGGGCCTGGGTGATATCAAGCTACCTCGCGATCCAGCCTCGACTCGTGACATGTTTGGTGAGGCCTACATCGCGGATAACCTCACGCGCTATAATAGCGCACTGATGTTTGCCGCTCGCGAACTGAAGCGAGAAGGCAGGCTGCATGCTGCCTGGACCGATGCAGGGAAGCCGCCTAAGGCTAGGGTGTCCGAGTCAGGTTCTACCAAGACAAGCCAAAGTGCTGCTTATCTGAGACACCTGGTTGGGACTACCCGGCCATCGACGCGGCAGATGGGGTTCTCCGGGGTCGCCGAACTCCTGAAGTTTCAGTCTCGGCGGATGACCCTGTATCTGCGCCCCCATCGCCGATGAGTGGAACCACCTCTGCAACCGCGGAGCAGGGATCGTCTGCCAGCCGCAGCCTACCCAGCGCCGCCAGGTCTCAGCCACCAGGAGGCACCAGCTGAGTCCAGCCCGCCAGTCCTGGAACCGCCATGCAGACCGAGCATCGCCTGCGACTGCAAGCGGACGAACGGAGCGGTAGACTGCTGACGTAAGTTCCGTGTCACCAGGTCATGTTTCCATCTTGGTCCGTGCCTGCTACCGCCCCTGCAACAGCTGACGCGCCAGGCCTCCGGGAGGGCGGGCGGTTGCCGCGCGGCGCCGTGACCCAGTCGGGGTGAAGGGTGCCGCGGGGTGGTACTGAGCAGCCCGATATCACGATCGGAAGATAGCAATCGTCCAATCCTGGACCATGTCTATAGCACATATATCATGCCTCATTTTGATTACTGTGACGTAATCTATGATGGAATTTTAACAACTGGGGATGGCCTAAGACTCGAAAGGTTACAAAACAGAGCGGCAAAGCTAGTTACTGGGACATTACCAAGAATGTCTACAGAAAAATTAAGATCGGATATGGGTTAGAATAGTTTAAAAAGTCAACGTAAAATACGCAAATTCAGTATTTGCAAAATATGTTCCATAAGGTTATCCCCCAATGCATAAAAATATTCTTCCTAGAAATCGGTATCTAATTACTACTAGAGAATTGCGCAACCCCAACCAAAGAACGGAGCTAGCGACTAGAACGTCCAGCTTCAAAACCCCCTTTTTACCCACAGAGTTGTGCGTTGCAGAATTATTTTGGGTCGACTCAACTCAACTCAAATGCTCAGAGTTGTTGACTCAAGTCCAACTAAACTCATGATTAAGCATTCAGTGAGTCGACTCAACTCCGACTCAAGGCTTAATTTATCGGACTGACTCTGGCTCAACTCACGACTAAACTCAAACTTCAGCTTGTTTTCAAAATAAAATAAATGATAAAGTAATAAATAAAATAAAATTAAGAAATAAATCAACAAACCAGAAAAGACAAGCTGTTCAGAAAGTCCTACAGGGAACTGAAAATTAACAGAAACAAAATTAATTGACATTCCAAAATTGGTTAATAATTAGCCGGCAAGCATGAATAACTTTAATTCTTCCAGACTGTCACTAGCCAAAAAAGCTACCACAACATGCTACAATGATTTATAAAAGGAGCATTGCATATCAAACGAAGTACAAGGACTCAAAAAGAACCTAGAAGGGCTAAGGTTACACCAAAAAACAATAAAGTACCTCTTTAAGAATTGAAATTTTAAAAAATTGAAATGCAATTGGTAAAAAATTGAACCTCCGACAAAATCCAAGCTAAAAACATGATATAAACTATATTTGCAGAGCTGTTATAGGTATTGTTTTTTCTGTTAACGAAAGATGCTAGGTTATTTTTCTAAATGAACAATTCCTATGCCGTGAGTTAACACGTGCATTGCGGTCGGAGCCACCTTCGCTTTGACGGGGGAGGGGGCGGGTACCCGCCCCTCCCTCTAAGATCTCGAAAACCATGGTAGGTAGCGAAAAACGGTAAACGGTTTTGGGTAGCCCGTCCACTTCTCCATCGAGAATATCTGAACAATTTTTTGTCAGGTCACACTTGAGGTCACTAGACGTCAATACATGCTGTCATAGAGATAATATGTAAATAAAGGTTTTCGGTCATTACATCTGAACAAGTAAAGATAGAGCAAAACAATTCGACCGATATGAATCCTCGCAGCAGGCCAAATCGAATGATATAATATGACCTTGCTACGTCAAATCAAGGATTTACCCTGACCTGAGGTCAGGTCAAGCTCAAATTATATAAATGCATTTCATTGGAACTGCAAAGACAAGGCGAGTATAATGCAGCTAACATAAACGCTGTATCACCATCCCTTACTGAGTTATTCAGTCAAAACCATTTTTCCCACGTATTTCCAATGGAGAGGTCATGGCTCGTACGTGACCTTAGGTCATCGATATCAAAAATACCGGAACATATTTTAGAGGACTCGGTAGGCCCATTATGTGATATGAGTTTGAATCGGATAAGGTCACCCTGTTTCGACTTATGCTATCTTAAAGTTTTTTAGGTCAGATCATTTGACCCATACTGGTGACCTGACCTGAGATGGCCTAACCTTAACCCTCGCCCCCACCGGGGGGCCATCGATGCCCCCTTAAGGTTTTTCCGGGATAGCAGAAAAACGACGAGGCGCAGCACCGCAGTTGAGGGCTTTACCTCTCACTGCATCATTTTCCCATCATCCCTGAAATTTTTTACCCCGGGTCACCCAAGGTCAGGTCACCAGATGAGGTCAACCAAGGTCACCTCACTTCACTTTAGAGCTCTGTAAGAGCTACATTTCAAAGTCGATCGATTTGAAACTTCCTACACTTCATAACCCCTCCAGGGTCTACAAGGTGTATATCCGGGATTTTTCGATTTCGTGCCCTGAGGTCAGGTCACGAGGCGACCTCTCCCATTGGAAAAGCATAGGGAAAAGTTGTTTCATGATATAAAAGCCACAAAAATGATTGCAAATACTCAGACTGCTCAGAACAACGTTTTTGCACACCCTTTCACGGATCCCAGGGGGTCATATTTGCCCTTTGACTTTTCCAAGGTCATCCAAGGTCAACAGAGGTCAAAAACAGTATTTTGGCAATAACTTTTGACCTAATTAAGCTAGAGCGGTGAAACAAACACCATCGTATTTGTCTTGTCACTGGCTTTCATTTGATATACGGCAAGGTCACTTTCTGACCTTTCGTGACCTCAGGTCATATTAGGTCACGAGGTGACCTCTGGAGGTCAAACCACTGGCGGGAGGTCTTTACGTTCCACATAGCGGAAAAGTACTGGCAATTTGCTATCAAATGTACTTTACCAGGCCTCAATAGCTCTAATGACATAAGAGTTATGCCCAGTTTGCTCAATCATTGCATATTTGAGTGAAAATAGCCGATCTTGACCTAATTTGACCTCTGGAGGTCAAACCATTGACCTGAGCACTAAAACATGCGAAGAAATTTCTTACTGAATTCACGCAAGCTTTCTATTGCACTTTGCAGATTTGCGCTAACGCCCATATTTTCGGAGTTAGAGGGGGGCCATCGATGGCCCCCGGTGGGGCGAAGGTGGCGCCGGACCCCCGGTGGGGCGCGGGTTAAAATTTTCACAGAAGTTGTTAAAATGATGAGAGAAAACGCATGCAAAGTACGGCGGCGCTATCCGCCGCCGTTTTTCTACTCTCTCCGAAAAACCCGAGGGTAGGGTGGGTACCCGCCCCCGGTCAATGCTCGTGTGAAATAACAATTGAAGGAATAATTACTAGAGTACAAAGCTGCAATTGCAAGTTCTAAGAACTACAACAAACCCTATCAAACAGTATACCATATATGACAAAGGACAATCGAAATGGAAATTTCATCAAGTGTTGGATTTTGTTATACTAATATTTCCAATCCTATTTCCCAATCCAATTTTCAGCTTGAGAACCTCCACCAATACAATACTCACCTACTGCTCTTCAAAATGGGAGCACGGTTTCATAGAAAATTGCTATGAATTGCTACACGCCGCCAAAAACGGCGGCGCATAGCGCCACCGTACTTGGCATACCTTTTCCCTGATCATTTTTAAACCGCAATACATATCATATTCTCCCTCCCCCGTACTTTCCCGAACAAATTACAAATGTTTTTGTCAAAATCCAACTATGGAACTGTTTTCTTACATCAGACATATGCATAATCTTCCCACGATTGCATAAACCTGACTGCCGTAGCGACATCTGGCGTTCAGTTTTTGCACCAGTGCCTGACAATATGTGATTAGAACGTCTTGTCTGTGTTTGCTAAGGTCTCACCCCAAGATAATCTTAAATATGATTTAGAAAGCCAATGTGTGTTGAACATTGCGGATTACATGTAAGCTAGCAGTCTGATACCCAAAACCCTGCCAAAGGCGAGGGATGACCTGGGTACGTCACTTGACCTCGGCTGTTTTAGTACACCCCAACAATTACCCAAACTGCTTAACACGCGCATTGACAGGGGGCGGGTACCCGCCCCTTTCCGGTTTTTCCAGGGAGCATAAAAACGGCGGTGCGTAGCGCCACCGTAATTGGCATACATTTTCCTCATCATTTTTACAACTTTTGTCAAAATTCTAAGGTTTGGTCATCTCAGGTCAGGTAACCAGTACAGGTCAAGTGACCCGACCTCAAAAAGGTTTAGGATAACATAAGTCAGAGCTTATATGACATAATGGTACAACTGAGTTTTCTAAAATATGTTAAGGTTTTTACATCGATGACCTAAGGTCAGGTACGAGCCATGCCAACTCAATTGGGAATACATGGGAAAATGGTTTTAACTAAATAACTTAGTAATGGATAGCGACAGAGCGTTTATTTTCGCCTTCTCATTGCAGTCTAATGATTTGCATTTTTCCTAATTTGACCTTCACCTGACCTCAGGTCAGGTCAAATCCTTGATTTGACCTAGAAAGGTCATATTATATCATTCGATTTGGCTTGCTGCGAGGATTCATATACGTCGAATTGTTTTGCTCTATCTTTACTTATTCAGATGTAATGACCGAAAACCTTCATTTACATGTTATCCCTATGATGGCATGTATTGACCTCTAGTGACCTTAAATGTGACCTGGCAAAAAATTGTTCAGATATTCTCGATAGAGAAGTGGATGCGCTACCCAATACCGGCTACCGTCTATTGCTAGCTAGCATGGTCTTTGATATCTTGGGGGCAGGTACCCCCCCTGTCAAAACGAAGTTGGTTCAGACCCCCGTCAATGCGCGTGTTAATGTGTTGTTCGAATGAAATACCAGTATGTATGTATCACGCATACATAAAACTGCATATAAATTCATGGTAAAAACACACTAAGTTGACACAACATCCGAGGAGATAGGCCAGTATACACCTTCTCACCTTAATATGTTAATCATGATCCTCGCCCCAGCATTCCAAAACCTATCAACGTTAAAACGTACTACTTAAAACTAAAAACTAAGATCATTCACTCATCACTATGGCATCAGTTTAGTATAAGAACGTCCTGAGACCTAAACTGGCAAATATGTACTTCTAAAACGATATGCGTGTAGGCATGCGGTAAGATCGGGATTCAACACATGCACAGTGCGGCAGAACAGCCTCGTTTAATTATTTCCAGCTTGATGTGTGGTGTATGTATGAATGTCCCGCTCCCCGTCCTTGTGTTTTGCGCATGGACATGGGGAGGGAAGCTACCGAACAGGAGGGCCGAATCAAAATGACCAGTAATAATTTTATGGACGAAAAAAGCATCGGATTGGTATCATTTGTTTATGAGACTGATGACTGAACAATTTCAGAAGGTCTGGATGTACGAGAGATGTGGGAGCGCGATTGGTAGAAACAAGCCCAACAAAAAGCTTCTGTTGAACGTTTTCGAGCCTGTTTTGATATCCACCCCAGGTGACGCACCCAAATTCCAACATAGTTAGACCTGATGTTGCCGAAATATGCTGCTAGAGGAGGTTCCGGTTTCAGTATTGCCACTGCGTGGTTTGACTGGAGAGTTTGGATCATAACGCCTTATTTACTGTTTGTCTTATTTATGGTGGGGTCAACGCGTTCGCTGAAAGTCGATTTTGTGTCAAGCCACACGCCAAGTTCGCGGATTTTGGTAGCTTATTCTTACGGTGTGCTTTGAGTATTGTACTTGGCTTTGATCATTTTTTGCTTCAAGTTAATCCCAAGTGACTTACAGTTTTTGGGATTTACCTGTAGTTTCCATTCGCTAGACAATTTTGACACGGAAATGATGTTCCCTGTAGGAGTTATGTATCCCGTATAAATATGATTTCATGGTAAATTCTTACATCGTCTGCAAAAAGAAGAAATTTTGTTTTGATTATGTCTGAAAGATCGTTCACAAACAGAGCAAAACGTAGTGGTGATGGAATACTACCTTCAGGCATGCCAGAGCATGCCGGGACCAATCTGAATATTTTCCGTTCTCAATGGCTAGCTTTTTCCGCTTAGCCAACTACCAAGACAACCAATTCAGTGCGTCACCAGTTTTTAAATTAATTTCTGAGCTTGCGCACAATACGTTTATGGTTTAAGCTCAGAAACGCCGCAGAAAGCTCAAAATGGCCGTCGCTGCCGACGCACCCTAAACCCCTAATGAGGATGATGAAACGCCGCAGAGTAGTCGGTGTATACGACGCCTGTTTGGTGGCTGGAAGAAATTAATTCGCACACTGCTTGTAGAAGGCAAGCTAGATTTCTGTCACAATATCGGCATCCGAGAAACCCACACTGAAAAAACGACAGAAATCGGATTTTATCTACGGTGCCAAAATACACTCTTCTTTCGGCGAATATTTCACACCCGACATCAACGCAAAATGACATGAAACCGGAATAATAAAACCCCAACCCGTGGGTCGTGAAAATATCAACCAACAAAAAGTACACCGTTTTTAGGATTCTTTCCACGGTGCCAAAATCCACTCCTGTTTCCGGCATTATTCCACAACCTATTTTACACCGGTTTAATGCAAACATGCATGTGTTTTGAGGGAATATTCCTACACCACTGGAGTAAAAATATTATCAGACAAACTGGAAGAGTGTAAGCTAGAATTGGGGGAGTAAAAATAGATCAAAATGTGAAATTCCCGGCGGAGAAAAATCTTCACAAGGTGCAGAATGAACCCGCGTTCAATATTCCATTGCTGCTGAAAAGAAACATGAATTAAAAATGACCCAGTTTATTCTCATTAGGCACTTGAAATTAGTTTACTCTGATAACAATGATTAGTATACACTTTGATGTACAGTCCCCCGCAATTGAAATTGCCATAACTAGGCTCGACCGGTTTAGGATGGATATCTTGCATCCTATGGTGCCTATAGGTTTAGAAACGGGTGCATCATGTGTATTTTTTCAAGAGCTTTCCAGTGGTCACCATTATTTACTAATCTGACATCTGGGTGAGAAAATATTACACAATTACTGATTTTGCTGCATTCTGACGGGGTAGTCTTCGGCTGACTTGCCACCGCCTCTGATAATCCCTGACCCTCTTGCCCATACCTGGACCACGTGACCTCATAGATGAATGGGCGGTTGGCATTGTGCCAGCTCATTCATCCCTCTCACAAATCTTGTCGTGTCTGAGGGGCACTCGTATTGCAATTGCTCCCACTGTGTTGCTGTGTGCTGGACAACTGGCGTCACTGACCTGGGGCCCCGGTCAGTGGCAGAAACCACGCAATGCAGTGGCAGAACCACGAGTTGCTTTTTGAGGGGGAGCAATATCCAATAAGATGGGCACAGATGGGGCAAACCATCGGAATATATTTTGCTGCGGGGAAGCACACGAATTTTCCCTCCTATATCCGTCCTTGTGCTTGGGTTGCGAAACATGTAAGCTGTCATTGGCTGCCGGGCTCCCCTCACCTGCATGTTTATTTAGACAGGATTCTGGTAAAACGGCTGATACAGTGATACAACTTTGTTTGGAGGTTTCATTAAAATAATATTTTCAGATACTCGTCAGAAGAGGGGACAGTTGGAGCCATAGGTGGATCCAAGGGTAAAGGAATGCAGGTCCCCCTCATTAACCCTCGGCGTCCCTAAAATGATCACAGCATTCCTCTAAACGGTCGATGGCACTTCCTGAAATGTCACTTCCACCCCTCCCCCAGGATGCGAAAATCGGCACCCCGCCATAGGATTTGGCACCCACCTGAAATCTTTTACCGGCCAAAAGTGGCACCCAATTTGTACGGATGACGTCCCACCCCCGGCAAGGTGACCCCCATCGGTGATCCTGGATCCCCTATGGTGGGGGCAGGCCCCCAATTTTCATTAAACATCGCGATTTAAGAAACAATAGGAAAATCGGACATTGTGTGGGCAGCATTTTGCGAAGGTCTCAAGAAGCCTGAACCTGACGAGGTTTTGTTTTTAGATGGGAAATTTTCTTGTCAAAGGTGACGGTTCACTGGCTTTATCACTGTTTCGTCGGTGGCGGCCATTATTTATTATGGGACAATTGCTTCCAACTAAATGAGCTTAATTCCGTCCACAGAGAATTTTTTAATTTCCAGCTTGAGAACCTTTGTAGAGTCTATTTCTCGGGAGCATAAAACTGTGCCCTCGCTTGACTAAAATCACGCAGTCGTCTCCCCTCAACGAACGGCAACCATTGCGTTAACTGGGGAGGATTGAGTTTCCATGAACTGGCCTCTAGACTGACATCACACGGTGCAAGCTTGGCATAGCGTTTGCGATAGTCTCTAACAAAAATTGTTGGGGTTAGACGACGCTCCAGCTCTCAAAGTTATATGTCGTTACCAACTCTCACCTTGTAAGGAGAG
This sequence comes from Lepas anatifera, assembly GCA_034440635.1. Classification (NCBI taxonomy): domain Eukaryota; kingdom Metazoa; phylum Arthropoda; class Thecostraca; family Lepadidae; genus Lepas; species Lepas anatifera. The sequence continues at coordinate 234,609 of JAOTON010000770.1, read as the reverse complement.
ATTTGGTGCATTTGATCATCATACCTATTCAGAGAATCTGCCTGGACATGAACCCAAGGAGTTGAACCCGGGGGAGTTGAGCCAGGGAATCAGCGCTAGGTTTCTTGCGGCCTTTTGGCAGCACCCTAACTTGTCGGAAGGATATGATCATATTTTATGCGGAAAATATTAGATAATTTGTAGCAGTATTACAAAGGTATAAAAGCCTATGTAGCAGCTTTAGCGGTGACAGTGGTCGTTGTTGAGAGTATCATTAGCGGTAAAATTGGTCAGTGATGGATCTAGGCGGTAGTTTTGGTGGGACAAACAAAAATCGAAACGCAAGAAAAAACGTCACGCAGTGAAAGCTTTTGCAACAATCTAACTAGCCGGCAGGTTGGGGAGGCGGGGAGTGGGGAGTAAATATAAGTCGAAAAGCAAAACAAACAGGCGTCACTGGGTGAAATATGTGGCCACAAAATGCTTGCTTTTGATATCCAAGGATCATTCATCCAAATACGATTTTAAATATCAAGAGGACCAGGCTCCAATATTCACACTGAAGTTGACTGGTTCTGTTTGAAAATGATTTCTTCAGTTAAAGCACCAACACCTTGCTTATGAACTTAAAAGGAGCCAGGGAAAAGGTCGACAGCTTGGGGGAGGGGGATAACATTATGGTTTTGCTCCGAGTTTTTCGTTCGGGGAGAAAATACGTATTGTCCCCTCCCCTTGGGTCCTCCATTAGAACTGGGTGCTGTTTGAGGGGTCTCGTTGCCACGTGCGACCACCGAGGGTAAAAGGGCAGTGAATAGTGAATGTTTCTCTGATGAAATCCACCAACTCGAGAGCTACTACTCTTCGAAATCTAGCACGACATTGGTTCCAGCTATTATTGATGTTAAAATTGTTCGATGTGTCGCTGAAATGAAAATATTTTAGGATAAATATTGTTTACATATTCTGGTTGGGCGAAACCAGAATATTACCCGGGGACCTTGTAACCAAAGCCTACCTTTGGCGGACGCAGGGGGGCATTCCGGTCATGGCCCCCCAAAGCGATGGAGGGGGGCCAAACTATCTTTCCCCCCAAACGCCGGAGAAATTTTTGAAAAAAGGTGTGTACACTAAGCCTGTAGAGCAAAAAATATTCGCTCCCCCTCCCCCCCCGGAGAGCGATCATGCACTTGGAGAGGTAGCTTATACTAGATCTGTCGAGCACTGAAAAAAGGTGTTTACAATAGGTATGTAGAGCAAAAAAATCTTCGCTCTCACCCCCTTCCCCTCCCCCACAGGAGGACAGGCAGACATGGGTTTGCCCCCAAAACTCGGGTCTGCGTACGCCCCTGAAGCTTACGCTGCTCCCTTGACCTGAGAGGGTATATTACCAATAAGACTAAAATTGGACTGGAAACGAATGTTAAGCTGGTCTGATTCTGGTTTAGCCCGAGAGATTATTATCAGTATATTGTTTTGGGATTTCATTGAGTTTAAATCTTTAGCCTCGATAAATTTTTTAGAACTCCCGCAGCCTAATATTGAGCCTCTTGGGCTAAAGGGTGTTTTAAGCTCGTGCAATCTTTCGAAAGCCTAGCTGGCTCAGAGGCCCCTAACTATCGTGCATCCTTAGCTGCCATCTCAACTTAACGTATCTGCATTGGTTTTGGTCGCCCGGAAAGAGGCACATAAGCATTTATCACTAACTTTAAGAATTGTTGGGGTTTAACGACGCACCAACTGCCAGGGTCATACGGCGTCCCCAACTCTCACCCTGTTGGAAGGGATTTTGGGGATCAGATCGACTTATTCAGAGGCTCCGCCGGGACTTGAACCCGGGACCGGTGGCTTAGAAGACAAGGGTGCTATCCACTAAGCCACCTCATCCCCTTATCACTAACTTTATACGATATTATACGTAATAAATATTTTTGGGCTTATCGATGCACCAACTGCCAGTTTCATATGGTGTCGCCAACTTTTTTACTGTTGAAAAGATATCCAGGGAACCAGCTTGCTCCTTGTTCAGGGAAACCGCCGGGCCTTGAACCCGGGTCGGCTGGGTGGAATCCAGCTACGCTGACCACTCCAATACAGCGTCTCTAGCATTTAGTTGGAATTGAAGACTAACCCTCTATCTGAATACTGATTTGTGCAAATCAGGATATATTTGAATATAAGCTGATGACCATTGTTGGTTGGCAGCCCCTACCAATGGTCCCCAGCCTTTGGAATTTTTCCCTAACTGGCAAACAGTACCCCTCTAGCTCGAAATACCTGAAGGCCTTTCCCGTTTGGCAAGGGCTAATGTGACCTTTGAGGAAGGTCGTTATGAGCACATAACCAGGCAAGCAAGGGCAAGGTAGGAAACCGAAGAGTCTAATAAAGAAAACAATAGCTCTTTTTCGATTCATGTAATGTTCCCTTTGTGCCCATCTCCCAGCAACATGAGAGTTGGCGACACTATATAGCCTCAACAGTCGGTGTGTGTAAACCCCCAAAGCTGCTTTGAATCCCTTTTCTTCCTTTGTCCCTGGAAAAATGCGAAAACAAGCAAGACCTGAATGTGTGTATTTCGCTCTGGGCACATGAGCAACGAGAAAACAGTGGAATAAAATTCAGGCAGAATATCTGCTCCTAATTTCGAAACATTTCAAATAAATATGAGGATTCAGTACTTGCAAGTCGATAGTTTTAGTCATTTTTAGTGTAGTGGCAGGTTTCGACTCATTACCTCATGCATTTATCTACCATTTTTTGTGATTGAGACCCCATTAGCCAAACGGCACTTTTTCATGCTCCCTTCTTGTTCTTCATAAGGAGTTTTAGCGACCTAGCGTTCATGAATTGTAGCCAAATATGTTAATCATTTTCATTTTAACCATTTTCTGGTCCATAAGTCCTGATTACCATATAATAAAGAGATATTTATTTATTTATTTTGCAGCACAATGGTGACAATACTATCAGCATAATTCACAACAGGAACAGACACGCATGGAACAGGCATATATGTTAAACCTGATAAACAATTTGAATTCAAACTTACCCCACAACCCCAGGCCATTCCATTGATAAGCTAAGCGGGGAATATAAAGGAAAAAATATGCCCATATACATAATTTTAATCGCCTTGGTGCTCTTCCCGGGCCCCATCCTCATTTTTGGCGAGTTATTCGGAGCCGATTTAAATGAGAGACTAGTCGACTTACACCAATTTATGGTTATCAACCTGACAACTTATAACTGTAAATTGACAACAGTTCAGGTCAGGTGAACGAGTTTTAACGTGATTTCCACGCCCATGTGGGTCATTTTTGTTTTTCTTAGATAAGAACGACAAAGCAAGGGAAAAACGCGACTCCTACAGCAGGCCATGGTCGAGTTTCCTCCTCATGTAAAAGCTCTTCGAAATAAAAATTTCCCAGATATCGTCTAGTTATTTTGAGATCACGTCAGTAAAGACACTACCAGGGATCACCGGAGGTCATAGTTTCGAGCTTGTTTGTGCTCATATCTTTAGAACAAGACGGCAAGGAGCTTCCAGCGCCATTTCTATTTTTCGTATCACCTTTGCCTCCTGAGTTAACAGGGGAAAGGGAGATGGACTGACGCCCCACGTCGTAGTGGGTGCGAAAAGAGGCCAGGTGGTGTCTGGTTGACATACTTGGCTTTTCCCATTATTATCCCTTGCACCTGACTGGATTCAGCCAAATCAAAAATTTCTTGGCGTCGTCTTCACCCTCCCCCGGAGGGAGTGGGGTCTGAACACCCTCCCTCAGATTTTTCCGACTGTGCATAAAAATGCCGGCGCGAAGCGCCGCTGTACTTGGCGCACCCTATCCGTAATTAATTCTTCAACATTTTCAAGAATTTTACGTTTGCACCATCTCAGGTCAGGTCAACAGTGCAGGTCAAGTTACCTCAACTCCAAAAAGTTTAAGATTTCACGAGTAGGAACGGTGTGAATCTGTCTTCTTGAAACTCATATCAGATAATAGCCCCATCAATTAGCGCAAAACATATTCCAGGATTTTACATATCGATGACCTAGGATCAAATACAGATCATGACCTCTCCATTGGAAATGCATGGGAAAACAAAAATTGAGGGAAATGGTTTTATTTCTGTTGATATGTAGTTGAATACCTTCACATTCTCCAAATCGTAGTAGCTTAAGCCCCTCTCCAGGCTCATGGTGCAAGTTTGGACCTGTGATCTCTGAGAGGTCATCTTGGATTGCTTAAACCGCGCCCCAGTGGGCCTACGAGCCATCTTTGCCCTGGTGGGAGGGGGGGTGTTTGAACACCCCCTCGAACTCGGCCTCTACGTGGGATAGCGAAAAAAGCGAACGCTGTTGGATAGTTCATACAAATTCATGAAGAAATTATATTTGTCACTTTTTGGCTCAGGTCAATTTTGAGGTCATGACAGGTCAAAGGAAGTGGGATTTTGAGTAGAGTTTTTGGTATCTGGCGTCTGGAGAGTTGAGTGAGACACCATTCGCTTCCTCTCGTCACGGAAAATCGAATGATGAATCAAATCGGAAAATCGAACGAGCCATACTAGGTCAAAACTTAAAAATGACCAGACCTCAGCTTACGGTCACTTTTTAACCTAGCATAGTCAATATGCAATCAATCGACTCGCAATAGCAATCTGAACGCAATGATATCAAAATAAAAGCTAGATCATTTCATGCAGTTATTGACATAAGTCTGAAAACTGCTTAAATAGCCCCAGATGACCTCTCAGAGGTCACAGGTCAAAAATTGCAACAGGAGCCTGGAAAGGGTCCCAGGATACTACGATTTAGGGAATATTGAGGTTTTCTCAGCTGTTGAGTACACAAATACAGCCCAATTTCAGTTTTCCCATGTATTTACAATAGCGAGGTCATGGTCCGTAGTTGACCTTAGGTCATCGATATGAAAAATCCCGGAATATATGTTGTAGCACTCGGTGGGCCCATTATATGGACTAAGTTTTAATTCGATAAATTCACCCATTTCTTACTTATGCCGCTTAAACATTTTTGGAGGTGAGGTCACCTGCACTGGTGACCTGAACTGAGATGACCCAACCTTAAAATTTGGGGAAAAGTTGCGGAATCAATCAAGGATAAAGTGTGCTAAGTACGGCGGTGCCTCGCGCCGCCGATTTTTCGTGCCGCCGGAAAACACCCGAGGGGGTTTTTAAGCACCTTCCACCGGGGCGAGGGTTAAACAGGTAGACTTGGGTCAATAATTTCGCAGGAAATAATGAAAAAGTTTTTTTTATTTTGATACCATTACGTTTGGATTGTTATTGCAAGTTGATTGATATGCATATTGATTATGCTAGATCAGATAAAGACCTTGACCCAACTTTGGGTCACGTTACTTTTATGATTTCATGTAGTATAGTCATATTATACATGGTTCAATTTTCCGTAAAAAGAGGAAGCCAATGGCGCCATACAGTTTATACTAACTGAATTCAGTCAGACGATAGGCCCCATAAACTCCTTTACACCCTATCACATTTTTTTACCTGTCATGACCTAAATATTGACCTGAGACAAAAAGTGAGTAATGTAGTTTCGCGATAAATTGTTATGAACCATCTACCAGTGTTCGCGTTTCCCTCTATCCTGCATAGGAGCCGGGTTCGAGGGGAAGTGTTCTCCCCTACAGCAAAAGATGGCTCGGACACCCACCGGGGCGGGTGTCAAATAACAAAAATTCGGCCACAGGGTGCCGTTTTAAACCCCATGAACTCTAATCCCCCAGAAAAATATTTCAGCAGTGATCCTGTGAGCCTTATGAGGCTGGAAACATTGTTTGAAGCCATAACTCAGACATACCCAGTCTTGGACTCTCGTGCCCAGGCGCCTCGGTCACTGGACGGACCGCCTGGGGCTAGACACCTGCGAGCCAGTACTGATCACCTCGGTTCAAAACACTGTGCCCCTGCGCGCCACACACTATTTACTACGTGTGGCCTTGCACCTGTCGTTGTAAACACGTAGTAATCACGTGACCCAGGTATGCGTGCCAGTCGAGCGAAGGGTCGGGGATTATCAGGGGCGGTGGCAAGTCAGCCGAAGACTACCCCGTCAAAATGCAGCAAAATCAGTAATTGTGTAATATTTTCTCACGCAGATGTCAGATTAGGAAATAATGGTAACCACTGGAAAACTCTTGCAAAAATACATAAGAAGAACCCGTTTATAAAGCTATAGACGCCATAGGTTGCGAGATATTCATCCTAAACCGGTCGAGCCTAGTCATGGCAATTTCAATTGCGGGGGACTGTACATACACTCCAACGGAGAGTTTAAATCACTTGTACTTATAATCACTTCCAATCATCTAAATACCTCTAAATAGCACTCTAATCTTGAACCATATTGGAACTGACTATCAATCACTACAATAATTTCGTTTGTCTTTGCACAGACATGGCTTAGACTTACAACTTTCGCCATGCCATAGGATTCGCTGGTTTTGCTCCTCCCAACGTTTCCTGTTGTATCATTCATGCCATAGGATTCACTGGTTTTGCTCCTCCCAACGTTTCCTGTTGTATCATTCATTAACACTGGACCATCACCTCCCATCACCGGTAATCACTTCTTTGGGGCGCTGCACACTTTTTTTGAGGGGGATCACGAATTCCCTGAAAGGTCGATGGCGCCCCTTGAAATATCGTTTTCATACCTTTGCCTTAAAGGGAGATACGCGAAAAAAACTTATTATTGTGGTTTCTTGCCATTTGAAAATCCTGATTACGAAACTGTCAATCGTTTTTGTATCTTCGGCAAAATTTTGGGAGGCCACCCACTTATTATTGAAATAGGTTAACAATTCCGATAAAATGCTGAAACCTTCACCCATCACTTACTTCTCGAAAACTATTTAAAGTTGAAAAGTAATGTTTTTTTGTAATAAAAATATCTGTTCTCCTGTATTTGTATTTTTAATTAATTTTACAAAGCCTTTAAAAACAACAAAATGAATTAGTTTGCCATAGAAACGGAAAAACATAATTACTCAAGTCTTCAGCGGTTTCGTACCTCGGGTCTTGAGTCATTTTCTGCTTCAGCCCCAGGATGACAAATCTTTTGCGTCAGATAGGTCACGTGACCCGGTTTGAGAATTCCTAGGCTTCTGATTGGTTAATTGTGATTTCTTTTAAGCCCTATACTTCTGTTTCAAAAGAGTTTTGGAATGTTGCTTTTTAGAGTAATTTTTTGTAGTAGTCCAAAGTTCTACATCACTTTTTAGGATAGATATGACCTAATTCTTAGAGAAATTGATAGCCTTAGCCAAGTGTACGTCATATACACCGATATGAGGTGTACCGGTAAAGCCGTCTAGAAATGTTGACTTTGAGAGCAATTTTAAGGCATTTGCAGGCTGAATTCGCAAAAAATGAGGATAGGACTTCTGAAACAACTTTTTGTGACCTTTTGATCTAGCCCATAAAATTTTTTCGCGTATCTCCCTTTAAGAAACGAGATTTTTTTCCTTGCAATGGGATCTGGTGGCTCCTGGCAGGTTTTGGAGCCCACAGGAAGCCGGTTTTCGCCCAAAATCGGAGCCCCTGGTCCGGATACATTTCCCTGTGGGTCTATAACACTAACCCCGCCACCCCTCCCCGCTGCTGTCGGAGATGAGGAGACCGGCTCCCCACCTTTGGCTTGTAATATCATTGAAAAAGCCTAATCTTAGTGGTCATAAACCCTTTATCACAGGCCCTGCCCTACCCCCCACCCACCGTGGATCCTGCCCCACACTTCAAGCTCTGTACACTTGAAACTCTGTAGCCCTTGAAGCGGCTTTATTTCTATATATATATATATATATATATATATATATATATATATATATATATATATATATATAGCCACAGGCGTTGCTACTGGGGACCGGGGGAAGAACTGGGCCCGCTCTTTGGAGAGAAAGTGAGAAGGATGCCAGCTCTTTTGGCCGAAAATAACATTGAATATGCAGGGTCTAACTGATGTAGGTAGTGTTTTATCACCATCCCCCCCCACTCGAACATCTAGGGCGACGCCAATGGCGGGGCGGGGGGCCCGGCTGCAGCCACATGGGGCCCGGGTAAAACACAGGGGGGAATGCTCTGCAATTGCCAAGAATAGGGGCTCGGCTTCGGCAGTGGGTCAGGGGTAAATTCTGAGGGGTCCAGTCGCAGACTCAGAGCCTCTAAGTGGACTACAAGTGACCCGGGTACGCTACATTTGGGTGGTATTTTGAAGGCAATTTGCTGGGCTGGGTACAGCCGCAGCCACCGGGCCCCTTTGCGAGGGGGTAGTGGCTGTGCCGAGGGGCGTTTCTTTTCATTGCTTAAGGTGAGCCCAAGGCCGGGCCGGTCGCCTTATCGCCTCCCCCCCACTTGGATTCGCCCCTGGTGTTGGCATTGCTGAAATGTCGCAGTTTTTATCGATAAGTCCGCCATATTGAACTTATGATCTGTATACTGACCTCGAACTATAAACCACGAGAGAAGAAATAACAAGTTGATGACCATGATCTCTCTAGGTAAAAATACGACACAATCATATTTCCATCAAAGTACAAATATGTAGGTACAATCAATCCAAGTACCAAGGATACGTTGGCCAGCAAGGGGAGAAGTGGGACAACTTGTCCCACTCCTCCCCATCCCGCCATTTTTTTCAGAATTGCGATGTCAGCAAAGTTAAAACCCCTTTCGTTGTTCGAAGTTGGGAAAGATCGATGGAGAATGCGACACCAACTTTATTGCACCAAAATAAAGAACTTTTCGGTTGCATATTTAGCAGAAAATCCACTCAAGAAAACGTAAAAATTAACTTTTTAAGGAACACTCACCTTTCGTTTCCAGCACCCACCGGAAAAGGAAGTTGACGCCCATAGTGATGTGCAGCGGCACGTATAGTGCGGAAATCAGCTGAAAATTATATTTTTGGCTCACTCGTGGATTCAATAATGGGGGTGTCCCACTTCTCCTGCGTCCCAGTTCTCCCTTTCTTCCCTACCTGTACGAGTCGTGATCAATCCTCTGAATGCGGAACTGCAGTGGGTAGTTCAAGCTCAGAACTGCAGCAGAAAAGAAATGGCGCGATTCCACCCACGTGTAAACCGTAGTAAAAACATACCTTCCTCCATCGTAGAAACACACCCAAACAAAAATCAGAAGAATAAATACCTTCATCTAGGGTAGCTAAATCATTCAAGAACTTGTTTGAATCTATTGGCAGGATTGTTTCACCACAGGAGAGTGAAACTATTCTTGGGGCATTTTGTGAGTTCCATAGAAATACTCTGAGGTGATACATTTACACCTTTGCATTTTCAGTACGAATGAAAATGCACTGTGCTAAAATGAAACAGTGATTAATTTACCACATGCGTGTAATATTGCACCTTTTATTCTAATATTAAACTGGATGTCGGAATATGTTTACCAATAGTTCTAAGCAAATTCTTGATAATGGGGTAATTTTAGAAGCAGACAGATTGAAATTCTACGCTTGAGGTGTTGTTTTTTTCAGTGCATGCTCTTTGCTAGTCAGAGCAGGTTGAACATGAAGAAATAATGTGTCACATATGCATATCTCAGGAACTTGACAAACGGTGGTAGCAGTGAAACCTCATGATAATTCAAATCTATTTTCAACCCCTTTGGGTATCAAAATAATGTTGACTTCAGCCAACCTGCTCGTGACAATGACTCGAGACACCTCCCTGACACAATTACTTTTTAAAGGAATACACGTAACGGGACTACTGACCATTAATATTCTATAGCGATCCAGGAGCGAAATTTTGTACTCGGAAATGTATGGACATGTATTAACGCTTCCGAGCCACTTTCTCCCTCGGGGAAGTGTTCAAACACTCCCTCAATCTCAGCTCCTATGCGGGAAAGTAAAAAAAACGCGAAAGCTACTGAATAGCTCATAGGAATTTATGACGAAACTACATGTGTCACTTTTTGGCTCGGGTCATTACTGAGGTCATGACAGGTCAACGAAGGTGACAGGCTAGAGAGGAGTTTCTGGGCTCTAGTGTCTGACATAAATGAGTTAGAGTCAATGTTTAGGCACCACTCGCTGCCTCCCTTTACGGCGAATCGAATGATGTATGATATGACTATACTAGGACAAAATACAAAAATGACCTAACCTAAGGTCAAATCAGGTTCACCATCTGACCTTGCATAGTCAATATGCATACCAATCGACTCTCCATAATAATTCAAACGTAATGGTACTAAAGTAAGCCTTATCATCATTTCTTGCTAAGTTATTGACCCAAGTCTGGAAACCTGCTTAAGTAGTCCCGGATGACCCATCAAAGCTCACAGGTTCAAACTTGCAACATAAGCCTAAAGATCCCTAAAGACTACGATTTGAAGATGAGGAAGGTATTTTAAGCTTTATATACATAAATAGGACCATTTTCGCCCAATTTCTGTTTTCCCGTGCATTTCTAATGTAGAGGTGAAAGAGGTGAAGAGAGGAATCCGCACTTGACCCTAGGTTATCGAGATGAAAATTCTCCAATTTTTTGTGTAGTACTCAGTAAGCCCATTATGTGATATAGGTTTCGATTGGATAGATTAACTCCGTTCTTACTTATGCTATCTTAAATTTTCTGAGAGATAATGTCACCTGACCTGGACTGGTGACCTGACTTGACATGACCCTACCTTAAATTGTTTTTAAAAGTTGCAGAATTGATCAAGGATAATGTGTGCTAAGTACCGCGGAGCTTCGTGCCCCTGATTTTTATTGTCACCGGAAAAAGACCCGAGGGGATATTCAACCCCCAGCAGGGCGAGGGTCAACTTGTAGTGCAGTGAATTTATTGCAAAGGTTCTGTTAAGTAAATTTGCCTTTCCAGTGCGCCACTCACTTTCCGGTCTCTGTCCAATCGCGCGGACAGTTGGCATTTTGATCCTTTGGCAACAATCAGGGATGGACAAAAATGCTTCGAGTTTGACTTAAAACCACCGACCAGTCATTCGATGCAGTTCATATATTTCAAACACGCCAATTTCGTAAAAGTTTAGACGCTTTTCCGGAAAATCACGATGTTTATTTTGGTGTTTGAGTTTCGGTTTGAGTTTTTTATTTTGAGTTTCGGGCGATTTAAGACCATTGCCATTATTGTGAGTTAGAGTTAGGAACATCATGTGCAGATAAATCTGACAAATATTTAGTCTACATGGTAGTTCCATCGTGTTAAGAATTCCTGCTAAAGTAGAACCCTCTTCTAGGTCAAAGACTTATGCCTCTGCACCATACAGCAAATATTACAAAGGTTGCCAGAGATTGTCACGCCTTTTAAAGCATAACAACGTTCTCAGCAAACATCCAAACCTGAACAATAATAAAAATAGAAGGAGCTGAGGTCATTTTTATTTACACAAAAGTATTGAAGTCGAGACGGTCCAAAACATTGGAGTGGAGAAAGTATAAAACATTGGGGTGGAGACAGTCCATAACAACCAGCCACCATTGTTTCGGAAATTGATTATGCGCCGGTGCACGACTTTGACAACGGTCATTCACACGATCGTACCACACAATTTAGCGTGCAAACCTCAGTATAGGGCAGGAACAGCCTTTCAGGGCATTGGCAGGAGCAGCTCGTGATAACAACGCTGGCAGCTGCAGGGGGACAGTAACAGTTCCTCTAACCCCACCTTTTCCTCCTTGAATTCTTTTGCCACTTCTTTGGATGTTTGGGAGTGGGGGCTGGGGTGGGGGCTGGGGTGGGGGCTGGGGTGGGGGCTGGGGTGGTTGGTACGATAACTACACCGGTGGCCGGGCCGGAGAAGACAGGAGCACCGATCGTGCTGACCCCAGAGGCGCTGCCAGCCGGCAGCACCAACGGCGTCAGGCTTGGCAGCTGCTGCGCCGTCGCCGTTACCGCATCGCTGCCTACGAAGGAGCCGTCGCCCTGGATGGCACCCTGGGTACCGACACTAATAACGGCACTGAGTGCATCCTGGTTGGTGCTGATGGGCGTCAGGGAGCCGGTCTGCTGCAGAACACTGGCGCCCCCTGCACCGGCCGAGGTCACTGCCGCGTTCAAGGCCTGCGCCTGAGAGTTCGAGGCGCCCGCGGCACCTACAGCGCCCAGCTCGCCTTGAGACGATGTGATAACGCCAGTTGCCTGGTTGAAGGCGGAGTTGCCGGCGCCGGCGCCTGCCAACAAGGAGTGTCCGGTCAGGAGGACTCCGTACGCTGGACATTCGAATACGGACAATCAAATCATTTGAGATCAGGGTGTCTGGGAGGGGAATTATGAAAAGATACGAGGATACCTTCGGTTAAAATCCTAGCAAAAGACATTTCTGAATGGGTCCAGTGTGAGGCCTTCTGGTTGATGAAGCTTATGACGTTTTGGAGGACCTTTCTAAACTTTAGTGCGGCTCGAACCTAAAAAGGAAAGCTGTGCCCAATCCGATCGTAAGCTGTCATATACAATGTCCCTTGAAATGCTAAAGTACGAAAGATACCTAAGTAAATGTAGTTATAAATGTTGGCAGAATCATATCTGTCTTAACAGCCTGTACATATTCTATGGCACAACCAAGGGCGAGGGACCTAGATCTCCCTAATTCGGGAAGTGGGGTCCTTTGGCCCTTAATTGTTAGACACAGTAGGTCGATTTTATTAGATTTACACCATATTTTTTCACCATTGTGATGTTTACTTGTCTCTTTAGATTATTCTCAGTGCCATTCTCTTGTTATTATCCCGCTTCTGAAGTATTGCCGGACTTACAAAAAAATACAGTTTTTTTCAATGCAAATCTTAAAGTACGCTCATCTCTTCCCCCTCCAAATTTGTACTCGACCCCTAAAACAGACCATGGTTTCAATGCTCCTGGGTAAGACAATGTCTGGGAGATCTCGAGCGTGCTCACTCCCTTCGAATGACCTCCCCCGCTGGCGTGATGCTCACCCTGGAGGCTGACCGCCGCGTTTGAGGCGGCCTGATCCTGGACGGTGAAGCCGGGTCCATGGGTGACCGAGTTGGAGTTGGCAGCCGAGCTGCCAGAGGTGCCGGAGACAATGGAGGCGGCTCCGGTGGTGGCCCCGCTCTGAGTGGCCGTGACTGCAGTCTGGGTTCCTCCACCAACGCCGGCCACAGGTGTCAGGACCAGAACTGGAAGGGCCGGTGATGGCGGTGGTGGCGGTGGGGGCGGTGGGGGCGGCACTCTGCCGCCCTTCCCCGTGGGCGCCGACACCACCAGACCCAGGCAGAGAGACAGCAGCAGCAAGCGCATGATGGCGAGGAGGTCGGAACTACTCTACAGTGAACACCCCTGAACCCCAATATATGGTGCTGCAAAACTGGCGTGGGTGGAACGCGGCAAGGAGGTGAAAACATATTTCTACTATCTAGAGAAAACAACTACTTAGCATATTCAATCAATGTCTGTAAGACTTATATATGAAATGACATATTTTGAATTTGGAGTGAATGATGATACAAATACTTCGGAAACATAGTCGCAGGTGGTAGATGGATGTGTTTTGTATGATATTTGCGACATTTTTGACACTCTTCACCTCTGGCTGGGATGACCGACGTCATGTAGTTTTGCGAGGGTACCTGACACAAAATGTCGCAACATTTCACTTGTCGTTGTAAGTTCAGGACCTACCATGATGGGTGGGCGCGTAAATCCATGAATAACCTTTGTGACAACCAGCTAGTGGGCTTTTAAAAACCAGGTGGGCGCTTATTCTGCCGCTTGTCAGATGGGCAGAAGGAACATTTTTGAAAAGAAAATGAGCTCGAAATAAAAAATTGCGTGCCCGTTCTCTCTCGAATTCGCTAGTTAAAGAAAGAGTCCTGACTACTCCTCTTTTGGTCAGGGGAGGAAGGGGCAGATTCGCCCCTCTCAAGATCTCACAATATACCCATCCGGTTCTTAAAATTTAAAGTGGAATACATTTGTCTTATGCTTAACTCCACTTTCAAGGAAATAAAGTTAAACAGCTGAATATTGCGCGTAGGGGCGTGCAAAATATACCAACATGCTTTACTGCTTTTCAGACTCTCCACCATAGGCGTAGGAACCGGGGGGCCAGGGGGGCCACTGGCCCCCACTTTTCTGTGGGGGCCCCCACAGAAAAGTGGTATTTATATGAAAATACCTGCAACTGTAACATAAAATAAGAAAACCAAACGGACCGTATAGCTTGCTCGGAAAACCCCTTATAAAGCTGGCCTGGACTCCTGAGCTGATCTGAGGTCTTATGAGTCGGCCTGGGGCCCCTGAGCTGTTCAGGGGCCCCTGAATTAACCTCTGATGTCCTATGAGCTAACCTGGGAATCCTTGAGCTAATCTAAGGTCCCTCGAGCTGGTTTATGCCCCTCTGAACTGTTGCATGGTCCCTAAGCTGAACTGGGAGCCATCAGCCTGAATGGGCATCTTGAGCTAGTCAAAGACCCTATACAAGCCGATCTGGGGGCCCCTGAGCTGAGCTGGGCCCCCAAAGCTAATCTAATGCCCCCTGTGATAAACTGGGGCTCCTGAGCTTATCTGGGGCTCACGCAGAGTTATAGGGCCCCTGAGCTGAGCTTGAAGTGGCTTCCTTGAGCTGTTCTGAGACGCTACATAAGCCGATCTGGGACCCCTGAGCTGAGCCGGGCTCCTAAGCTGATCTGGTCATCTGAGCTAATCTATGACTCACTGTGCAGAACTGCCCACCCCCCCCCCACCTCCCCCTTAGATGGACTGGGACCAGTAGAATAGCCAAGGAGAGTCCAAGGGTTCGCAGACCCCTCCCCGCCCTTGGGCCGATCGTAAGCACTTAAGGATTCTCTGATCAGGGGGCCCCAGAGTCAGTCTCAGGGGCCCCCGAGATTGGTTCATAGGGGCCCCGAGTCGGTCTTAGGGCCCTCCGCCTCGAGAGTTAGCATTAGGGGGCCCCAAGAGTTGGTCTTAGGGGCCCCGGGAGGTGGTCTCAGGGGCCCCCCGAAAGTTGGTTTCCAGGGCCCCAGAGAGTTGGTCGCAAGGGACCCCCGAAAGTCGGTCTCAGAGGGTCCGAGAGTCGGTCTCAGCCTCCCACCCCCCGAGATTAAGTCTCAGACCCCCAAAGTCGGTTTCAGGGGGCTCCTGGAAGTCAGTCACAGGGGACCCCCAAGAGTCGGTCTCAGGGGGCCTTCAAGAGTCGAGCTCAGGGGGCCACGACATATAGTCTCAGGGGCCCGAGAGTTAGTCTCAGGGCCAAAAGTCTATCTCAGGGCCCCCAGAAGTCGGTTTCAAGGGCCCCTGAGTCAGTCAGTCGCAGAGGATCCCAAGAGTTGATCTCAGGGGCCCCCGAGAGTCAGTCTCAGGGCCCCCGAGAGTCATCCTCAGAAGCCCCGCCCCCCTGAGAATCGGTCTAAGGAGTCCCTCGAGAGTCTTTCTCAGGGGGCCCCTGGGAGTCAGTCTCAGGGGTCCCTGGGAACTAATCTCGGGATAAGTTATTATCAGATACCCCACCAGTGTTGGTCTAAGGGGGCCTTCTCTCAAGGACCCCGAAAGCTAATATGGTGCCCGAGAATTAGTGTCATGAGTGCCGCCAAGTGCTGGTCTCAGGGGGCCCATCATAGTCTCAAGGGTGCCTCTCTCAGGAGACAATATTTACTTTCAGGGGCCCCGAGTGATCATCTGGAGTCCCGAGAGTTAGTCTCAGTTGTGCAGCAGAGTGATGGTCTCAGGGGGCCGCGGAGAGGTGATCTTGGATGCCCTCGAGAATTGCCCTCAGGTTGTTCCCCCCACCCGAGTTTTTGTCTAAGGGGCCCCAAGAATCAGCCTCGGGGAGCGCTCAAAAGCTAGTCTCAGAGGCCCCTCCCCCGAGGTCAGTCTCAGGGGCATCGGAGAGCTAATTTTTGGGCTCTGAGAGTAATCCCAAGAAGTTCTCCCGAGTTTTGGTCTCACGGGCTCCAAGTTGGCCTTAGACCCCTGAGGGCTAATCTGGGGCCTCCTAGAGCAGGTCTCAGAAGCACCAATTGCTCAGTCTCAAGGACACCCCCTGAGTGTTAGTCTCAGGGGGCGCCCCAGTGTTAGTCTCAGATTGCTATCGGGAGCCAGTCCCAGGGTTCCCCCGAAAGTCAGTCTTAGGGGACCCCATGAGCTAACCTGGATGCCCCCGAGACTCTATGTCTGGGGCCACCCGAGAGCAAATCTGGGGGGTCCGGTAGGTAGTCTCAGAGGTGCTGCCGAGAATATGTCTTAGGAGCTCCGCGCTATACTCAGGGGCCCCTCGGTTTTGGTCTAAGGGTCCCCGGTAACAAGGCCCAGGGGCCCCTGACAGCTAATCGGGGAGGGGCCGAAAATTAGCCTCGCGAGTGCTGCTAAGCGTTGGTCTTAAGAGGGCCTCAGAGCTAAACTGGGAATCCTGAGCTTGTCTGGGGCTCACTTATACGGCCCCTGAGCTGAGCTGGGGGCCATGAGCTTAAAGTGGCCTCCTTAAGCTGTTCTGAGACGCTATATAGACCGACCTGGGGCCCCTTAGCTGAGACTGGCTCCTAAGATGATCTGGTCATCTGAGCTAATCTGGGGCCCGCTGTGCTGAACTGGGGACCCCGAGATGGTCTGGGATCCCTGAATACTTTAGGAGTCACTGAGCTGGAACCGTTGAGTTATTCTGAGACCGTACATCAGCCGACTTGGGACCCTGAGCTTATCTAGACCCCTAACCCGCGCCCCACCGGGGGTCCGGCGCCACCTTCGCCCCACCGGGGGGGCCATCGATGGCCCCCCTCTAACTCCGAAAATATGGGCGTTAGCGCAAATCTGCAAAGTGCAATAGAAAGCTCGCGTGAATTCAGTAAGAAATTACTTTGCATGTCTTAGTGCTCAGGTCAATGGTTTGACCTCCAGAGGTCAAATTAGGTCAAGATCGGCTATTTTCACTCAAATATGCAATGATTAAGCAAACTGGGCATAACTCTTATGTCATTAGAGCTATTGAGGCCTGGTAAAGTACATTTGATAGCAAATTGCCAGTACTTTTTCCGCTATGTGCAACGTAAAGACCTCCCGCCAGTGGTTTGACCGCCAGAGGTCACCTCGTGACCTAATATGACCTGAGGTCACGAAAGGTCAAAAAGTGACCTTGCCGTATATCAAATGAAAGCCAGTGACAAGACAAACACGATGGTGTTTGTTTCACCGCTCTAGCACAATTAGGTCAAAAGTTATTGTCAAAATACTGTTTTTGACCTCTGGTGACCTTGGATGACCTTGGAAAAGTCAAAGGGCAAATATGACCCCTGGGATCCGTGAAAGGGTGTCCAAAAACGTTGTTCTGAGCAGTCTGAGTATTTGCAATCATTTTTGTGGCTTTTATATCATTAAATAGCTTTTCCCCATGCTTTTCCAATGGGAGAGGTCGCCTCGTGACCTGACCTCAGGGCACGAAATCGAAAAATCCCGGATATACACCTTGTAGACCCTGGAGGGGTCATGAAGTGTAGGAATTTTGAAATCGATCGACTTTGAAATGTAGCTCTTACAGAGCTCTAAAGGTGAAGTGAGGTGACCTTGGTTGACCTCGTCTGGTGACCTGACCTTGGGTGACCCGGGGTAAAAAAATTCAGGGATGATGGGAAAATGATGCAGTGAGAGGTAGAGCCCTCAACCGCGGTGCTGCGCCTGGTCGTTTTTCTGCTATCCCGGAAAAACCTTAGGGGGGCCATCGATGGCCCCCGGTGGGGCGAGGGTTAAAAGCTAATTTGGGCCCCTTAGCTCATCTCAGGCGCCCTGTGATGAACTGAACAGCCCCTGAGCTGGTCTGGGGCACCTGCACTGTTATTAAGCCCGCTGAGCTGAGCTAGGGGCGATGAGCTTGAATGGGCCTCTTGAGCTGCTTTGAGCTCTACACCAGCCGACCTGGGATCCCTGAGCTGAACTAGGCCGCCAAAGCTAGTTTTGGGTTCTAAATTAATATGAGGCCCTTCTGCTGAACTGAGCAGCCCCTGAGCTAGTCTGGTGCCCCATGCCCAATTATAGGACTCGCTGAGCTAAGCTGGGGGACATGAGCTTGAGCTGGTCCATTGAGCTGTTCTCGAGACCCTATATCAGCCAACTTGGGGGCCCCTGAGCTGTGCTGGGCCCCACAGCTAATTCGAGCCCTAATCTAAGCTGAGGCCCCCTGTGCCTATATGAGGCCTCTGAGTTGGTCTGGAGCCCGTGCACAGTTCAAGCGTCCCTGAGCTAAGCTGGGGGCCGATACCTTGAATGGCCCATTGAGCTGGTTTGATACCCTATATCAGCCGACCTGTGCCCCTGAGCTGAGCTTGTCTCCCACAGCTAATATGTGGCCCCTGTGCTGAACTGGGGTCCCCAGCTGGTCTAGCCCCCTTGAACTCTGCTAGAGTCACTGAGCTGGGATCCGTAGGCTTAAACGGGTCCCTTGAGGTGTTCTGAGACCCTATATAAGCCAACCTGGGGGCCCTGAGCTGAGCCGGGTCTCTAAGCTAGCCTGGCTTCCTGAGACAATCTGGGGCGCCCTGTTCGGAGCTTTTAGGGCCCTGTGCTTATGTGGGGTCCCTTAATAAGGTGGTCCCATGAGCCGGTCCCTTAGCTCATGAGCAGGTTTGGGGCCCCCAGAGCTGACTGATTTGGTTCCTGAGCCATGGTTTGGGCACTGGGGGCCTCTATGATGACTTGGCGGCTTCTGAGCGGCATAGGCATAGGAAACTGGAGAGTGGCGGGCCATGGGAGCCACTGGCCCTCCACTGTTCTGTGGTGGACCGCTGCAACGCATATGCAAATATCAGCAACTGCAATATAAAACAAGAAACCCGGGCGGGCACGACAGCTTGTCTGGGAAAGTCCAGTTTTGGCGTATGCCCTCTGCAAACCCCTGGACCGAAAGCGCTTCATGAAAAAGGCCAAGGCACCTACTACCCGAGTGCTCCCAGATGGACCCCGAAAACTGGACCCAATCAAACTCTGGCCCAGACCGCTCCCAACACAGAGTGCTAATTCAGACCAGGGGTGTAACTTTGTGAAAAGCTTTAGGGGTGCTTATTCCTAGCCAACCCATAACATTTTACTGGCAGTCTTAGGTGATGAAAAACGTAAAAAGGGGAAAAAACCTTAAACTTTTCCCTTACGCCTTTGTTCTGCGACATTAAAGTAAACATCCCTCCCACAAAATTCTCCCACACACTTTAGACGCGGGCAAAGGTGCTTTGCACATAACGCCTTATAAAAAGCCCTCATCTAACTAGCTAACACTTTTGTCGAAACATCTCTAATGACTTCTTTCTTGCTTTATTTGCACTCCACACTGTTCCTCCCACGGATAAAAAAAATAGTTTGGCCCCCTAGTTTGAGCGTTTGGGGGAGTATGGCCCAAATGCCATCCCCCTGGATCCGCCAGTGACTTAATAGGAGATACGCGAAAAAATTATTTTTGTGGTTTCTTGCTATTTGAAAAAACCTGATTACGAAACTATCAATTATCTTTGTATCTTCGGCAAAATTTTGGGAGGCCACTCACTTATTATCGAAATAGGTCAACTGTTCCGATAAAATTCTGAAACCTTCACCCATCACTTACTTTTCGAAAGCTATTTAAAGTTGAAAAGCAATGTTTTTTTGTAATACAAATGTCTGTTCTCCTGTATTTTGTATTTGAATTAATTTTGAAAAACTTTTAAAAACAACAAAATGAATTAGTTTGCCCTAGAAACGGAAAAAATAATTAGTCAAGTCTTCAGCCGTTTCGTACCTCGGGTCTTGAGTCATTTTCTGCTTCGGCCCCAGGATGACACAACTTTTCCGTCAGATGGTTCACGTGACCCCGGTATGAGAATTCCTAGGCTTCTGATTGGTTAATTGTGATTTCTTTTAAGCCCTATATTTATGTTTCAAAAGAGTTTTGGAATGTTTTTTTGCTAAAGTAATTTTTTTCTGAAGTAGTGCAAAGTTCTACATCACTGTTTAGGATAGATATGACCTAATTCTTACAGAAATTGATAGCCTTAGCCGTGTGTACGTCATATACACCGATATGAGGTGTACCGATAAAGTCGTCTAGAAATGTTGACTTTGAGAGCAATTTTAAGGCATTTGCAGGCCGAATTCGCAAAAATGAGAATAGGACTTCTGCAACAACTTTTGTGACCTTTTGATCTAGCCAATACAATTTTTCGCGTATCTCCCTTCAACACGCGCCCCGCTGGGAGCGGGGCGAAATTCGCTCCCTCCTGGTTTTCCCAGATAACGCAAAAAACAAGAGACACAGAGCAACGAAACTTACAGTACCTTATCCCTGATCAATTCTACGCATGTCACCAAACTTTTTAGGTCAGGTCATGTCAGGTCACGGAGCTATCTAAGGTCAAGCGACCCGACCTCAAAACCTAAAATTACGAGTTTGATGCGGCGCCTAAGGAGCATCAGCCAACTGATCAGTTTGAAACTCTCACAATATGAGGCTATTAGGGTCTACAAATCTGCTTTCTCGGAATTTTGATATTGTTGACCGAAGGTGGAGTCAATTTTTTGGTCACCCCATTATTTTTATGGAGAAAAATAGAATGGGTTCATTTTTTGTAACTCCGGGATAAATAACGCTGAAAATGCTCAAACGGTGTATTCTTACCACGATCTTGACCATAAAGCTGAGTTTTGGACCATCTGCCCTCTCAAAGGTCATGTCAGGTCACAGGAGCATACAGTGATTGTTTTGCCAGTAACTTCTCACTGAATTGAGATAAAGCTCCCATTTTGCTTTCATTGTGCTTTTATTGTCACGGGGAGTCGATTGATATGCAATATGACCATACCAGGTCACCCTGTGACCTTGACCTAGCTCGATATCAGGTCATTTTTACAGTTTGACCTAGCAAAGTCATATTATACATCATTCGATTCCCCACAATGAGAGGAATCCAATGATACATACATATGTGCTCTAGTCCCACTGGAAAAATATAGAGGGGGAAACGTTCACTGCCCTGCTGTAAGCCTATGGGACCTTATTTGGCCTATGCTGACCTCAATATTGACCTGACATAAAAATACTTATGATTCCTCTTCGTCTCGTCAAGAGCTTTCAGACGCCGTCCGTAATATTTCTTTAGCTTTCCTGGGAAATGAGATACGGGGTTGGGGGCAAAATTCGCCCACCCCCAGCGGGGCGCGTCATGTCACGGACCCCAGCGTGTTAGTATACTTTAAGAGATGCGCCCAAAAATCGTGGTAAAAAATTTCGGACTATGGGGGAAGTGCCCACCATTTTCCAGCCGTTCCCGTACCTTGTTTTCAGCAACAAATCAAACGATAAGCCGGGTTACCTTCGGCCCCACCGAAGTCAAAGACCCTTTCCCACAAGTTCAAAATAATTCCTGCGCGGATGCTTTAACACGCGCCCCACTGGGGGCAAAATTCGCCCCCCTCCCCTCCTGGTTTTCCCCGGATAAGGCAAAGACGAAGAGACGCAGAGAAACGAAACTTACAGTGCCTTATCTCTGATCAATTTCACGCCTCTAAATTTTCTAGGTCAAGTCGTGTCAGGTCAAGGAGCTATCCTAGGTCAAGTGACTCGACCTCAAAACCTAAATCACAAGTTTGAAGCGGCGCCTAAGGAACATCTGCTCACCGATCAGTTTGAAACTTTCACAATATGATAAGGCCATTAGGGTCTACAAATCTGCTATCTCGGAATTTTAATATCATTGACCTAAGATGGGGTCCATTTTTTGGTCACCATCTTATAAGTCTATGGTGAAAAATTGAAAGGTCTCGTTTTCCGTAAATACTGGATAGATAGAACTGAAAATTCTCAAACCGTGTTTTCTTACCACGATATTGACCTTAAAGTTGATTTTTTACCATTTGACCTCTCAAAGGTCATGTCAGGTCACAGGAGCATACAGTGATTTTTGTCCATAACTTCTCACTGAATTGAGATAAAGCTCCCATTTTGCTTATATTGTCACCGGGAGTCGATCGATATGCTAAATGACCATACCAGGTCACCCTGTGACCCTGACCTAGCTCGATTTCAGGTCATTTTCACATTTTTGACCTAGCAAGGTCATATTATACGAGTGCATTATTCGATTTACCACGATGAGAGGAATCCAATGTTGTGTAAATATTTGCTCTAACCCCACTGAATAAATATATAGAGGGGGAAACGTGCACGGCCCTGTTGTAAGCCTATGGAATATTCTTTGACCTATGCTGACCTCAATATTGACCTGACATAAAAAATACTTCCTTTAATTTCTCTTCGCCACGTCAGGAGCTTTCGAACGCCGTGCGTAATTTTTCTTCAGCTTTCCCGGGAAATGAGATACGGAGAGGGGGCGAAATACGCCCCCCCCAGCGGGGTGCGTCATGCCAGGGACCCCAGCGGGGCGCGTGTTAAGCTTCCTGCTCTTTAAAGGTCACAGCTCGAAAAGCTGCAAACGTGGTTATGCCAGGAGTTCTTGATGTCTTTTTAAACTAGCGCGCAGACAAACGGCTACCTATTTAGTGTTATTGTCTGCTTTTTTACCACCATTTAAAGCTTATCTATGGTGTTACATTGTTCTTGAACTAACAAAGCTTTGAACACTTATTTAACCCTCGCCCCAGGGTGGGGGTGTTTGAACACCCCTTGGAGTTTTTGGTGGCACGAAAAACGGCGGCGTCGCCAAAAGGATTTACCATATCGATGACCTAAGGTCAAGTACGGATCATGACCTCTCTATTGGAAATACATGGGGAAAACAGAAATTGGGCTGTATTTGTGTAAATGTAGCTGAGAATACCTTCCTATTCTCAAAATCGTAGTATCCTGGGCCCCTTTTCAGGTTCATGTTGCAATTTTTGACCTGTGACCGCTAAGAGGTCATCTGGGCTACTTAAGCAGTTTTCAGAATTAGGTCAATAACTTTGCATGAAATGATGGTACAACTTTTATTTTGATAACATTGCGCTTAGATTGTTATTGCAAGTCGATTGATATACATATTGACTAGGCTAGATAAAAAAGTGACTGACCTGACCTGAGGTCAGGTAATTTTTGTGTTTTGACCTAGTATGATCATTCGATTCGCGGTGATGAGAGGAAGCGAATGGTGCCTAGCAAATGGTTCTAAAACTGAACTCTTTCAGACGCTAGAGCCGAAGAATATACTCAAAATGCTACTTTCTTTGACCTGTCATGACCTTAAAATTGACCAAAGCCAATCAATGACTGATATAGTTTCTTCCTGAATTTCTATGAGCTATCCACCAGCCTTCGCGTTTTGCGCTATCCCGCGTAGGGGCCGAGTTCGAGGGGGCAGGCGTTCAAACCCCCCCCCCCACCCACCCACTCACCAGGGATAAGGTGGCTCGGAGGCCCACCAGGGCGCGGGTTAATAGCCAAACTGAGGTCGAAAACTGCGTTAAGCTAGAGCCATAATGTAGGCGAATCCTCTCGTTACGGTGAATCAAATTATGTATGGTATGAACATGCTGTGTCAAAATCTAAGAATGACCTAACCAAAGGTCAGGTCAAGAGCATTATCTTGTCTGACATAATCGATATGCATACCAATCGACTCGTAATGACAAGCTAAGCGAAATGGTACCAAAGTGAAATCTCTATTATCATTTCCTGCCAAGTTGTCCAGCTAAGTTGTCCGGGTATCTTGTGAACCCATGTCTGAAAAAGGCTTAAATAGTCCCAAATGACCTTACATAGATCATAGAACAAACATGTAAAGTTGGACCTTTAGGGTGGCCCAATATACTTATATTACGAGAACAGGAAGCTATTTTAACCCTTGCCCTACTGGAGGTATTTTACTCCCTTGCCCCACCGGGGGATCGATTCGACCCTCATCCGTTTGAAAACTAAGAAAGGTGGAAAGATGCGGTAAAGCGCGGCCTCTTGCCCGAGACCTGAACTCCCCGACAGTGTACAATTATGTTTACCCTAGGTTAACTAGTAACCTCGTGAGGTCACAAAATGGTGAAATTTTGACACATTTAGAAAATCCCTTATGATTCGGGAATCAATAGACCTAGAACCAAGGTGGCAATGTGTTTGTCGTGACCCCAGGAGTTCCACACTATGCGCCATGACCTTGCAAGGTCACGCGTGACCTTTGTTTGGCTTAGACCACCTAACATAACCTTAGGTCAAGGTCGAAGTGAGGTCGCATACCATTGAATCCTTGGGTGACGCTCGTCACTATGATATCAAATTAATCGCTGCATCTTGTCCCGTCCATGTGTATAGCCAACAAGAGCTTCTAAAACGGTAACCTTTGCTGACCTTTGGGGACCCCTGGTGCCTTCGTCATTGACTTGACCTCAAAATAGATGGCGTATCCCAAATTGCCGTTTCAGGAGCCTTCGAATTCTGTTTAGAAACCTGATCTAGCTCTTCTAGAAGCCGAGTAACGCCCGGTTTTTCATAATTATTTTTAGGATCAAAATGTCCTTACACGGGCATAGAAATGACGTCATAACTCGGTGACCCGGCATGATATTCACTTAAAATTTGGTCAAAATGTGTCTAAGTAATTTTTATACAATTTCCACGCAGCATTGGGCTAAACGAAACTTGTTGTGTCATCACGAAAAATAACGAGGGGCGTCGAATCGCCCCCCCCCGAAGGACGAGGGTTAGGCAATATGAGCCAAAATATAGCTATTTTGCAGTTCCATGTATTTATATTGAAGAGGTCATCCGTAAGTGAAACTAGGTATATCACCGAATGAAAACCCGGAATATAGGTTGCAGCACCCGGTAGGCCCATAATGGTTTTTAAGTGTCGGATTGCTAGGTTAAACGTGTTCTTACTTATAAGTAACTCAATTTTACTTTACTTATTGCATAAGTGCAATCATAATTTGTTTAAGATGAAGTCCCTTGCCTTGGCCTGATGACCTGACCTGACATGACCAAACTTGATTTTTTAAAGATGCATAATTGATCAAGGAAGAGATATGAAAGATACGGCGGCGCAGCGCCGCTGTTTATCCGCTATCCTTAAAAGCCTTATGGAGACCATCGATGCTCCTCTCGGACGGGCGAGGGTTAAGCACAAGCTACGTTTCCCAGATATTGGCCCTGATTTCCCTCCCTTTCTAAACAAGTTCCAATAGATCACAGCTACCACATGTTGCTTTTTGACCCTCCTTTGGTGCGTATGGCAGCTATGGACAGGTCTGATCTACATACAGCCTAAATAAATTCAGAAATAAATTGCAGCATGCACTATGACATTTTGGAAAAGAAGTCCAGCAGTGAACTTTGTTTTTGTTCTGTCTGTAAGACATGATCAAGGAAACGACGAGTGCACTCGATGGTACTGATTCTGGGACAACGGCGACACGGCAATTAGCATGTTGGAAATCGCGCTCTTTCGGCTTTGGTCGCAATTGGAAGCTACCTAATTTCCATAGCTACTCCCGCGGCTCACCGTCTAAATATGACCTCATGCGGTTATATGAAATTTTAAGATCACTTAAGTAATCTTTTAAGCTCGATATTTTCTCCAGATGAATAGTTACAAGAGAGTTCCGAATATCTGATACTTATTATTCAATTGCTACATAATCCTGACATTATGTCCTATTAGAACGTCGCAGAATGGTTTTAGGGGTGCTTTTGGAAGTTTAGGGGTGCTTTCAAAGTTTTAGGGGTGCTCGCGCACCCCTAAAAGTATACAAAGTTACACGCCTGATTCAGACACGCAACCCGCACCACAAGCCGAGCAGCAGCCGTCCCTCGGTCATCAACGCGCGTGAAGAGCCGTCTAAAGGCCGTCTTTCACTACGAAGTGAAAAAAATATCACCACAGAGCTATTCGATGCGAGGGGACTGTTGGAAAAGACGTCACTAACACGAAATGTATGGAAATACCTAGTGTAGGCCGGTGTGTATGCGTGTATTATCGACACCAAATGAACAGTTTTAAAAATGCTCATACTTATGGGCCCCTTGGGCTGGGGGCCCCCCTTGAGGTGGGCCCCCTCTGGGGTTGGCCCCCCACTTTTCAACCGGTTCCTACGCCCCTGCTCTCCACTCATAACTTTTGGCCATTTTTTCCCATTTAATAAATTCAAAAAAGTAATACATATTGACAGAGAATTGACCAAAATAATTTTTCAGCTCGGTAAAAATTCAGAATTTAATAACGGTATCAGGGCCAGATGTGTATGGTTAATTACATACACTTCGCATGTTCTTTGTTGCATAAATCAACAAACATCAGATCTTCGCAGATTTTTATCAAGGAAAATGGTAAAAGGACAAAAGATCATCAGAGGCGGATACTGGAGAGCAAGATAGTGGGACAAGATGCAGATTTTCTATATCTAAAAGTCATTTATGCACTTATATACATCGGCTATTGATACTTTTCATATCACCCAAACTTTTTTCGCCCTAGCCAAAGCTGGGGGATGTTGAATGATTTTGTCTCATTGATCTTAAAACTGACTCTAAAAATTAATGATGGATTAGCTTCTCTATCCTCGGTCTTGAACCAAATACATACCCAATATAATTGTCCAATTAATTACACTTAATGTACTAAAACACACTTGGAAATGCGTGAAGCCCCTTGATTACAGAACTTCAGTTCACCTATGACATCTCATTACCGCTGCACCCGCCCGGACAGAGCCTACGCCTGTGTCCGCACCGCAACACGTTGGAGAAGTCGGCGGTCGCCCAGCGCGCACAAGCAGGCGGCGGCGGACCCGTGGGAGCAGAGGCGGTCTCGAGTGGATCGGCCCGAACGGACCCAAGCGCGGAGAGATGCTGATTGGGCAGCTGAACATACAAACGTTGAAGCCAAAGCTGCCGGACCTCCGCTTCGATTTAAGACAAGTGTATAAGTTTGATTTGTTAGCCCTTTCCGAAACATGGCTTACAAATAACATACCATCGCGCCTCCTACACGTGGACGGATAACTGCTAATACATCTGTATAATCATCACCAAAGCTAGCAACCTCGCTAAAGGGCATGGGGGAGTCGCCCTACTGGCACGGGATAGTCTCGACGTTGAAATAATTCTAACACCGACAACGACTGCCACAAACAGCTCTAATCTGGAAGCCATCTGGGGACTAGTGCGAAACGGAAAGCGCAAAGGTTTACTTATAACATCGCTATATCGCCACCCAACTAACACGACCCAGCAAATAAACGCCGATTTTGACGACCTAGAAGGCCAGCTGCAACTCATGATGGCAGCACATCCAGATAAGACCATTATGTTGGCTGGAGATTTGAACGCATGTCTTTTGAAGACACAATGTAGTGAAAACTCGCCAACACAAAGGCTGTGTAACTTGGTTCGCACCTACAACCTCTACGTGTGTAACGAAAGCGTACCAACATACCAACCGGCTGCAACCCTACTTGATGTTATGGTCACTAATACACCTGTGATAGTAGTGAAGAGTGGTGTGACTCGCTGTCATTATGGAGGACCACAGGATTTTACAAGAGTGATGCTGAGATTCGGAGGTGTGAGCGCGAAGTACGGCGCCGCATCGCAATCACGCCGAATCAATCGAGTGGACATAACTGCTTTTAATTTGACCCTCTTTAACACGGACTGGAGCAGAGTCTACTCTGCAGTGGGACCAACAGAGAAGTGGGAGGCATTTGTCACCACTTTCACACCCCTACTGGACTCAGTGGCTCCGCTGAGACGGACCCGACCGCGACCACCGCATGCACTACGTATCATCGATCCAACCAGGGTGCGCACTTGGCAGATTCTTGGCCCATAATAGGCAGCAAAAAGGCATCGTTTACGACACCGAACGTGACCCCAGACGCTATTAACGCGTATTTTGTGAATGTTGGACCTCAAACATCTGCCAGCATTACTCCGCCTACAGCTCAGGTGCCTGTTAGGCTGCCACGTGTACCAGCGTGTGGGATGCGAGTACAGCCCATCACTTTTGATGATTTGTGCATAACTCTAGGTAGCATGAAAGCGTCTTCTTCTTTAGATTCGAATGGATTTAGCGTCGTGTTATTTCAGAGATTTTTCTTTGGTCTTGGAAATGTGCTACTCGATATCATTAATTCAAGTTTAACGTCAGACACTGTACCGAACGAGTGGAACCGAGGACTTGTGATACCCATTCCGAAGGGTGGTGATACGACCAACACTGCCAACTGGCGACCTGTAACGATTTTGCCCGCAATAGCCAAGATCGCAGAACGCATAGTCCACAGACAACTGAATGGCTACTTCGTGAATAACTCTCTATACTCTGAGGCACAGCATGGCTATCGCCAGAACCATTCAACGGAGACCGCGCTAACAATAGTTACTGATATGGTGTACAAAGCTATGGATTCAGGCTAAATCTCTATACTTTTACTGCTTGACCTTTCGAAATGCTTTGACGTAATTGACCACGAACTGCTTTTAGCCAAATTTGAGCTCTATGGAGTAGAAAAGCATTGGTTCGATGACTATCTGCGTAATCACTTGCAACAGGTAAAAATTAGAACAAAAGATGGGCAAACTATTTTCTCGAAGTCGCTTCCAAACACCACTGGATGTTATCAGGGTGGCTCGCACTCATGTTTGATGTTTTCCATCTTCGCTAACAAGATGAGTGTGTATGCAGAGGAAAGCACAATAGTCCAGTACGCGGATGACACTCAACTTTTGGTCATCGGCCCGAAATCACACCTCTCGAATATGATTTTTAGCCTTGAGACTGAACTGGAAAGGCTCTTGGATTGGTTCAGCCAAAACAAGTTAAAGATAAATGCCTCAAAACTCAAGCAATAGTATTTGGAACCCAAGCTATGCTCAGGGACATGCCTCAGGTCAGCATACAAGTAGGTAACACTCAAGTAAATGAGACACAAATTGTCAAAAATCTACAGGGTGTTTCAGAAAGAATGATATTTTTCAAATGTTCAGTAAAATACCAAAATCCTTCAAAGCTGTTCCCAAAACGTTCATTTTAATGGTAAATTGTAGGACATTTTTCAATAAACATGTTTTATTTGCATCAAATATTTTCCCCCGTCTTAAAAATAATTGGAAAATGATGCAAGAAACATACTATATCCCCGCTTATGTGAGAAAACGGAACTGGCAACACTAAAAAGCTTTAGCACACAGAAATGGCACGTGAGCATGCACATCAAAGGTACAAGTTTAAGTAACATTACAAGTTTAAAACTTTTGGTTCCAGCTCCATATGGCTCATTGGCTCACCTTCCATATGAATCACTGGATGCGGCGGAGACAGCGCAAAAGACCTCACTGTTCACTCCAGACCAAGGGATGTGGACCAATTGGGGATTGCTTGCTTGGACGCGGGCTTTCCTAAGTTTGAGAGTTGAGAGCGGGGGCGCGGTAGTGGAGTGGTCAGCGTAGCTGTTCGCCACGCAGCCGACCCGGGTTCAAGGCCCGGCGGCTTCCTGAACAAGGAGCAAGCTGGCTCCCGAGAAACCCTTCCAACAGGGAAAGAGTTGGCGACGCCATATGACCCTGGCAGTTGGTGCGTCGATAAGCCCCAAAAATTATTATATATCCTAAGTTTGAGAGGTCTTTTATAGAATTAATTTCCAGAGGCAATGTACGTGTGGACTGTGATCTATCGCAGGGGCGATGTAAGGTTTGCAGTGTCATTGGCGTGATACTTGTCACGTGATACGCGCGTGATTTCTACGAACATTTTCGATGAAGGCAAAATAGACAGTATTTTCAACTCATTTTTAGGACTATTTTTGAAGTAGAAAAAATATCAAAACAGCTATCAAAATATGAATAATCGTAAATGTCTCAAAATTCACTTTCGATTGATATGTAAATCATACCACAACAATCTATTTACAACCGCATTACGATCAATTCAAAAATATCATTCTTTTTGAAACACCCTGTAGGACTGGTCATGGACAAGCACCTCACGTTCCAACCGCATATAGACCAACTTACTATGAAATGTACAGGCATACTCATGGGACTTCTCTACGCCAGCCATGTCATCCCATGCATCTTATTAAAGCAAATTGTTGACGCTCTGGTGATGTCAATAATTCGGTACTGCATAACAATTTACGGAACTAGCGGCGCGACACAACTTCATAGGGTGAAAAGGTTATACATTTCTGTGCAAGAGTAATCATCGGAAAGAGAAAGTACGACCACATATCTCACGAAGTAAGGCATCTCGGCTTTTTAACACCCGATAAGCTCGTTAGGTACCATCAACTCTGTTTAGCTAAAAGTGTAATGAACACGGTTGATTTTAAGCCAAAAGCGATGCGACAAATGTTCCGTTTTACTGAACACCAACGAACGCGACAGAATGGTCAACTCCGCCCGCCATGGCCACGTACTGATGCCGGAAAACGGAGATTGGCCTATGTAGTAGCGGCGCCATACAATCGGCTTGCACCTGACATAAGGAATTCCACCATCACTAGTTTTAGACACAGTTTGACTGCACTACTAAGGAATGAAGTCTAGTCGATTGCTGAATCATCTCTTTCACCTTTTTATCAGCATGACAGTTTAGCACTCATTATCGTTACATTGTACTGGTCCATTGTTTTTAATTCTTACTAGGGGCTTTTGCTATTTTACATTAACTAGACTTCCTTTGTCTCGTCTTAGGTACGCTACTAGTGATATATTCAGGGGTTGAACATAACTACTTTTGTGTGTGTTGGTTGATTGATTGATTGATTTGATTGCTTCTGGATGTGAGATTCATCTGTTGATCCTGTGTTTATTCTGACGTGGAAACTGAAAAGCCTCAAATGTAAGAGGAGGAATCCGAAAATATACTCTGAATACTCTGAATAGTAGAAAATTGAAGGCATAGTATGGTTAATTTTATTACTGGCCGGGGCTGGGGCCCTGATGGCCTACTGGCCGGGGCCGGGGTGACCTGGTGGCTTTGTTGCCAGCCTTCAGATCGGATAGCATGGATTAACGTGGGTTCAATCCCCACCGCGGGAAACCGCCTTCCGTGTCCGATCTGACCCGGTGGAGAGGATCCTTAAACACCCACGCCAATAGGTACTCCCTGTAATTGGGCAAGTGTGCCTGTTGGGAGTGGCCCTAATAAAAAAATACTTCCGCCTGTCAATGGAATGATCTATTCACTCTGATGGAGTGCAATCCAATTACGTTAGAAAGCCACCATTTTGAGTGGCTGTAACTGCCTCTGTAACAAAAATTACATCAAGATGTTTCTGAAAATTCACCTCAAATCTCATTTATAATATTCAAACATTCAAACTGTTCTCGATATTTTTACAGACGAATTTGTAGTACTGAACTGAGAGAAAAATTGATTCCTTTTGGATAAACTGAGTCGGTGCTGAAAGCGAGTCTGGATTCTGGTGTCATATTTGGTTGGGATCAGGCAGAATCAGGCTCATTGTATTCCGATCGCAGACTCAATATAATCTCTTGGACTAGATTGAGGCTAGCACGTAGTGTTTTCTGAAGCTCATAGAATGATCACCGTAAGCTCGGGAATAAAATGTCTGATGGCTGATTTCAAATGATTCTTCGCTCGGTATAGAAAAACTCCACGGCATCAATGTATTCCATCAGCAAAATCGTCATGGAATCATTATATTCCAGCTCTCCACGAGACATGGTTTAGAAAAATATGCCCCTCCACTCAACACGACAACTGAATTCGATGCAAGCCTCAAACGAAACCGCCTCTTTTGAGTCTGCATTTGGCATAAAATTAGTCTAGTAGCAAAACTGATGGTGGTATAATTGTAGTCTGTGTGGCATATTTTGAGTAGTGCCTGGAGTTTCATTGGGTTCACTAGATGTTCCTCGTTAGTCTTCGTGTTTTTTTCTTAAATTGAAACTTTCTGTAAAGATGTTACTTATTGTGCTGTTGTGGCCTTGCTATTACATTAACTTTGTCTAATGATAATGAGGGTAATCCAATTTGTTTACAGTAGTCTACTTCAGCCTCAAGAAAAAATAACATAATCATAACTTTGTATTAGGACACAAACATTAAACAACAATCACGTTCACCATTTTTCAGACACACATGAAATGCCTTTAATGAACAGTCCTCTCCCATATGGCCCAGGAGCGGTCCAGGCTTACACTTCAAGTACATGCCGCTGTCGTCAGAGATAACAGCCCTCGTTTACTTTGGATATATATATATATATATATATATATATATATATATATATATATATATATATATATATATATATATATATATATATATATGATTGTAGACATGTTTGCTTTAAAGTATTCCGTCATGGCTGAAAAAACATCATTCTGTGCACGATATTGTACAGAATGAGACTTACCTCTGTCCAGCGATGGACGTGCGTTCAGAGGCTCCTGTGAAAATCCTTCCAATCTTTTTTAGGCGCCCCTAATCTGTGCTCAAAGTGAGCTTAAAAGGATCTTTAGAACACGTGGGTGACTGTATCCAACAGTAACAGATGCTTCTCACTACTTCATCAACTTTGCATAACAAGGGCTGTTCTGCGCGGCCAAACTTGGGGCTTCAGTGCATGTTGCCGTCATCTAGCTGACACACATGGAGTCCTGGTTTTGGCCACCAGTACAATGAATGCCTGAACCTTTGCAGCCCCAGTATGCTTCTTCACTCTCGCTAGCTCTCAGCGCAGTCTGTCGGTCATCAGACTCAGCTTAAGCTTCTCCTCTTGATCCGTTATCACCGCTAGGTCTGTCGATGTGGCTTCTCCCGAAAACCATGCCAAATGCAGCGTGGCTTCTTCAGGCCCCCCAGGTCAAAACCTGAGTTGGATCGATGTAGAAGCACGTGCCAACGTAAAGTGAAAAGGGTCAGCTATTCCCCTCAAATTTCGCTCGGATCACGACGCCAAAGCTTTGTGGCCAGCTCTGCGTGCAATGGCAGGAACACTGAAGATGGCGCGAAACGGCAAGTTTTCTCAATCGCGGGTCGAGCACGCACACCCGAAACCCCCGTGTATTTTGATCCCACGTCAAAGCGTATCCGGAGATTGCGTGCGCGTGCTCGACCAGCGATTGAGAAAACTTTCTCGCCGTTTCGCGCCATCTTCAGTGTTCCTGCCATTGCACGCAGAGCTGGCCACAACAACGTTCAAGTTGTTTGGCAGCATTACGTCATCATGGCTGGAGAGGCACTACAGTTACTATGCAGGGCATTGGAGAAATTGCACTTTTGAAGCTCTAAATAACCTATTTTAGAACTGTATCAACAAAACTTATATGGTTGAACAAAAGCTAAAAGATTTTATTTGTGAAACCATCAGACGTTTTAAAAACTCCAGTGAAGAATATTATTTTTACAAATTTTCCAGAGCGTGTCAAAATAAGGACAGGTTCAGCACTAACAGCTGTTTGCAGTAAGACTAATCTCGATTTTGATTGGCTGTTGATTTCGACCTTGATTGGCTGTTGGTGGTACCTGCAGCAGAAGACAATAAACATCGGTGATCTTTGAGCGAAGGTAAATTTATTTCTCTCGGCTATTAAGTAGGCCTGTGTTGATCAAATAAATGATGCCCTTTCAACAAAATCTTTGAAGTGTTATAATTTTTCATTAGATTTACGTAAAATGCGCTGCTGGCCGTTGAGATCAAGGTTACTGTCAAATGGGTGAAACAAGTTGATTTCGATTTATACTAGATTGGTACCAAATACGCCCAAACTTGTATGTTCCAGCTGATCCTTCCAAAACTTAGTAGAATCTCCTATAACTTAGTAGGAAAGGGCGGTGACGTCATCATGGGAGGACTATATTTAGTAGGAAACTTGGTTGTACCCGTAGTTAAAGTACCCTGGGCCACAAAGCTGTGGTGTCGTGATCCGAGCAGCGTTGCCATTTGGTTCTTTTCGAGCGTACCAGAAATTTTCCAAAATTGTACCAAATCGGTAGGTACCAGAATGTAGCAAAGGGGCACCCGAGTGTACCAGAAAAAGTACCTAAATCTTAAACGTCCATTTTCACGAACATTTTACTGAATTTAAAAGATGAAAAGTAAATCGCATTACAGGTTAGCACCTGGCAGCCATAGGGGAACACTGTGAAGTGTTTCATACTGGAGTCGAAAGAGAATGAACACAAATATCGCAGTCATCTCTGGCCATGGCATGAGCGGATCCGGGATTTGTAGGAGGGGGAGGGGGTTGCCGGTTGCACGGAACCTCCATTTTTTGCAGCAACACCTCTAAATCTGAGGTTAGAAGCTTAATACGTCACATGGGTGGGGATAAGGCACGGTCACCCAATGTTGAGTTTCATTGATATACGGGCCGGTTTCATATTTGATAATTGTTATAAGTAGTTGAAAATTGATAGACCATAGTTTCCCATAATGTGTTTGAAAAGAGCTAAAAAAGTCCAGTTGAAGAGTCCTGCAGATCAAGTTTCTTGCTGTAGATCGCAGTACGATATCTGAGGCCTAATACACGGGACCTCGCACAACCCCAGGGGACCCCATATCAGCTCAAGGACAGATTCACACACTTATATTTAGCCCATTAACCAACACTTTTGCCAAAAACCAGGACTAACCTTGAAATTGCGGTGCTCCCGAGGTTATGCAGCCTCCATTCCTTCGTCCTAAGGCCTACTTCAAACGTTTCCTCAGCTTCTCGCTGGGGGTCCACTCATGACAAGACGGGAACATATTCTGGTTGGTGCGCAGCAGCCCCGAAACCGTGTCAACTTCCAGGCGGTTCCGTGTCGGGGTTTTCACGAGGCTCATCGCTGAGAACACTCGCTCAGCCGCTTCACTCGAGTGGGTAAGTGCTAACAAGCTCTTGGAGAGCTTACCCAGCTTAGGGAACGCTGGGCGGCCACTGACGTCTCTCCACGCCTGAACTTCCGCCAGTAGTGCTCGACGGGCAGCTCGGGGCTGGGGAGGTTGTCTATGCCTCTGTTTTTCAGCTGGCGCCACTCCGTGTTTGCATCTTCTAGCTCTTCTCTGGAGAGGAGGTTTGGGAATCGTACCGCCAAGGGCACTAACGATTTTGCGTCTGATTTTGGGTCAAGACTTTCGAGCAGTTGCCATGTTACATCATTAAAATCAAACCGGCTTGTGATCTGCACACAAAGTTCGATGTAAAACATCTGCGCACGCACCCGGAATGACGTCAGTACGTCCAACGGTACTATTTCACCCAGCACAACGGTTTCCACTTACTGTACCACAGTACATTTCTTCAAGAGGAATGAAGTTTCGTGGGTCCGCTGGGTTGAGATTTTCCAACGACTTTCCTTGTTCCGACCGGAAAAAGTTCTTGGCGATGGTTAGGTATAACTGCAGGACACTACGCACCGCGTGCACCTGGGCAGTTTCTCACTGAAACACCTTGTTTGCCTTCGTGATCAGCGTCAGGACATACTTCAAAAACGCGAAGCACAGTTTGTACACAGGTTCCTTCAGCGCATTCAGGATGGTTCTGGCAGCCTGCAGGTGGTCATCAGCAGCAGCAACTTCAGAGTAGGAGACCAGAGCTGGCCACTGTTCATACACACGATGCGCACCACGGCGTCCAGGGACAACCAGCGTGTTTGAGATGGGCGAAGTAGCCAGTGCACAGGAACCTGCGCTAGACACTGCACGGTCTCAAAGTTCACCAACCTTTTAGGGCTACCACCGATGTAATTGTAAACGTCTCTCGCCAGGTCATCCACAGTGGAAGGTAGCTTCAAGCACGCTGCTTACGCACACAGGTGCAACGAGTGGCAGACGCAACCAGTTACAAGCATGCTGGGATTATCCCGCTTGAAAAGCGCCTGCACCCCCTTTTTCTTCCCCATCATAACACTTAGCGTTGTCGGTGGCGAACCCAATCATGTTTTTCACTGGAACGTCCGCTTTAACCAGCACCTGTTTTGCACTGCTATACAACCCCTCTGCGGATCCATCGGCAACAAAAACCATGTCCAAAAACAAGTCCTTGGTCATCTTTTCCCGGTCGTCACAAACCCGGGCGACGACCGTCAAACATTTCGAGGTGGACGTGTCTGTGGTTTCATCCATGATCAAAGAAAATCCATTTTCTTTCATCAGAGAACGGACTCTTTCCTTTTCCTTCTACGCCAACTACATCCTTAATCACAGCCGTAAACTTCGTTCGGGCACACGTCATGTTCTTTGCTATCTTTCAACCTGGGCACATTTGTCCCGATTAAAGGAACAAGATGATCGGCCAATGACATTGGCAGGTTGTGCTCCGCGATCAAACCCGCAAATAGAGCTGAGAATCTCTTGCTTGCTGCTCCGCCACGATTTCTTAGGAGTCTTTTATTAAGCTCGGCAAGTTAGCACACGAGGCAAATGCGCGAACATTTCGAACATGACTATCACTTGCTGCATGCCTTTTCGGGTGCGGTAGCTGCGGAGCCAGTTCTTTGTTGCAGAAACGGCAGAAGGCCTTTGTAGCATCCCTTCTGGATGGCGAAATCCATGGTTTTAGGTCCTGCACTCCCTCCCACTCCTTCCTATATTTATGCACATATTCTTTAACCTTTGGCATTTTTCTTTCTTCCCAGGTAACCGAGATTCACTTTCTAATATATGTACGAAAACACCACACTCAAACCCTTCACAACCAACAAACCGCAACAGACTATCACCATGGCAACAGCACCAGCAGAAGGCATCCCGTCATTTTGGTGCGTATTTTTGTAAACAAAATAGCCGCTCAGCTGAGTGAATCAAAACGCCTCCGATTCAAAACTTCTACCACTTAAAAAGTCAACGCGTCGGAGGCTTACATTTAAAATGCCCTCTGCTCAAAAGTCCCTCTGTTCAAAACTTTTCCGGATAAGTCTCCCTCAGTTCGGAAATTCCTTCTATGGAGTTTGTATTTTTTAGTCATGGTCAGGGTAAATCCAAATCCATCCGAACTTTTTCCTCGTGTGAAGCACCGAAAAAAATACCAGCTTCACCTGAAAATAGCCGAAATGTAGCAGAAATGGTCCATATACTCAAAAGTTGTACCTGCGTACCAGAGTGCCTAAAAATGTACCAAATCTGCTACGATCGTACCAACGCGGCAACGCTGGATCCGAGCGAAATTTGAGGGGAATAGATGACCCTTTTCACTTTACGTTGGCACGTGCTTCTACATCGATCCAACTCAGTTTTTGACCTGAGGGGCCTGAAGAAGCCACGCTGCATTTGGCATGGTTTACGGGAGAAGCCACATCGACAGACCTAGCGATGATAATGGATCAAGAGGAGAAGCTTAAGCTGAGTCTGATGACCGACAGACTCCGCTGAGAGCTAGTCAAAGTGAAGAAGCATACTGGGGCTGCGACGGTTCAGGCATTCATTGTACTGGTGGCAAAAACCAGGAGTCCATGTGTGTCAGCTAGATGACGGCAACATGCACTGAAGCCCCAAGTTTGGCCGCGCAGAATAGCCCTTGCTATGCAAAGTTGATGAAGTAGTGAGAAGCATCTGTTACTGTTGGATACAGTCACCCACGTATTCCAAAGATCGTTTTAAGCTCACTTTGAGCACAGATTAGGGGCGCTTAAAAAAAGATTGGAAGGATTTTCACAGGAGCCTCTGGACGCACGTCCATCGCTGGACAGAGTTGAGTCTCATTCTGTACGATATCGTGCACAGAATGATATTTTTCAGCCATGACGGGATATTTTGAAGCAAACATGTCTACAATTATATATATGAAATTTTTATGAATACTTATGAGTACAATCATACTTATGAAATAGGGCTCAATGTAAAGCTGCCTTTCCTTGACATAGCCCTAGACACGGAACATGGGCACTACAAGACAACCGTCCACAGAAAAAGACAGATGCAGGACACTGCTTAAATGCATTAAGCAAATGCCCAGCACGGTACAAGAAGGGCGTCATTCAAATGTACATACATACGGCGCGCATTAAAAACATGCAGTTCGTGGCACCTGCTGGATCAGGAACTAAACACCGTCCGACAACTGCTACAACTACCCAGCAGCAGAAATCGACCGAGAAATAAAAAGTCTCCTGAATAACTTTATGGACCCGGCCAAAATGCAGCACAAGGACCAAAGACAAACCCATGTCCTCTATTACAAAAACCAAATGACATCTTCGACTTCGAATGACATTGATGAGCAGGTCCTCAAAAACATTATCCCCAGGAATGTCATCCCCAAGGACAATGACCGTCGCAACCTGCGTATCTATTACAAAACGAAAACAACATCCAGCCCCATCTTAAAAAATAACTCGACCCCATGCCCAACACTCAAGTGCACCAACATAGTTTACGAATTTACCTGCCCTCATGAGGACTGCAAGCCTCAAAACCCACGAGTAGCCTATATTGGTCACACAACAACTTCCCTATCAAGACGCCTCACTTGTCACCTCCAGAATGGCGGCCCTCAACAACACATGGCCACAGAACATAACACCAACATCAGACGCCAGGATTTGTTGGAGAACACACGGATCCTCGACCACGAAAGCAACCCGCGACGTCTAAAGATAATGGAGACAGTCCTGATCCAAATCCGCCGACCTGCGCTCAACATCAGCGGGAGCACCTAGGGATCTTGACGTTAAGCGATGTGTCTCCATAACTTGAATCGGCAAAAATAAGTGATTTGAGCAAGTGTTTTACTTGCGTGTTTTATATAGTGTTCTTATATATGTGGTATCTTCAAAAAGGAAGGAGAACTTGGAATTTTAGCATGCATATTGATACTCAATTTTTTAAAAGAAATGATAACACTTTGCACAAATATTAGATACTTTTCGAACGTATGTAGATAGAACGAATTGCTACAATTCTATTTTCCAGTAAAACATGTAGGACTTGATAATGTCTCATGAATAGACGAGACCGGTAGTCAAACTGTATGACTTTATTGGGGAATATTATATCAGAGCTTGACAATGAGAGTAAGAATGTGGTAAGATCTTTAGAAAAAATACAAAAAAGACTGGTAAACTCCCGGAACGCGGTCATTTTCAACCAAACTTGCATCAACAATAAACTGCTACCCAAGTATACGAATCATATATATATATATATATATATATATATATATATATATATATATATATATATATATATATATATATATATATATATATATATATATATATATATATATATATCTACATATATATATATATATATATATATATATATCCAAAGTAAAGGAGGGCTGTTATCTCTGACGACAGTAGTATGTGCTTGAAGTGTAAGCCTGGACCGCTCCTGGGCGATATGGGAGAGGCCTGTTCATTAAAGGCATTTCATGTGTGTCCGAAAAATGGTGAAGGTGATTGTTGTTTAATGTTTGTGTCCTAATACAAAGTTATGATTATGTTATCTTTTCTTGAGGCTGAAGTAGACTACTGTAAACAAATTGAATTACCCTCATTATCATTAGACAAAGTTAATGTAATAACAAGACCACAACAGCACGATAAATAACATCTTTACAGAAAGTTTCAATTTAAGAAAAAAACACGAAGACTAACGAGAAACATCTAGTGAACCGTATTTCCAATTGAGAGGCAATGACCCGTACCTGACCTTAGGTCATTGAGATAAACAATACCGGAGCAAATTTTGCAAAACTCGGTGGGGCCATTATGTGTTACAAGTTTCAATTGGATAGGTCCAGCCTGTTCTGAGTTAGGCTATCCTAAACGTTTTTTGAGGTGAGGTCACTTGACTTGCACTGGTGACCTGACCTGAGATGACCCAATCTTAAAATGTTGTCAAAAGCTGTAAAAAAATTATCAAAGTGAGGTATGCTAAGTACGGCGCCTCATGCGCCGTCGTTTTTATTCTGTCTCAAAAAAACCCGAGGTGGGGCACGTACCCGCCTTCCCCCGTCAATGTTCGTGCTTTATGGCCTACCCAAATCGATTATCGTTTTTCGCTGTCTAGCGTGGTTCTCGGATTCGTAGGGGGAGGGGATGTGGGTACCCGCCTTCGTCAAGCTAAGGAGGCTCAGACACCCGTCAATGCACGTTTAAGAAAGTAGTCAGTATTGAGGCATTTACCTTTCGTACAAGAAGTATACTAAAAATTCTGACTTAAGCCTCCTGCTGCTTTCTTCAATATAGATCTCTCTCTCTCTCTCTCTCTCTCTCTCTCTCTCTCTCTCTCTCTCTCTCTCTCTCTCTCTCTCTCTCTCTCTCTCTCTCTCCTCCCGTCTCTGTCTCTGTCTCTGTCTCTGTCTCTGTCTCTGTCTCTGTCTCTGTCTCTGTCTCTGTCCCTGTCCCTGTCCCTGTCCCTGTCCCTGTCCCTGTCCCTGTCTCTGTCTCTGTCTCTGTCTCTCTCTCCCCCCCCTCTCTCTCTCTCTCTCTCTCTCTCTCTCTCTCTTCCTCTCTCTCTCTCTCTCTCTCTCTCTCTCTCTCTCTCTCCTCTTCTCTCTCTCTCTGACGGGGGCCACGTTAAGCTCTCTAAAGCTTCTTAAACGCATTGGCGATGCCACATGACCCTGGCAGATGGTGCGTCCATCAGTCCCTAAACCAGAAATTATTGACCTGCCTAACAATTGTGTACTGTGACTGTTTGCCCCAGTGCTGGTCTGGAAGTGCCGATGGCGGCAGGTGTCATCCCAATCTCACGCTTTGGACGCGCCGATGGAGTCTTCAGCGAGCTGGTTCCTGATAAGAGCTGCAAATACTCGAGTTGGATGTGTTCTTGGAAGCTCCTCAACGTGTATTTTATATAAATAAGTAGCAAACAACGTACCTCAAAATCATTTTCACAATACTTTCTTTGGGTAACGTTCAGAACGTGGAGAACACTGAATGCACATCGTCTGATGACTGTGCTCAAATTAGCAGAGCTCAATGCAACATTGTTATGATGGTGGAGTTTAAGGACAACTCTGCTCGACTGAAATTCGCTTCGCTGTATAACAAATATAAAAAATAAATAAACAAAAAAAAAACAAATAAAAATATAAATTGCTACAACTTGGTTGTGTTCGTTTTCATTAGATCACATACATACCATTTCGGTAATACGATATCGGAAAGCTTCGGAAAATGTTATTCGTATCGATTCCACCTGGAACTGCTAATCTCCGTTGCTTCATCGTTTTCGAACCTAACTTAGTTCAATTAGAATACGTTGAGTATGTACGAAGCTGTAGGCGTACGTTGTACGTTGATGTACGTGGTGTATTGCGTCACTCTCACACACACCCCACAAAAGGCATTACCTTAACATGACTGGTTTATTACAGCAAATGTTATAAAGCAGCTATGAAACTGACAATATAATCAAACTGAAAGCAGCTGCTTAACATATTATCAATGAAATAGTGGTATCGGGCATTAAATACCGGTATTGCAGCTCAACATAGTACAATCATTTCCAACAGGAAAGTTTAGGCTCACTCATGGGGTTTGCTGTCAAAACAGTCAGTCACCAACGAAAGTTTTCAACCCGGAAGCGCCACGTCAGGACGACTCGGCATGCTCGTTTTAAGATCTCAACACCACGGAGGATTCAGATTCAGATTCAGATTTATTCGAACAAGGTCCGCAAAGAGGGCTTTTCACTCGGTCATGTCAAATAGTTAAGAGTAAAATGAGTACAAAGGGTCACAGTCAAAACACACTAGTTGACAATACAAGAGCTTCAACAATAGCCTTGAGAGCGGCTCGCGGTATAACGTGCCTCGCATGGCTGAGGACTAACAAAATTCCGGTGCATTTGCGCGACATAACATCAATGTATGATTGATAATTGAGATGCCTGTCCATGTTAAGTCCCGAGTTTTGAACCGCTCTGGAGTCAGGTATGGTAGAACCGCAAAAATTTATCGTAACAGAGGGCATGTCTCGCAGCATAGCCGGAGTACCAAGCACCAACATTTTCGTTTTCTGAGCGTTGAGCTTCATGCCGTTGTGGCAAAACCACTGATGCATGGAGCCCAGTGCGGCCTCAATGCGGTTTACTATCTGCTGGAAATCTTGTTTCCGGCCTCTGAGAAGAATCTGTGTGTCGTCAACGTATTGCACGACCGAGACATCGCTGCCAACACACAGACTCAGGTCATTAGCATACAGCATGGACAACAGACATGATAATGATCCTCCCTGAAAAATCCCCATATTATTCTTCTCCTGTTTTTTATTTTATGCCCCCCATCTGTACCTGCTGGGTGTGACCCCCAAGGTAACTGCGGAACCAGTCTGTCTCTATACCGTAAAGTTCGAGCTTTTGGAGTAATTTTTAATGTCGTACGACATCAAAACATTTCGAGAGATCCAATAGTACAAGGATTGAAATTTCACATTTTTGCATAGCTTGAAACAGTGACGGATCTAGCCGGTTGGTTTGGGAGGGGCAAACCAAAGTCCAAAAGCAAAAAAACGTCACGCAGTGAAAAATTGCGCTAAAATATGCCTTTTCGGTAGGATTTTCGGAACTGGAGACGAAAAGCAAAAAAACGCCACGGGGTGGAAAATATGGGCTCAACATACTTTTTTTCCTATCCAAGCCCCAATATTTACACTGCACTTCACTAATTCTGTTTGAAGTTGAGAGTTGAAGCACCAAAATCTTGCTTACAAGCTAAAAAGGAGTCGGGGGAAAAAGGAGGTCGATTACTTTGGGGGGACAAAAACATAGTTTTGCCCCGAGCTTTTCTGTCTGGGGGTCAATTGCCTTTTTTCCCCCCCTGGATCCGCCACTGGCTTGAAAAGCTGCGTCAGTGATCACATGTAAAGCAGTTTCGGTCGAATGGTGTTTTCTATAGCCGTGTTGTGCTTCGGACAGTAATTTGTTTTCTTCTAGGTAATGAGTGAGTTGTTTTTGAACAACACGTTCAATCAATTTAGAAATGGCCGGAAGAATTCATATTGGCCGAGGAGCTGAGTTCACACGATATCTGCTATAAAACACCATAGAAATAATACGTTGACCTTCAGTGCTTATTGCCACATAGAAAAAGCACCAAATATATGACAAGGTACTTGTAACTGCCTACGCCTAAGGTACACCAGCGCAAAACTCGGTGGTTTTAGTTGCCAGCACATAGAAATTACACTTTCTGGGTTTAAAAAAACGATTATTATTATACACCAGATGCGTATGACAGTTACAGTAGCATATGTGATGCCTTTACCAAATTGAGGAGTGAAATGGACTTTTTCAAGTTCAATGCGCATGAATTAAAACCCATGGCATGTAGGACAGAAACGCATAGAAGCAACGACACTTCATCCATTGTAAAAACCCTTCACATCAGAAAGGTGAGGTCACTTGAGGTTCCAGGCGGTCCGTTTGGGGGTGGGGCAAACTGATCGGCAAAAACCTGATCACACGGGGCCGGGTGGCCAAGTGGCTTCTTTGCCAGCCTTCGGATCGGATAGCATGGATTAACGTGGGTTCAATCCCTACGGTGGGAAACTGTGTCCGATCTGACCCGGTGTAGAGGATCCTTAAACACCCACGCCAATACTCCCTGTAATTGGGCAAATGTGCCTGTTGGGAGTGGCCCTAAATAAATAAATAAAT
Organism: Lepas anatifera; assembly: GCA_034440635.1. NCBI lineage: Eukaryota > Metazoa > Arthropoda > Thecostraca > Lepadidae > Lepas > Lepas anatifera. The sequence goes on along the minus strand of JAOTON010000770.1, from coordinate 191,143 downwards.
AGATAAAAAAGCCGATGAACAAAAAAATGTTACACAGCCTAAATGGAAGCTGACTGCTTCTAAAATGTCTTGCTGCCGGCCGTGGGGGGGGGCAAAAACACTATCTTCGACTTTATCGGGCTTGCCCCTTCCCTCCCCCTCGATCTGCCAATGGATTGGTTCCAGCCATAAGGAACATTCTGTTTGAACAGATTATTGAAGTTGTGTGATGAAATGGAAGAAGAGAGTGCTGAAGCCTCAAAATTACACAATAATATACGTTTTCACCCCAGAAGATGCCCTTACATGCATATCCAACGCGAATATCAGTTAATATTTAGTATTTCATAGTTTCTGACACTTCTTGCCACCGGGGTTTATGCCAGCCGGTTTAAACCGGTTTGAACCAGTGGTTTAAACCACTTTCTGTCGGCTGCTGCCAACCCTGCTAGAAGCGCGAGGTGAAGATCTAAAAGAACGGAGTTTAGAACAGTGGTAGAGGCGCAACGGCATAATTATCATGTCCCCGCGAGGACACGTCAGCAGGACTCACTCAACTGTAACCATCCATGACGACGCACCTTTCGAGCAGAGGGCCGCAACCGATTCCGTACGCAACCGCTAGCTGACGGTAATGTGGTATTGAGTACTTATTTATGCTGAAGTGCGCCCGTGGGGCGGGCGGGATCGACGTTAGGAACTTGGGTGTGAGCTCAAGAAGTTGAGGGCGGTCTAGAGGGCCGTCATCTCTGCTCTGAAGCTCGAGCATAGGCTGCCGGCAGTGGCGCGCAGTTCCTGGCACTGGTCGTTTGGGAAGACAATGAGCGCTCCCGCGCTTTCATCTCCAACGCCCTCATTAGCCGAGTCATCGGCCACACCTACCTAGGTGACACACTGGGGCAGCGACGCCAGGTGGTGAATGCTCTCTCGATAAGCAGGACGCGGCAGCGGAAACCGCTGCACTCAGCAGCTGACTGTCGACGCGAACGTGGTCTGCGGGGAGCAGAGACAGATAAGTCAGACGGGGGGTGTGGTGGTCAGCGTAGCGGCTTACGCAGCCGACCCGGGTTCAAGGCCCGGCGGCTTCCGAACAAGGCAAGCTGGCTCCCGAGAAACCCTTCAACAGGGAAACAGTTGGCGACGCCATATGACCTGGCAGTTGGTGCGTCGATAAGCCCCAAAATTATAAGATAAGTCAGACACACAGTTAACAAGCCTAAAGGTAGTCTTGGAATGGCATTCCAATAAGGTAGAACAGTCTCATTCATGCCTCAATACTGATCCAGGAATTTGTACACAATTATTTTGAAAACTGTCTTGATGGGTGGAATAGCAGTATCAGCAATTTTAATCTACGACTTCACACCTATCAGTGGGTTCTAAGCCTGTTGGTGATGATTTCTTATAAATAAATAAATCAGAAGTGTTTATAATTCTGGATCTAACAACTTCGTTCCAAGTGTATGGTGCTGCTAAGGATAACGAAAATGTTATGTAGTTTACAGCGGTAAAGGGTATATCGAAGCATTTCGCTCGTATTGAGGCCCTGTCTCTGTTTTGAAGGGTTAGGGTGAATCTGAATGACAGGAAGTGAGGGAAGGAATTATTTAGGTAACTATGCATGACATTGATTTTTTACAGCTTTGCAAGTTCTTGAACTTAAGTATCAGTGCGTTGTAGAGTAGAAGCAGGAAGATAGATTTAAGTTATTCTTAATTCTTAATCTTCAAAAAGACTTAGAAGTATCGAAATGAAGTTCCAAGAAACAAGGGATGGTAAATCGTACCACGAATAGGAAAGTTATGATTTTGAAAGGTTTCTTAACCCGCGCCCCACCGGGGGTCCGGCGCCACCTTCGCCCCACCTGGGAGGGCATCGATGGCCCCCCTCTAACTCCGAAAACATTGGCGTTAGCGCAAATCTGCAAAGTGCATTGGAAAGCTCGCGTGAATTCAGTAAGAAATTACTTCACATGTTTTAGCTCTCAGGTCAATGGTTTGACCTCCAGAGGTCAAATTAGGTCAAGATCGGCTATTTTCACTCAAATATGCAATGCTTAAGCAGACTGGGCATAACTCTTATGCCATTAAAGCTATTGAGGTCTGATAAAGTACATTTGATAGGAAATTGCCAGTACTTTTTCCGCTATGTGAAACTTAAATACCTCCCGCCAGTGGTTTGACCTCCAGAGGTCACCTTGTGACTTAATATGACCTGAGGTCACGAAAGGTCAGAATGTGACCTTTTGTATATCAAACAAAAGCCAGTGACAAGACAGACACGATGGTGTTTGATTCAGCGCTCTAGCTTATATAGGTCAAAATTTATTGTCAAAATACTGTTTTTGATCCCTGGTGACCTTGTATGACCTTGGAAAAGTGAAAGGGCAAATTTTGACCCTGGAATCCGTGAAAGAGTGTCCAAGAACGCGTTTCTGATCAAACCGAGCATTTTTAATCGTTTTTGTGACTTTTAGATCATAAGGCAGCTTTCCCCAATGCTTTTTCAATGGGAGAGGTCACCTCGTGACCTGACCCCAGGTCACAAATCGAAAAATCCCGGATATACACCTTGTAGACCCTGAAGGGGTCATGAAGTGTAGAGAGTTTCAAATTGATCGATTTCGAAATGTAGCTCTTACAGAGCTCTATAGTTGAAGTGAGGTGACCTTGGTTGACCTCGTCTGGTGACCTGACCTTGGGTGAACCGGGATAAAAAAATTTCAAGGATGGTGGGAAGATTATGCAGTGGGAGGTAGAGCCCTCAACCGTGGTGCTGCGCCTCGTCGTTTTTCTGCTATCCCGGAAAAACCTTAGGGGGCCATCGATGCCCCCCGGTGGGGCGAGGGTTAAGGCCAACTACTGGTTGGTTTGCCTACACATCTGGCAGTTCCATCTAAACTTTTCTCCATGCAGGGCGGTGGAACAGCCTAGTAGTGTGTTTTTTCTTCTGAAAATCGGGCATCAGTGTGTCAAATCTGGAGGATGAATGGTGTATTGAAACGTTGAATGTGCTGTAACTGGTAACAGGACCTCAGAAGTTTGAACAGGATGTTTTTTATTAAATTTAATTTACTATCAAAACATCGTGACAGTACATCAGTTTACATTAAATAAATTATAACAGTGAAAGGGACCAATTTCTTGAAATTCTAAAATGATCAGTTATAGGAAACATAATTTGTGGAATAAGGAAACCACCTATTTCTTCCACCTTCAATTGTGCAGAACAAAAATATAACATTTTTGCATCACCATCAGGTTAATCAAGGTACAATAAAACTGAGCATCTTTGGTCCATGGGGGCAACTTTAGTCCACCACCAAAAGAATGTTCCATTCTTTTATGGAAATGTTTTGATAGGGTGTTCTACCAAAACTTATGGTGGGACAGACGATCCACTATGTGTGCATATTAGTAAAGAGAGCTATAGTTGTAGTGACTTCAGGAAGCAGCAGGTGCTTTATGGATAAATAGTTTCATTTTATAACAAAAATCTGAACTTGCTAGGATAATGTATGAGGCATTTCAAGTAAGAGGTGTGCCCAAATGAATCATGTAAGAAAATGATTTGACTCACAACTTTTGTAGCAACTAGTCAAAGCTCATCAAATGAAAGCACAACCAGTGCTGTTTTTATTATAAGTGGAGTTTTGGAGAAAATGGAAACATGTGAAAAATAATAAATAATGAAACAGTGACCTAGCTTCCAAGCACAATAAGCCAATCCGAAAAGAGCTGAGTGTCGCAATACAGCAATTGGGGGTTCCATGATGATTAAGCTTGGATATGGATACAGCTCGAGCAGATGGAAGCAAGGCCTTTAAATGTAGAAGTAGAACGCTCCACTCTAAAAAATGGCAACCTCTGTTTCTAGAGATTTTTACGTTTGTGAAGTCAGCAGTTGCTCTGGAGGTGGAGCCGCCCGTTCATTCAATGTGAATCGGTTACGGATCGTGGAGTGTTTTACGGTTTCAAGATGCATCTGGCGAGGGGTAGACCCAGGATTTATTACCCCACATCCACAAAAAGAGTATTATTTCCCCTAACACGCAACCTATCTCCTGACAGCCCCGTCTTCTACAATACCCAGAGACGATGCGTTGCTAAGCAGCTCTAGGCGATCGCTGACGTCATCACGATGGTGAATGCCAGATTTGAGGTTGCCATTTTTGGCCTATGCTAAAAAGCCGGAGCGCAACCCCCTAGATGGAAGAGTCTTCAATCTCAATTTTTTCTACATTCCTGGCACACAATAGGTGCTTTCTTACACAGCCTTCACTTCTCTTCGCCCAAATTCACAATTTTGTTTATCATCATCAATTAATTTCTTTCGGTTTCTTTTAATATGAAGACAGCAGAAACAAGAAGCAAACAAAGAAGAGCAGGCAAGACAAAACCACACAATAAGGCAATATAATGAGCATGGCACAAGTCAGAGCAAATCAGAATAGCAGTCACATAAAGCAATGTGCATACACACAAATTTTCATGAATAAGTTTTGTTTAATGAATAGTATTGTCTAAAATTTCATATTGTTTCATTTCATAGCAAAGAAATATTTACCATCTACAATCTACTCTCCTTTACCTCTGCACTGTAAGGAAAATCTTTACCATCCCTGCACGAACTCCTGCCAAATCTGGTTGGATGTGGATTGACGAGAATCAGATTTTCAGTTTCCATTGCCCAAAAATTATCAGTATTGCAAATGCATCTAGAAAAATCATGTGATCCTGATTGGAATTGTCCATGGAAACTTGTCAGCCAGTCCCTTACTTTGCCCTCAGCCTCATTGTCAAATTGAGAAGATCATGACCTCACCAGTTTTTTCCTTTGTTCTGCTCCTTTGTTAACTTGGAAACTTTAAGTGCATAAGAAATAAACAATTTTCAAGCATGCTACGAAGTATATATACACAACACAGTAATATCAGTTAGCATCAACGGAAATCAATGCCCTACAAAGAACATTTTTGTCATATTTTCCTCAATATTTACCTTGATAATACTACGGACACTTCGAAATAGGTACACAAAACAACAGAGACAAAAGCCGTGTTATTCTGCTGTGCAGAAAGCATTCTAGTGTGCCGCACACATGCGCAGTACCGTATCTTGTGGTTCATGATACCAAATTGCGCTTTCGTGCGGCACAATATTATGCGTTCTGCCGGCAGCATAACAAGGCTAAAATCGCGTCGAAGGAATGTCACATATGCGCAGTAATCGGTTGACCTTCAATTCCATTTCACAGCGAGTCTACGATCGAGCTAAATCAAGGTTTGGGATTTTACTGACTATTAAAATTATTGTTTTGATGACGTCTTTAATTAGTAGAAAAGAAGATATATTTCTGTTTTTAGCGCATCAAAGTGAAGAAAAAATGTGGTTTCCTGATTCTTAGACCAATTTTGTAGATTTACTACGCTTTCTGGAACTTCGACAAACTGGTTCATTCCCATTAAGCAGCCTAGTTTGTTCGCGATTGTGACCGCCGCTGACAGTGCTGTGGGCTTAGAGCGCCTAATCTGCCCTATCGTCGGCGCTGCACCACGGCATCTCACTTTTACGCTGCTTCGGGGTGACTCAGCAATTTAAGAACGCAAATACCCGGCCCGCTGGCCCGTGGAGGCGTCACTCCAGTCTAGAGGAGTCACGGGCCGTGAAAGCTTCTGCCTGGCTGGAGAAGGAACGACATTCCGGTGAATGTGGTAAATTGTATTCAAACACAACAGGGCGAGCTATTGGTGAGTAAAAGGTTCTTTGCCAAAGCTCTTACACGTTTTATTCGCCGAGGGGGAAGTAATGACAGTTCTCAGGTATTTTAGAGATGAGCAGCAGGATTACTTTTCAATGGGGCCGAAAATCAAGAAAATGATCTGGACAGGAAGCAGGGCAATTAAGACATATGTGATTATGCTCTTTTCGTTGTCTCTGGTACTGCTAATAAGTGTGGGAGGTGCTCTCTATTGTATTCAAAGCAGAGCACATATTTCAAACAAATCGATACGAACTTTTCCTACTACATGTCTCAGCGACACGCAGTCAAGGGGCGCTCCCTAGAATCTATGCTCCGCAGACCCACGATGGCTGGAGCTGGAACATTCTCAACAGAAAGTCCTCTCTTCAAAGTCTATCTCTTCTGGTCAACTCTCTTGATCGTCAAGATGATCGTCATGGCCTTCCTCACTGGAAAGGCACGCCATAGTAAAAGGTGAGATCATCTGTTACAGATGCTAATTAGATAGATGTAATGACACATAATATTGACCCCTGCAGAGTTGACCACAGACAACAGTAGGTAGGCAGTTGCAGTGGGTAACGGTAGATTACAACAGTTAAAGTGTTATCTGTGGTATGTACAAAGCGACAGATTCTTAGCTTATATCGAGTCTCTGCCTACCAACCACTTTTTGTGTTTGTCCTAATTGTTGCACGTTCATTTCTTGAGTCGGAGCCTCTCTAAAGTCATCAAGGGACCTGTCACGGAGACCCCAATCCCACTATCCGAACAAGCAACTCGTGCATTGAAGGGTTAATTCAGAAGTATTTGTCCTCTTTTTACACCCTCACTCTTTTTTGACTGATGCGTGCAAGGAAGGTAACGATGTTTTATGTTCAGCATCTAGACCTAGGTCTGTATGTACATACATACATACCCGGAAAATAGACATTTTACTATGGGTAAACGTAGTTTGCTAAACTAAGGAAGTTGTAGCAAAACGTACGATTTTTATATATTTTCTGTTATAAGATAATTTATCAATCTTTCTCCTCTATCATACACAAGCTGTCTGAGAGAAAGGGGTAGTCGACAAATTTGGGGAACCCCGACATACGAACAGCCAAATATGTGTTTGTTCTCGACAATTTGTAATGCTACACTCACTGCGGAAATTATAAATTTGATAACATTTTTATTTGTGTCTCGTAGGAAAACTCAGAACCCATCATGACAATGCACTACTGGCAAGGTCAGGGGCATCCATCAATTCCCGACAAGCTTTTCAATCATTCACCAAGTCAACCTCAGCTTTTCCGTACTATTGTGCATCTCTATCTAAAATTGGGGCTTGACAACAGGGTCATAGGCGTCGCCAATTCCCTGTTGGGGGTTTGGGAGCCAGCTTGCTCCTGTTCAGGAGCCGGGCCAACCGGTCGCAATGGAAGCCAGCCGCGACCACACACCCGCGCATCTCATCTAGAGTTTTGTGTTTACATATAGGGCATTGCCAAGATATATGGTTTGATTTATGCATATTACTCCTACCGCTCCAATACTTGGGAACACCACTGCACTGCTCACTTCACTAGAGGGTTAAGGTGCTTCTTATCTCCTAAGTTGACAGCCTTGGTACTCGCAGTCGACCGGCACACCTTCCCTTCCCGACACCAGTGGGAGCATTCCAGTAATCAGAGGCTTCTGTGTTCTCTTCATGGATTAAAAGCATGCACATCGTGCAGACTCTGCCTTACAGACAGTTTATTCAGCGAAACGCATGTTCTGTCCTCTCAGCTCTGCGACCAATGATTTTGAGTCATCTCGTGTTCGATAAATTTGTGCTCTGCTGGAAATAGCACCCTGGGTAAAACATTCACTTAAAATTATTCATAAATCTTAAGTAAGTCATATTTTGATCACTCGATGCCTAGGTACACTTTGCTTGGAAAACTGGGAAACCTTCCACCGGGGCTTAACACGCCATACGGGGGTTGAGCCACTTTCGCATGACGGGGCGGGTACCCGCCCCTAAGATCTCGGAACCACGGTAGGTAGCAAAAACGGTAAACGGCGTTGGGCTGCCCATCCACTTTCCATCGAAAACATTGAACCATTTTTGTCAGGTCACATTTAAGGTCACGAGGGTCAAAACATGCCCGTCATAGGGATAACATGTAAAATTCAGTTTTCGGGCATTACATCTGAACAAGTAAAGATAGAGCAAAACGACTTAAACACATGAATCCTCTTAGCAAGCCGAATCAATGATATATAATTGACCTTCTAGGTCAAATCAAGGATTGACCGACCTGAGGTCAGATCAGGGTCAAATTATATAAAATGCATATCATTAGAACCACAAAGCCCAGGCGAGTCTAATGCAGCTAAAATAAATGCTCTATCACCATCCGTTACTGAGTTATTCCGTAAAAAACATTTTCCCATGTATTTCCAATGGAGAGGTCATGCCTCGACCTGACCTTAGGTCATCGATAAAAAAACCGGAACATATGCTAGAGAACCGGTGGGGCCATTATAGATAGAGTTTCAATCGGATAAGTTCACCCTGCTCCGACTTATGCTATCTTAAACTTTTTTGAGGTCGGGTCACTTGACCTGTACTGGTGACCTGACCTGAGATGATCTAACCAAAATTTTCACAGAAGTTGTAAAAATGATGAGGAAAAAGGTATACCAAGTACGGCGGCGCTACGCGCCGCCGTTTCACTGTCTCCGAAAAACCCGAGGGGGCGGGTACCCCCCGTCAATGCGCGTGTTAAAGGAGAAACGCGGTGTCAACTAACCTGTAAATATATTTGCGATATTTCAGGAGACGGTGAACCTCAAACTATAAATATCATCGTTGGAAGCACTCGTTTATCATGAGCAGTGTTCTCCCGAAAGTGAGCAAGTTGTAATGAAAGGAAAGCTAAGGGTCAGGGGGCTTTTTTGCAGGCAAGTCAACCAGCTCACGGGGATGTAGGCCCTAACGTAATTCCGAAGGTACTGGAGCTCTTATCCCTGGTCATGAGCACAGTTTTATAGGGCCTGAGGGGCATGTTAGGGCACAGCGAGAAGGAACTTGTTCACACGTGTATTGCATATAAAGCTGATTTGAATTGGCGTTTTTGCGTACATTGAGCGTACATTAGCGCACATTTTGCTCCTTGTTCTGGTAATTATTAATTTCGAGAATTATTTGCATATTCATAGCCGTGTGAACGGCAAGACATTTCACGGTACCAAGATAAATCTTAACCCGCGCCCCACCGGGGGTCCGGCGCCACCTTCGCCCCTCCGGGGGCCATCGATGGCCCCCCTCTAACTCTGAAAATATGGGGGTTAGCGCAAATCTGCAAAGTGCATTAGAAAGCTCGCGTGTTTCAGTAAGAAATTACCTCGCATGTTTAAGCGCTCAGGTCAATGGTTTGACCTCCAGAGGTCAAGTTAGGTCACGATAGGCTATTTTCACTCAAATTATCTCGAAACTACAGGAGATTTGCTCTAAACTGGGTGGCACCGAACACATGGAATACTGTGGTTGCCTTTCGGATAAGGGGCTTGGTTGATGTATCTCATAACCAAAAATTGTTCCGAACCGTTCTATATAAACTATTTATAGATCAGTATTAAACTTAAAGACAATTTGTCTACTGCAGTCCCCCTTTCTGATCTTCTTGTCTTAAAACAATGTTTTAGCATCTGCATCTTTTATAGCTATTATTAGCAAAAATGTCCATCTTGACTAAAATAAAAGGTAAAGATGATTTAACTTCTGTGGTAGAAAACAACTGTTGTCACTAATATAAAAAATGTATCCATATTCTCTCAAAATGTTTCTCTTCATATTCTCTTCATAAATTCGAGCCGCTTCAGTCCTAAATTAACCTAATTAAAATAAAAGAAAATATGATAAAGAAGAAAACAATGGTATCAGTTCAAGTAAAGCTTCCAAAAACAGGCTCTCTTGTCTTGAAACACTTTTCAATTGTATGGTCCAGGTTACGGTGCTGACAACTGGCTCAGCTTTTACTGCACATGACACTTGCCTCATGCAGGAACTGTGTTTTATCCCAGAACAACGTTGATACCCAGTCGTAGATTCTTCCTTTTTTAATGTTCCTTATATTTTCTTCTTACCATCTCCAGAATTATATTGAATCACTTTGTGTTTATGTCTATATGTCTCTGTTTCAAATACTGCTATAAAATATATATGATGTATTATGCGTGTCTTATATATGCAATATGTTGTTGTTGTTGTTGTAACCAATACATGTTTTGGATGGAAATATGCAATGCTTAAGAAAACTGGGAATAACTCGTATGCCATTAGAGCTATTGAGATCGAGTAATCTACATTGGATAGGACAATGCCAGACCTTTCTCCGCTATGTGGAACGTAATGACCTCCAGAGGTCACCTCGTGACCTCATATGACCTGAGGTCATCAAAGGTCAGAAAGTGACATTGTCGTAGATAAAATGAAAGCTAGTGATGAGACATACACGATGGTGTCTGATTCAATGCTCTAGCTTAATTAGGTCAAACGTTATTGCCAAAATACTGTTTTTGACCCTGGTGACCTTGGATAACCTTGGAGAGGTCAAAGGGCAAATATGGCCCCTGGAATCCGTAAAAGGGTGTCTAAGAACGCTTTGCTGAGCAAGCTGATCATTTGCAAAGTTTTTGTGGCTTTTACATCATAAGACAGCTTTTTCCCATGCTTTTTCAATGGGAGAGTTCACCTCGTAACCTGACCTTAGGTCACGAAATCGAAAAATCACGGATATACACCTTGTAGAACCTGGCTGGGCCATGAACTGTAGGAAGTTTCAAATCGATCGACTGAAAAACGTAGCTCTCATAGAGCTCAAAAATTGAAGTGAGGTGACCTTGGTTGACCTCGTCTGGTGACCTGACCTTGGGTGACCCGGGGTAAAAAATTCAGGGATGGTGGGAAAAATGATGAAATGAGAGGTAGAGTTCTCAACCGCGGTACTGAGTTTCGTCGTTTTTCTGCTATCGCGAAAAATCTTAGGGGGCCGTCGATGGCCCCTGGTGGGGCGAGGGTTAAAGTAATCTATCTCCAGCCGACGCCAATAGGATTAATAGTTAAGATTCATGAATACTGGAGAGTCATGACCTCCCTAGCCTCCCCCATGTTTCTACGCCTATGTGCATATTTCACGTACATAGGCTCAAGAACAACTGTGTTGAAGCCTGCAGCTCCACTACCTGATTGAAGGAAGTGAAGCCGTCATGTAAAAGGTATTCTTTCGTGAATATTTGTCCAGCCCTCAGGTATCCTTGTGCATTTCTAATACGAAAAATACGGGTGCATAGCACCAGTTCATGATTTTGTTGCCCTTCCCCGGTCAGTGTGTTTTTTTAGCACGCCCCTTTCGGCGACTGGTGTCCCTAGAGATGTGTCGGACGTAATTTCTCAGCTACCGAGTACACTACTGGTCATTTAGAAATCCCTGCTAAGGATACAACATGTCAGGACAATAATGCTGTGTCAACAAGCTATGAAGGCAAAGCATCACATAACTACAGTGTAAAATCTCACCCATTTTATTTCAAAGCCAAACATGTATGTACACGGATTGCCATTCACAAATAGCGTATTTCTCATTTCTATACAAAAACATTATTGTTGATACGCAGCAAATGCTAGCACTTGTGTTAGTATAACACAGTGGACTCATTCTCAGGCGTTCGCGAATCCAGAAGACGCCAAGAAGAACAACGTCAGCGTGGTGGCCAATGACCCGGACGTCGAACGAGTCCGGCGTGCCCATCTAAACGACCTGGAGAACATTCTACCGTTCCTGGCGTTGTGTCCCCTCTACCTGGCCACTGGGCCCAGTTCCTGGCTGGCAACAAACCTTATCAGAACCTTTGGTATCGCCAGGGCTGCACACTCATTCTTTTATCTTAATGAGGTGGGTAACTATTTGTCTCCTATCTGAATCTTTAGAAGAAACCTCTGTGTAGTATTGACAGTTGGTGGGAACATTGTACGTGGCATGTTTTGGGCATTTAGCATTTATTTGGGCCTAGTAAACGTAGGTTATAAAGCGTCCAAATCAATTTCTAGCTGATTGGTTTTTACAAGAACGGGACAAAAATTGTTGATTAGGCTTGCAAATTCTATAATGTTCCATTGGCATTTCCTTGGCAGCGTGTTGTGTTTGTGTGCTTCAGATGAGTGCTCGAGGCTTGGCGTACATCGCTGGCACCCTGGTCCTTCTGATTATGGCCGGCTCAGTTCTGCTGTCCTGCTGTGCCTGAGCAAGTCTCTCTGCTGGTGACACCACCAAAGTCAAACGGACCGATCCAGTGGCGGATCCAGGACTTTATTTCGGAGGGGGGGCTGGGGCTCGAGACTCTCCCACGGTTGTGTCTGAACAGCCCCCGGCTATACGTTTGCTATAGATACTCTGACATTTAGGGGAGCTTGATCCCCCTAGCTCTCTTTGTATTTGCCACTGGACCCAACAAACGGACCCGCGGACGGAGAACTGTGGAGTCAAACGGACCCGCGGACTGATCACCATGGAGTCAAACGGACCCACAGACGGAGCACCATGGAGTCAAACGGACCCGCGGACGGAGCACCGCAGATACTCTAAATCGCAGACAGAGAGTCGGAAATAGACCAACCTTGCAGCTAAAACGTTGGAGGAAACCAGTCCTGCCTGGTGTTGACACGTGGCATCAGGAACTTCAAGAAGGAAGGTGCCCTGGACTTTTCTTCTCGCTATGAAACATCAACTGCTAAAGGCGCCGCTTTTAAAATCGATGAGGGTCAATGTTAAATGAAGGAGCATCAATTTGGTTTTAAACCTCACCTTGATCCGCCCTTATTTATAGATATACGAGTCCTGTATGAGAGTCATGTATCTTTGTACCAATAGAGAAGCGGTACAAAGATAAAGACATCAACCGTGTTGCAAAGATAAAAGAAAACCCTGATTAAAACTCTCTCAGTAGGATGGAGTTGGTGGATTTCTCCCTACCAGTTTGTGCAGCGATAAACCCGAACAATTATCATTCAGCATAATATGTGACTGTGAGGATACCTAGTCTCATTGGCATGCACATCCAACATGGGCGGAACTAGGATTTCCAATTAAGGGAACATGGTCGGGGGTGTTGGGGATGCTACTTTTGGGCGGCAAAACCTATCAGGTGGGCGATAAATCTTATCTCACGTGGGCACCGATATTCGCATCCTGGAAGGAAATGGGAAGCAAAATTTCAAAGGGCGCCATCAACCTTTCAGGTGGGCGCCGTGACCGTTTCAGGTGGGTCCGAGGGTCAGTGGAGGTTATTTGTTTCCAATATTCCCCTGGATCCACTTATGACATTCAAATTATTTTTGGGGTTTCTTACGCCATGTCAAAACCCATCTTATGAACCTCGTATAAACATGAATGGCAGGGAGGCGGGCGAAGCTCCAAAAGCGGGGATCCGACTTCGTTGAATGATTGTGTAGCACTGGACTGAAGAAGCTTATTATGAAAACTGATCAAAGTAAATACGTTTTATTTCCTTTGCCTTGCAATGCAACCCTACACTAGCATACAGAGTGGAAAATAAACTGAGAGAAAATAACTTAGTTTCTATTGAGTAGGGAGAGAGAGAGAGAGAGAGAGAGAGAGAGAGGAGAGAGCAGTGTATTGCAACAGGGGTATGGCACCGGTGGACTTATCTTCCGGAGGCCGAGTTGAAATTGACGTTGCGGCGGAGGGTTGACACTCCGAAGGAGCAGCAACCGTGCTGATCATTCCTAATTCTACACCATTGACCCTTGAAGGGAGTGTCCCGCTTTTATAATGGGTTTCGAACTGAGATAACGGTTTTGTAGAGCGTGTTGAGAAACCAGTATTGGAATATCTAATTTCGCCCAAAGTTCTCGTTATAATATTCGCGCCAGCCTTAAAGTTCCAAGTAAAGGGTCCCATTGCCTTATTTCAAACCCTGAAGGAATACCTTGCAAATGGTTACAATGATCTAATTGGTTGTAAGCCTTAAGCCTCGCTCACTCACTAAAAATTCCATGCTAGCGAGTGAACCAGCGTGCAATATGCCTGTCGACCGAAAACTTTGGACGGGTGATCGTCCATTGCAGAGCGTCACTGGGCAGAAGTGCACCCAATGGCCACAACACACACCACATTGTCCCTCTCCCGTATTTACCAATTTTGTTTTCAAAATTCAACTCTGAATTTGTTTCTTTACATCAGACATAATCATTTTATCCCTGAATAAATACGGGCGCCATACCGCCATCTGTCGCTCAGTTTTTGCACCAGTGTTTAACAACCGGGAATTTACGGGCGGGCCGACAGTACAATTGCCGTGGCAATTGAATAAATATGGATCTGATGATGAGAGCAGACGTCCTCAGCGGAAAATCGGTTGCGGGTCTTGCCCTTATTTCACCACGTATTTCAATTGTCCCTGCATGTGGTGGTTACCATGCGAAAACGCTGTGAATGGGCCTCTACAGCGGGTCTATAATTATGATTTGAGATTTCGCTGATTATCAAAATTGTTTTTTTGATGACATCGCATATTGTTAAAAAAGGAACTGCTTCCGTTTTTAGCTTATGAAATTGGGCAAAATGGTGTTTCATTATTTTCAGATCTATTTTTCTTAAATTATTGTTTCTAGAATTTCGACAAAGTGGTTCATTCCCTTTAAGAGTTGGTAGCGCATTTCAGTAAATGATTAAATGAGTCAGAGCTGATCTGATATTTAAAGGCTCTTAAGCTGGTGGGCACAAAGGCTTCCAGGAACTTACACGCCCACGTTAGGTCCTGAACTTACAACGACAAGTGAAGTGTTGTGGCATTTCGTAGCTGCTACCCTTGCAAAACTTCATGACAGGAAATGTAACCTCAACCAGCTCACCAGAGGTGCGATGTGTTCAGCATGTCATACATACAACACACACAACACTAGACTGTCACTTCTTGCAAAGTTTCTGGAAACTGTGCCAACATTGCGCATTCGAAATAAAGAAACCTCCAGTTTCTGAGTCAAAGTAATAACGGCACTGTCAAAAATGAGCTATAAAGTTTTTTTCATAAAATAGTGGATTATGTTTTCACCTCCTTGCCGCGTTCCACCCACGCCAGTTTTGCAGCACCATATATTGGGGTTCAGGGGGTGTTCACTGTAGAGTAGTTCCGACCTCCTCGCCATCATGCGCTTGCTGCTGCTGTCTCTCTGCCTGGGTCTGGTGGTGTCGGCGCCCACGGGGAAGGGCGGCAGAGTGCCGCCCCCACCGCCAACACCGCCACCACCGCCACCACCGGCCCTTCCAGTTCTGGTCCTGACACCTGGGGCCGGCGTTGGTGGAGGAACCCAGACTGCAGTCACGGCCACTCAGAGCGGGGCCACCACCGGAGCCGCCTCCATTGTCTCCGGCACCTCTGGCAGCTCGGCCGCCAACTCCAACTCGGTCACCCATGGACCCGGCTTCACTGTCCAGGATCAGGCCGCCTCAAACGCGGCGGTCAGCCTCCAGGGTGAGCATCACGCCAGCGGGGAGGTCATTCGAAGGGAGTAAGCACGCTCCAGATCTCCCAGACATTACGCACTTGGGTATTCATCCAGAGACTATTCTGCCAATACTGCATTGATAATGGGGTAAATCCAGGACAAATCAGCCAAGGCTTGACACGACCATGTCTAGAAAAAATTATCCAACTTTATCTCCGGGATAGTTTTGGGCCATGGAACAGCTGTGAGAATCTTAGCCCCGTCCGACCAACCGTGACCGCGTTATCGCCCGAAGTATTTTCAGGAGGTCACCTTGCAGACTCATGTTTGATGCTGCCTAACTCAAAGACGCATAGCCTGATTATAATGAGTTGTATACCATTGAACTTGTCTTGAAGCATCCATCATTTTAAAAAGAAAAAACATTCAAATATCTAACCCTTTGAATTTTTTATTGGCTTGAAACTATCTTTTGTGACCTAGCTTGACCTTTCAGATACCTCAAGAATTTTTCTTCATACAATATCTTTTGATAAAGACACTTAACAAAATTTGGTTATTACTATAAATTACGCATTTCTAGTACTTAAGATAGGTATTTAGACGGCCTACAGACCACTGCAGCAGTACAGTCTTATGTTGAATACCACAAACAATGTGATTGTAATCGGTTAGATAACATCTTGAACCATAATGCAATGATACTGCATTGTGTTACGCAATTTACAAGCTCTCACAATTGTGAGAGCTTGTAAGAATTATCACGCACCGGCACGACAGGGATAGGTAACCACCCTCTTCAGGTTTTCACAGGTACTAAAAAAAACATAATCACACAGCGCTTCCGTATTTCATCCATCTCTTACCCGGCCCGTCGCGCAACTTCTAGCAAAATTTTAGCTCTGGAACATATCAGGTCAGGTCGCCAGTCCAGGTCAAGAGACCTAACCTCGAAAAAATATCTGGGGTGCATCACAGGATCGACCTGAACCTATCGATCTTAGATTCACATCACATATTAAGGTCCTCGAGCAAAATGATTTTTCGCTGCAAGGATAAAGCAACCCATTCCGAATAAGTTTCTTTGCCCTCGTCACCCACGGAAGAAGGAAGCACTCTTAACGCTTTTAATGACTGTTGTTGAATAGTTTTTACAAAATATGGCACTTGAAGAAACGCCATCACTTAGCGCTACGTGATATAAATAAAAAAGTTTCTGATTTCATAAGCTACCATTTTGTTCCATCCAGTGCTTCTAAAGACGGTGATTACATTTATAACGACAATTTCCGATAGCCCACTTACAGGTGTATCTGTGATGGCAAATTGTTGAAGTTTATTGCCAAAACGCATTTTTATTATTTTTTAAACTAAAACATAAAGAATGAAAAAATTAAAGTGGTTTAAAGGCCACTTCCAACTGCCAAAATGTCAAATAAGATCACGAAAGAAAAGCTGATAAGTTTTGAAGTGCTGCGGCGAGATCTGGCTATACTATTCGAGGTCTATTATACTATTCGAGGTCTGGCTATACTAGGACTGAAAATTATTGATATTTACTGCACGATTCTGATGAAGGGCTGTACCCGAATATATAATCTTCAGTGTTTTTTACAATTCTGGATTCGAGGGGAGAGGCCAGGGAACATCTTAGCAACTCACGAAAGAAAAGATTGCATTCTCAAATGGTCAAAGTTTGAAAATGTGGGAAATTTTATTTTTCCCGAATAATTGTTATTTCAAGATGAGTCCAACGACTGATATTAAGAAACCGGAGCATGCGTCTTTGAATTAAAGACCACTAAAGACGAGTCCATAGCATGACCGTTTGAAAGTGCCTCGAGCTATTACTCTGCCACGGTTGGTTGGTGGGTGCTAAAATTCTCACAGCTGTGTACATTACCCAAAAACTAACCCGGAGATAAAGTATCAGATTTTTTCTAGACATGGCAGCATTAAATTGACCTACTTTTTGTTGTTTTGTCCTGGAATGCCCTACATATATATATATATATATATATATATATATATATATATAACTGACATATATTATTTGTATCTTATCTGCCAAAACTTTTAATTCTGTGCAAAGCCCTACCTAAGGATCAGCGCCAAACTAAGGATACATTTCTTAGGATCTGGTTCGACCAAAGCTGGGAAACTCCGGTATAATGCTCTGAGTCTTACCAATGGAGCCCCACACTAAGACACGCCATCTGATAATGGGTCGCATGGGACACGATTGCCAGTTTATTTTTCTGTTTCAGTCCTTGACTCTGGCCATGATTAAATATCGAAAAGGCGAGACTTAGCTGACCCGACGCTCTTTGTTGGCAGGTGCCGGCGCCGGCAACTCCGCCTTCAACCAGGCAACTGGCGTTATCACATCGTCTCAAGGCGAGCTGGACGCTGTAGGTGCCGCGGGCGCCTCGAACTCTCAGGCGCAGGCCTTGAACGCGGCAGTGACCTCGGCCGGTGCAGGGGGCGCCAGTGTTCTACAGCAGAGCGGCTCCCTGACGCCCATCGGCACCAACCAGGATGCACTCAATGCCGTTATTAGTGTCGGTACCCAAGGTGCCATCCAGGGCGACGGCTCCTTCGCAGGCAGCGATGCGGTAACGTCGACAGCGCAACGGCTACCACAGGCACCGGTGTTGCTGTCAGCTGGCGACGGCGGTCTGGTCGGTGCCCCTGTCTTCTCCGGCCCTGTCACCGGTGTCGTTATCGTACCGACCACCGCCATGCCTATGATTGGTGGTGTCGGGGGGCAAAGACTAGGCGGTTGATGCAAGGCGACTAGCATCAATCCAAGATCAGCATCAATCCAATCAATCAATCAAAGCGACAAGCATCAATCCAATCAATCAATCAATCAATCACTTCCAGAGCCACTGCGGACGATCATTACCCACTTGGATTTGGCTCACAAGACGTCTATTGCTTTATTATTTAACCCTTCCGATGTAAATAAATTGACTATATAATATGGCGTGGTTTATTTCTAGGAAACGATTCAAACATCTTATTAGGGTGTCTATATCCAGGACACTAGCCATTATCATTTAGGCAGACACAAGGCAGTCTCATTCGCAGAAAGCAGAGGTAGGGCCGTTTCTTTCTCAGTTCATCTCTATTCGAAAGGAGATGAACTTAGCGAGGTGTGCCGCACAGCGAAAAAGTAAGAGTGATTTGATCTATTAGGTTTATCTTGAATTTTTAATTTTATTATTTCTACTATTTTTAGAAGTATAATCCGGAACTATATGTAACGACAACTACGTGCAATTTTAGAGGTTTGCCAAAAAAGCGAGAAGTGCAACAGAGAACCGAAGTTTATGCTAAAACGAGAGTCAAGTCGCGCTAAGCCCGACAAAATTCTAACCAATGGAGACCTCACCTCCTCAATCACAGACTGCGCCAGCATCATTGCTGCTGGAATCGATGATAATTCGAGCATGGCATTTTGTTTTATGTTTTTATTTCATGGTTCAGAAAAAACACACACACACAAAGGCTGCTACGAGGAACGCAAAAGCGCCGTTGCGTTTAAACCTAGGCGTCCCACGCCAACATAATCATGGTGCCATCTCAGCCCCGCCAGAAAGGCCACCGCATTACCGCCGCGACACACGCTACTGAAAGTAAAGCTTACTACACCACATTAAGCACTGGCTATAACATGATGAATTTAATGTCTCTTGTTAAAGGGAATGTGGCACCTTGGTCGAATCCTGGAATTTAGTGAAATTAGGTTTACTTTTAGCAAAAAAAATAATGAAACCACTCATGATTTCTCTGAAAAATGTTCGATAAGCTCAATATTTTGTTTTTAAAAATACTCCTCTAGGAAAATAAATAAAAAGCTGCCTGTGGATGATGTCATGATCTGGCAACCACTACCATACTTGAAACCCTTCAAGGGCTTCGATTGGCTGATGCTCATCGTGACGTCAGCATATGTCGTCACACCAGCAGCCCACAAAAATGGCCGCCCGGCAGTGGGCTGATGAGGGGGCTGGTGTCAGGTAAGTTTTAGCTTTTTTCTACGGAAATAGGGGAAAGTGGGGCGTCACGGACACCGTAACGATGGTTTGAGTTTTCGATGACTTAATGAGCTTGTTTCGTTCATATTTTGGCTGTAGAGATACTTCAGACATTTATCTACCACTGTGCAAGCAGCCATGTGTCTGTAATTATCATATCAAAATTTGCGCAAAGTTTAGAAAAAAGTAGCAAAAGTCCATTTCGCCCATTTAATGGGGTAACATGATCACCCCATGGTGAAAGATGGACAAGATGAACAAAGTGATCGAACCAGGCCTTGAATATTTCCAGCTGCATCCACCCACTAGGCGACTGTCGTCCGCCGCGGGGAAGTGGGTATTTTTTTAGTTTTTCCGTCAAAGGGTCAAAGGGGGTCATGCCTTTTCTTAATTTTTTAATGACGGTGGATAAAAGTATCAAGGGCTGTCGTGGAACTGTGCATAGGTTGATCCAGGATCACCGATCAGGGGGGCGGGGTATCTTGCGGGGGGCGCCATCCGGATCGGGGGGCGGGCGCGCACCCAGGGGGAGGCAGCGGGCCCGGTCCTCCCCAAACGCTTTGGCTCCAAGGTGCCGCTCCCATCCATGTGGAGCGCCGAAGGCGCCCATCGAGGGGAAGGATGAGCCTTCACTTGACTTTTAGAGGCAGTGCTACACTGACTGCCGCCCCTGTACCCAACATGCCGCCCCCTACACCAACTTTGGTGCCCCTGCACCCAACAAGCCGCCCGCTAAAAAATTACACTAGGTCTGTGGAGCAAACAATTCACCGCTCTCACCCCCCCCCCACCCCAGGATGCAAAAATTGGCTGCTATTTGGGCGAACAAGTGCGTCCCCTGAGGCAAAATACCGCTCCCTCTACTGGCCTGCTGCCCCTTCTCGTCAGCCGCCCCAACCCCCCCCTCCCCCCGCCCCCCCAAAAAATCCTGGGTGCGAAATTCCCTCGCAGAGGTTAAGAGCGTTCGGTCTCCGGCTGTGCTCGTTACGTGGGGTCCCATCAGGTCACGTAGAAAGTACGGTCTCTCACAAACCGAGATATAAGCCCAGTAGCTAGACTCACTCCAATGTAACAAGCCCACTGCCCACAATGCAAGGCACCAGCGGGCGTGCTCGACGGCTGTAAGCTGCGATGTCTGGTGACTGACCGGCCCAGCACAGCCGGGACGGGTAGGGGAGGATGAAATGTCAGCGCAGTTTGGGATTGCAATAAATATGTTTTGCCGTCTCAGGGCATCTCACCTGTGAGAAGGTTCAGAAAAAATTGTTGTAATACAAAAACAACATTTATAGTTTTCCTGTGTGCTTCCCTGCTCCATTCGGTGGTGGCAACCAAATAATTGATAAGTCGCGATGTTAGTTTGCATGTACACTGCCAAAGTGAAGAACGTCATCACGCTCCTGAGGGGAGGGGTTGGAAGCGACACTTTAGGGGGCACCATGGGGGCATCAATCTCTCAGGGGGCACCATGACCATTTCAGGGGGCAATGAGGGTCGACGGGTACACCTGCCCCTGGATGACCCCCAAATTCAATTATATGGTTCTCCAGCATTTCGGGCCCTGTGTCCCAGGCCCCCAGCCATCAGCCTTTACTTATTTAAGCTTATATTATATGAAATTAAATATACTCTCGTGCGGGGTAACATAGACACCATGTCTATCTTGCCCCACACGTGGTGTCCGTCTTACCCCACTTTGCTCTTCCTAAACAAACTTGGATATGAGTCGGACGTCATTGCGATTACACAGTCAGCGACTGCGGTGAACAAAATGTAACATCTTGAAGAACTATATTACGTAGTACCAATAAAGTATCTATAGAAACATCCGTGCAATGACCGTACGAATTCCATTGTGAAAAAACACTTGAGTTGCAGTTTTTACTATTATGAAAATTGTATAAAACCTAGAGGGCTCACCGGACCCAACGTTGCTATGCGACCGACACAGCTAAAGGGAAGCGTATTACACGCTTTTCCCGGTCGTGACACTGTCAGTTCGTCCCAAACAGGGGTGTCCGTCTTACCCGCGGTGTCCATGACCCCCACTTTCCCCTACATCGATGCGGCCGAATCACTCCCGGGTCGTACCCCAGTCGCACCCACATGTTGTGCCAGGGTCCGGTGTTGAAAAGTAGGGACCAGCGGCAGCTGCTAATTGAACCGGCCCTTCAGGCTCCCCAGCCGCTAGTAGAAGAGGGTGCGGGACATCGCCGGCCGCTCCTCGAACAGCTGTTTGAGCTGGTTGAGGTCGTCAGCGAATCAGTTGAGGTCGTCAGCGAGCGGGATACGTAAAAGCGATCTAAAATCATATAGGGAAGGTCCCACACAATCTTCTCTGAAAACTTTAGGTCAAGGTTAAGGTTACTGACCTATGGCGTAACAATATGACATAATTCCCAATAATGTACAATATGACTGGCACTACAGCAGCCTTTCGGCGGGAAATGAGGTATTGACCCTGAAAAAGACATTTGACCTTGATATTGAGCAGCCTTAACTATGAAGTCATGGCATAACATACCTCATACTGAAGAATGCCAAACGACTGGAATACTGGAGTCAATGGCCTTGACTTGTGACCTTAGGTCTTGAAATTGACCTTCGGTCACCTTAACATATAACCCGATTACATGACGTTATCACCTTAGGGGAGACCGGGGCTGGTTGCATTACGGGTTGAATGCATCAGGGGCTGTAACTAAAAAATATTCACTAGATAACAGTTTAAGCGGGCCCTTTAGATCCGCGCACGTGCAATGTCTTTCCGGTGAAGAAACCAGCGAGGGCGGTCGGCCGATACCAGGTGAGGAGGCAAAAAATCTTTTTTTTTTGGGTGAAAGTATTTTTTGTCTGGTACATTACGTTTTAAATGAAATACAAGATAACATGCACGCTGGTCATAAGCCCGGCAGGTTAAAGCGTGTTTCTCCAGTCTTCAATAAAGACTTTTGGCGGGACCTCTTGGCTTGTGCAATATTTGGCGCCACGATTGATTCAGGGCAGGGACGGGGCAAGACGAATCATTTTTCGCGGGGCAGGTTTAAACATTGTTGCAACCTACCCCGGCGCTGAGTTTTGTTTATGGGAAAATTGAATAATCATAAGGATGTATTATTCCAATAATCATTGGCGTGGGCGTCGAAAGTGGGGGAGGAGCGCGTCACTTTCGAGAAGCAGGTGCTATATCTGTCACCAATGTGACTCTGACTCTGAGTAGGTAAGCTCGGAAAGGTATCCGATGGGAATCGTGCCTACCAGGGAAACGTGCCTCCGCTGAATGGTAAACGTGCCTACCAATAAAGCGAATCTGACGTTGCATTTTGTTTCTGTGCACTAATTCCTCACGATGCAAGCTGCGCCGGGGACTGATGCAACTTACCCCGGCATGGGGGCAGTTTGCATCAGGTGCAGAGCTGATTTCAAAAGTGTATTTTGGTAAAATGTATTTGTTTTTGGGAAAAGATTAACGGTCATTTGGTGGGGAAAATAACTATATTTTGAATGGTGGTATCCAATTTTGAATAGATCTTGTGGATTATTAGCTACGGGGGAAAAGTGAAAAATGATTCAACCGGCCCCGGTCTCCCCTACCACCCGGTCTACGCAGTGCAGGTGAACCCATGGATTACAGCTACCATGGAATGGAGACCTCAGCGCATTATTGCTTTGAGCGCAAACCCTCCCCGCATTTGAGTGCCATTCGGCAAGTAAAGCTTGGTGAGGGCTAATGTAAATTTTATGGCGGAAGTGGTGGCAGTTGACTTTGATATATGATATATGTATGATATCACACATCATTCAACTCGCCGTAACGAGAGGAAGTGAGTAGTGCCTAATAAATTATTCTAAGTCAGCTCTGCCAGACGCTAGGGGCCAGAAACTCTTCTCTAACATGCTCTTCCTTTGACCTATCATATTCACTAGCGACCTGAGACTAGCGACCTGAGAGGGCGGGTACCTGTCCCCCCCCCTAAGATCTCGAGAACCACGGTAGGTAGCGAAAAACAGTAAACGGTGTTGGGTAGCCCAACCACTTCCCCATCGAAAATTTTTGAACCATTTTTTCAGGCTACATTTAAGGTCACGGAGGTCAAAACTCACGTGCCGTCATAGGGATAACATGTAAATTTTCTCGGCCATTATATCTGAACAAGTAAAGATAGAGCAAAACTACTCAAAATATATGAATCCCTCAGGAAACAGAATCAAATGATATATAATTTGACCTTGCTAGGTCAAATCAAGGATTTTACTTGACCTGAGGTCAGGTCAGGGTCAAATTATATAAAATGCATATCATTAGAACTGCAAAGCCAAGGCGAGTCTAATGCAGCTGAAATAAACGCTATTTCCCCATCCGTTATTGAGTTATTTAGTAAAAAAACATTTTTTCCATGTATTTTCAATGGCGAGGGGAGAGGTCACGCCTCGTACCTGACTTTAGGTCATCGATATCAAAAATACGGGAATATATTTAACCCTCGCCCCACGGGGGGCCATCGATGGCCCCCCTCTAAGGTTTTTCCGGGATAGCCGAAAAACGACGAGGCGCAGCACCGCGGTTGAGGGCTCTACCTCTCACTGCAACATTTTCCCATCATCCCTGAAATTTTTTACCCCGGGTCACCCAAGGTCAGGTCACCAGACGAGGTCAACCAAGGTCACCTCACTTCACCTTTAGAGCTCTGTAAGAGCTACATTTCAAACTCGATCGATTTGAAACTTCCTACACTTCATGACCCCTCCAGGGTCTACAAGGTGTATATCCGGGATTTTTCGATTTCGTGCCCTGAGGTCAGGTCACGAGGCGACCTCTCCCATTGGAAAAGCATGGGGAAAAGCTATTTCATGATATAAAGCCCACAAAAATGATTGCAAATACTCAGACTGCTCAGAACAACGTTTCTGGACACCCTTTCACGGATCCCAGGGTTCATATTTGCCCTTTGACTTTTCCAAGGTCATCCAAGGTCACCAGAGGTCAAAAACAGTATTTTGACAATAACTTTTGACCTAATTGAGCTAGAGCTGTGAAACAAACACCATCGTGTTTGTCTTGTCACTGGCTTTCATTTGATATACGGCAAGGTCACTTTTTGACCTTTCGTGACCTCAGGTCATATTAGGTCACGAGGTGACCTCTGGCGGTCAAACCACTGGCGGGAGGTCTTTACGTTCCACATAGCGGAAAAAGTACTGGCAATTTGCTATCAAATGTACTTTACCAGGCCTCAATAGCTCTAATGACATAAGAGTTATGCCCAGTTTGCTTAATCATTACATATTTGAGTGAAAATAGCCGATCTTGACCTAATTTGACCTCTGGAGGTCAAACCATTGACCTGAGCACTAAAACATGCGAAGTAATTTCTTACTGAATTCACGCGAGCTTTCTATTGCACTTTGCAGATTTGCGCTAACGCCCATATTTTCGGAGTTAGAGGGGGGCCATCGATGGCCCCCGGTGGGGCGAAGGTGGCGCCGGACCCCGGTGGGGCGCGGGTTAAGAGAACTCGGTGGGACCATCATGCGATATGAGTTTCAATCGGATAAGTTCACCCTGCTCCGAAATATGCTATCTTCAAATTTTTTGAGGTCATGTCACTTGACCTGTACTGGTGACCTGAACTGAGATGACCTAACCTTAAAATTTTCACAGAAGCTGCAAAAATGATGAGGGAAAAGGTATGCCAAGTACGGCGGCGCTACGCGCTGCCGTTTTATTGCTGTCTCCGAAAAAAACCCGAGGGGCGGGTACCCGCCCCGTCAATGCGCATGTTAACACGCGCATTGACGGGGGTCTGAGCCACCTTCGCATTGATGGGGGGGTCGGGTACCCGCCCCCTAAGATCTCGAGAACCACGGTAGGTAGCGAAAAACGGTAAACGGCGTTGGGCTGCCCATCCACTTCTCCATCGAAAACATTTGAACCATTTTTTTTGTCAGGTCACATTTAAGGTCACGAGAGGTCAAAACATGCCCGTCATAGGGATAACATGTAAAATTCAGTTTTTCGGGCATTACATCTGAACAAGTAAAGATAGAGCAAAACGACTTGAACCATATGAATCCTCTTAGCAAGCCGAATCGAATGATATATAATTTGACCTTGCTAGGTCAAATCAAGGATTTGACCTGACCTGAGGTCAGGTCAGGGTCAAATTATATAAAATGCATATCGTTAGAACTGCAAAGCCCAGGCGAGTCTAATGCAGCTAAAATAAATGCTCTATCACCATCCGTTACTGAGTTATTCCGTAAAAACCATTTTTCCCATGTATTTCCATTGGAGAGGTCATGCCTCGTACCTGACCTTAGGTCATCGATATCAAAAATACCGGAACATATGTTAGAGAACTCGGTGGGGCCATTATGTGATATGAGTTTCAATCGGATAAGTTCACTCTGCTCCGACTTATGCTATCTTAACCCTCGCCCCACCGGGGGGCCATCGATGGCCCCCCCTAAGGTTTTTCCGGGATAGCAGAAAAACGACGAGGCGCAGCACCGCGGTTGAGGGCTCTACCTCTCACTGCATCATTTTCCCATCATCCCTGAAATTTTTTACCCCGGGTCACCCAAGGTCAGGTCACCAGACGAGGTCAACCAAGGTCACCTCACTTCACCTTTAGAGCTCTGTAAGAGCTACATTTCAAACTCGATCGATTTGAAACTTCCTACACTTCATGACCCCTCCAGGGTCTACAAGGTGTATATCCGGGATTTTTCGATTTCGTGCCCTGAGGTCAGGTCACGAGGCGACCTCTCCCATTGGAAAAGCATGGGGAAAAGCTATTTCATGATATAAAGCCCACAAAAATGATTGCAAATACTCAGACTGCTCAGAACAACGTTTCTGGACACCCTTTCACGGATCCCAGGGTTCATATTTGCCCTTTGACTTTTCCAAGGTCATCCAAGGTCACCAGAGGTCAAAAACAGTATTTTGACAATAACTTTTGACCTAATTGAGCTAGAGCTGTGAAACAAACACCATCGTGTTTGTCTTGTCACTGGCTTTCATTTGATATACGGCAAGGTCACTTTTTGACCTTTCGTGACCTCAGGTCATATTAGGTCACGAGGTGACCTCTGGCGGTCAAACCACTGGCGGGAGGTCTTTACGTTCCACATAGCGGAAAAAGTACTGGCAATTTGCTATCAAATGTACTTTACCAGGCCTCAATAGCTCTAATGACATAAGAGTTATGCCCAGTTTGCTTAATCATTACATATTTGAGTGAAAATAGCCGATCTTGACCTAATTTGACCTCTGGAGGTCAAACCATTGACCTGAGCACTAAAACATGCGAAGTAATTTCTTACTGAATTCACGCGAGCTTTCTATTGCACTTTGCAGATTTGCGCTAACGCCCATATTTTCGGAGTTAGAGGGGGGGCCATCGATGGCCCCCCGGTGGGGCGAAGGTGGCGCCGGACCCCCGGTGGGGCGCGGGTTAAGAGAACTCGGTGGGACCATCATGCGATATGAGTTTCAATCGGATAAGTTCACCCTGCTCCGAAATATGCTATCTTCAAATTTTTGAGGTCATGTCACTTGACCTGTACTGGTGACCTGAACTGAGATGACCTAACCTTAAAATTTTCACAGAAGCTGCAAAAATGATGAGGGAAAAGGTATGCCAAGTACGGCGGCGCTACGCGCTGCCGTTTTATTGCTGTCTCCGAAAAAACCCGAGGGGCGGGTACCCGCCCCGTCAATGCGCATGTTAACACGCGCATTGACGGGGGTCTGAGCCACCTTCGCATTGATGGGGGGGTCGGGTACCCGCCCCCCTAAGATCTCGAGAACCACGGTAGGTAGCGAAAAACGGTAAACGGCGTTGGGCTGCCCATCCACTTCTCCATCGAAAACATTTGAACCATTTTTTTTTGTCAGGTCACATTTAAGGTCACGAGAGGTCAAAACATGCCCGTCATAGGGATAACATGTAAAATTCAGTTTTTCGGGCATTACATCTGAACAAGTAAAGATAGAGCAAAACGACTTGAACCATATGAATCCTCTTAGCAAGCCGAATCGAATGATATATAATTTGACCTTGCTAGGTCAAATCAAGGATTTGACCTGACCTGAGGTCAGGTCAGGGTCAAATTATATAAAATGCATATCGTTAGAACTGCAAAGCCCAGGCGAGTCTAATGCAGCTAAAATAAATGCTCTATCACCATCCGTTACTGAGTTATTCCGTAAAAACCATTTTTCCCATGTATTTCCATTGGAGAGGTCATGCCTCGTACCTGACCTTAGGTCATCGATATCAAAAATACCGGAACATATGTTAGAGAACTCGGTGGGGCCATTATGTGATATGAGTTTCAATCGGATAAGTTCACTCTGCTCCGACTTATGCTATCTTAACCCTCGCCCCACCGGGAGGGCCATCGATGGCCCCCCTAAGGTTTTTCCGGGATAGCAGAAAAACGACGAGGCGCAGCACCGCGGTTGAGGGCTCTACCTCTCACTGCATCATTTTCCCATCATCCCTGAAATTTTTACCCCGGGTCACCCAAGGTCAGGTCACCAGACGAGGTCAACCAAGGTCACCTCACTTCACCTTTAGAGCTCTGTAAGAGCTACATTCCAAAGTCGATCGATTTGAAACTTCCTACACTTCATGACCCCTCCAGGGTCTACAAGGTGTATATCCGGGATTTTTCGATTTCGTGCCCTGAGGTCAGGTCACGAGGCGACCTCTCCCATTGGAAAAGCATGGGGAAAAGCTATTTCATGATATAAAAGCCACAAAAATGATTGCAAATACTCAGACTGCTCAGAACAACGTTTTTGGACACCCTTTCACGGATCCCAGGGGTCATATTTGCCCTTTGACTTTTCCAAGGTCATCCAAGGTCACCAGAGGTCAAAAACAGTATTTTGGCAATAACTTTTGACCTAATTGAGCTAGAGCGGTGAAACAAACACCATCGTGTTTGTCTTGTCACTGGCTTTCATTTGATATACGGCAAGGTCACTTTTTGACCTTTCGTGACCTCAGGTCATATTAGGTCACGAGGTGACCTCTGGCGGTCAAACCACTGGCGGGAGGTCTTTACGTTCCACATAGCGGAAAAAGTACTGGCAATTTGCTATCAAATGTACTTTACCAGGCCTCAATAGCTCTAATGACATAAGAGTTATGCCCAGTTTGCTTAATCATTGCATATTTGAGTGAAAATAGCCGATCTTGACCTAATTTGACCTCTGGAGGTCAAACCATTGACCTGAGCACTAAAACATGCGAAGTAATTTCTTACTGAATTCACGCGAGCTTTCTATTGCACTTTGCAGATTTGCGCTAACGCCCATATTTTCGGAGTTAGAGGGGGGCCATCGATGGCCCCCCCCGGTGGGGCGAAGGTGGCGCCGGACCCCCGGTGGGGCGCGGGTTAAACTTTTTTTGAGGTCGGGTCACTTGACCTGTACTGGTGACCTGACCTGAGATGACCTAACCTTAAAATTTTCACAGAAGTTGTAAAAATGATGAGGGAAAAGGTATACCAGGTACGGCGGCGCTACGCGCCGCCGTTTTTCTGCTGTCTCCGAAAAACCCGAGGGGGCGGTTACCCGCCCCCCGTCAATGCGCGTGTTAAGCTATCCCGCTTAGGAGCCGAGTTTGAGGGGGTGTTACAACACACCCCCACCAGGGCGGATGTGGCTAGGAAGGCCCACTAGACCGGGCAATAGCAGACGCAGGGGTGCAACCTGGCCATACCCCCCAAAGCGCTAGAAGGGGGCTAAACTATTTTTTGGTCCCTCAAAGGCCGGATGATTAAAAAAGGTGTTTACACTAGGTTTGTCGAGCAATTAAATATTCACTGCCACCCCTCTCCCTAGGAGAGCGATCATGCACTTGGAGAGGTAGCATTATACCAGGTCTGTCAAGCACCCAAATCGCACGTCCCCCAGGAGGAGAGGCAGACATGGGTTTGCCCCCCCCCCCCACAAAAAAAAAAATCAGGTCTGCGTCCGCCCCTTGGGCTGGGTGTTACAATGTTTGAACTCAGGACTAATGGAAAATCCTCCAGAAGAGAAGCGCCAAGAGTGGCCTAGAGGTTCTCTGCCCTATCTAGAGGCTTCTCCCAAATGCAGCTGGCAACGCTGATGACGCTCAACTGGCATCTTTCACCTACGACTCCATCTTGTTTTACGGTGAACCCACGGAGGAAAGTTGTGAAGTTTGCCGCGGGGTGAGGCAAATAGCCGGGAACTGGGGGAATTATCAGATTTTTGTTGGGCTGCCCGTTTTTGTCCTTCATTACCATCAATCATACATTATTCGTTAAATATCTGCTGTGATAATTGTATCCTAAGAAGTACATTGATACCGTCTGCGACTGCACAATGGTAAAGTGGAGTTTGAATCTTCGAGATTGTGGTTGAAACCGTTGCTGAGGAAGGGATCAGGGATGATGCATAGGCCTCTGATTTGCCGTTCTTTCTATAATTTTATATGATTGGACTGTTAAGAAACTTGTTTTAACTGGCCAATTATTGTACTGATTTTACTTGCTATCATGATGTACAGCAAGGCCTATAAGCTGTCAGAATTTTTTTCTTCATTCTCAATGAAGGCTGGCATTGGGGGCTACCACAGAACACAAACCTTCCTTAGTATGATGGTAAGTATTTCAAGCTCAAGTCTTATCAAATACAATATTTTATAGACTGGCACAGTAGACAAGAATGGTGTGTGTTTTCACCTCAACCTGAGAAATTCCCAACAATGGGAAGTTCTCTTTTAGATGGATATTTGTACCTATCTGGTAGCACCACCTGCTGCTTACACCCTGATTGTATCATGACATGACATGTCTATACAACAGCACAATAATGGTTGTAAATATTTCATGAAGGTGACAATTTGTTTCCTGTGTCCACATTACTCAGTTATTCAAGTCCATCATGTCATGCCGTTTTATTACCCTTATTGTATTAATTATCCACAGACCTTATTTTCAGTGGGTGAGATACACTTTGTTATTTGATTATTTGGGTTTAGGGGCTCACCAAGCTAGCAAGGTCATATAGCACCTGGGGGAGACACTTCATACCAATGTAATTTACATATTATCAGGGAGTTAAGTGCAGGTGAGGTACTTTTTGGTGAACATAGGGCAAAGTAGTTCCCCAATGGACAACCAAAACTTATTGAAATAACTGCCTGCATCTCATATGCTACTGAAATTTTGTCTACAGGGTTATTTGGGCTTAGAACATTGCAATGTCAGAAATAAAAATTTTGTAAGCTAAATATTTAAACTCTTGGCTTAGGTTGATATAGATAAAAACACATTTTTAATGTTAATACTGCAGTAATTTACAATTAAAATGATATAGAGTCATACCTACATATGAGCTTCTGTAGCAATAAAAAACAGTATTTTTGTCCATCTTGAATTGAAAAAAAACTTCCCATTTTATGGGCCACTGTTTTTTTTCTTTTCAATGGTTTTCATGCCATAACAAAAGCCCAGAAAATTGTCTGTTAGTAAAAATGGCTGAAGATGGGATCTTTTTGTAGTATATTGTATCAATTTCTATATTTCATCACATTTTTCATATGCAGTATTGTTGTCTGTGTTGCAGTATATAACCATGAACCAAATGACAAAAGAAAAGCCCAAACCAACACTTAAATGTATGTCTTGACAAGAAGGTTATAAGTGTAATTTTTGTGATCCTTTAAGGCCACTTGGTGACCTCAGATCACATGACCAAAATATTTATAGTTATTTTGTCATCATCTTGTAGTAGACTGTGTCAGAGCCCAGTCTGCAGAACGTTGCAGGTGACCCAACAAGGTGTTTGGGGCACTGCCCCAAATGGGGCAGAAATTTGGTCGTTGAGGCAGACTTTCTGCAACAGGGATACAAGTTGAATTTAAGTTGTATTTACTCAATTTTGAAAGAGACACTTGGATATGAAATTGTGCATACAACTCTATGAGCATGCTTGGTTGACCTTCCATATACCAATGCAATAGAAACTCACATAGAGTAAATAGCTTGCATGCATCAAATGGATGATTATAGTTACCTTTATTTAGAGGTATGTTTAAGAGATTCCTACTTGCCTTGGTGACATCATTTGCCCCTCCCTTCAAGGCATATGAATCAATACCATTAGAAATATTAAGGAAGACAACCTTTTGTAAACAGAATGTTTTTCTTCTCCATTTGAAACATATTTTGATCCTTTTGTACTCTCACATTTGCTTGAAAGCATCACAAAATTTGGAAAAATTGTCGGTTTGGCAGTGCTCTCGATATAGTCGCAGGCGCCCTTGCTGTGAGACGTAGTGATAACGCTTGATACAGGGTACTTTAACTACGGGTACAACCAAGTTTCCTACTGAATATAGTCCTCCCATGATGACGTCACCGCCTTTTCCTACTAAGTTATAGGAGATTCTACTAAGTTTTTGGAAGGAACAGCTGAAACATACCAAGTTTGGGCGTATTTGGCACCAATCTAGTATAAATCGAAATCAACTTGTTTCACCCATTTGACAGTAACCTTGATCTCAACGGCGAGTAGCGTATTTTACGTACATCTAATGAAAAAATTATAACACTTCAAAGAATTTGTTGAAAGGGCATGCATTTATTTCATCAACTCAGGCCTACATAATAGCCGAGAGAAATAAATTTACCTTCGCTCAAGAGATCACCGGTGTTTATTGTCTTCTGCTGCAGGTACCACCAACAGCCAATCAAAGGTCAGAAATCAACAGCCAATCAAAATCGAGATTAGTCTTACTGCAAACACCTGTTAGTGCTGAACATGTCCTTATTTTGACACACTCTGGAAAATTTGTAAAAATAATATTCTTCACTGGAGTTTTTGCAAAACGTCTGATGGTTTCACAAATAAAAATCTTTTAGCTTTCTGTTCAACCATATAAGTTTTGTTGATACAGTTCTAAAACAGGTTATTTAGAGCTTCGAAAAAGTGCAATTTTTCCAATGCCCTGCATAGTAACTGTAGTGCCTCTCCAGCCATGATGACGTAATGCTGCCAAACAACTTGAACGGGGTCTGGCTTGATACACATAATGAAATTTTGCTTCGATACAACTTTTGCAGTGGAATTAAACCTTTCTTTTGCTTTAAAATTGTGTGCATGGTGGCACAATTTGATGAAGTTAATATTTTTGCATTGCGCAGCACTCTCCCTGTCAGGAGATGTACATTCTTCAGTCATTTCTCATGCTTTCATGCTCCAGGCATAAGTTCTGAAAAAACACGAGCCATCGCAGTGCTGTGTTTGGAGCTATATGATACCACGCAGGCTCCGTGGCATAATTGTTGATCATCTCCGCTGTTCAGTAAACCATGTACAATGAACAGTGCACTGGGAGGGACGGCACTAAATAGCCCTTTTTAATCTATATCGACAATGTTACCTACAATAGTTTGGTCAGGTCACCTTTAAGGTCGCTTGAGGTCAAAGTATTCCTTACAGGAACATAGTGGAAACCTAAATTTTGTGGCATAATAGCTGACAGAGCAGAGCCATAGAAACATTTTCAGCACCACTGAAATGCTCTTGTCGGGCCTGATCGGATTATATATCTTATAATCTTGTCTATTCAAATTTCAAAATTAACCAGCTTTGGCCTAGGGCTGGGCTTAGGTCTGTATGGTAAAAAAGAATATTAATCAAACTGCTGTGGAAAGTCAGACCGTCCACTGAAAAATAAAACCTCCATCGCAATTCTCGGCAATTTTTAATTCTCGCAAGTTATCAAAAGCTTACCAATTGCCTCATGCATTTGTAATGGAAAGATCGTGACCCGTACCTTGTCCAAGGTTATCGATATGGAAATCCTGCTACGAACAATTATCTTGCTCGGTGACCTTACTATGTGATGTGAATCTAAGTACGATAGGTTAACTTTGATCTTACTGATGCACCTACAAAGCTTTTTTCGAGGTTAGGTATATTAAGCTTGGTTGGCAGTCTGACCTGATATGACCCCGACCTAAAACTTTGCCAGGAGCTGCAAAAATGTCGAGTTAGAAGTAGACGGAGTATGAGTGGCGCTGGGCGATGATGTTCTTTTACTACCTGTTGAAACCTGAGGAGGCCAGTTGCCCGCCCCCTCGTGTGGGCGCGTGTTAATTCTCATGAACTCTGATACTTACACGATGCAAATTTCATAAAGACTCTGCAATATCATTGCAAGCAACCGATTCCAAGAGCAATCGCTTTGTTTGTGGTGTTAAAATAAGGCTTTACTACTGCAGTGGTCAAAAACCGTCTGCCTACCTACCTCAGGCGCTAAAAACGTAGAACTTATAGCAAGAACGCATTTTTTTTGTTTTTTATCAAAAGATAATTTATGAAGCAAAATTTTTTAGTTATCTAAAAGGTCAATTTCAACTTCCAACAGGTCGAGCTAGGTCACAAAGAAAAGGTGAGAAGAATTTAAGGTCAAAATTAAAAAAATTCTTCAAAATAAGGTATGGTTCAAGACGAGTTCAATAATATACAAAACTTGTTAATCAGGCAATGCGTTTTTTAGTTATTGAGCATCAAAGATGAGTCTACAAGGTGACCTTCCGAAAATTTCTTGGGCTATAACTCGGTCACCGTTGGTCGGAGGGCCTAAGATTCTCACAGGCGTGTTTCTGGCCCAAAACTACCCCGGAGGCAAAGTTTCATATTTTTCTAGACATGGTGATGTCAAGCCTCGGTCGATCTGTCCTGGAATGCCCCAGGTTAGACTTCCCTCGGTTTTTATGAGCTAGAGAAAGAAGTGCTTGCCAAAGCTTTGTAGGGTTCGATTTATGTTCGTTGAGTTTCCGTTCAAAGTAGAGTCTTTTGCTGTTCTTATCACACTGTTTAATCTGTTTCTGTAAGCCATATACCAGTGCTTGTTTTCTATGGTTGGATTGCGGAGGGATAGTTTATACAAATTGTTCTTCTTATTGATGCATTAGACCAAAGCAAACGAAATCCAAGGTTGGACTGGAGTAGTTCTCAGGGGCTTTTGAATGCTAAGTTTTCCAATTTCTGTGTTTATTGTATTTACCAGGAATGTTGTAGCATCATCCGCATCTTCAATATCCGCTATTTGTGCAAGTTTGTGAGTAAGCATAGTTTTGAGAATTTAGTTTTCCTAAAATCAAACGTTAATTGCGTGTCAAGATGGGTGTTTTTGCCTCTACTTATCTTTTTCTTTACCAGGATATGATATATACCAGTTAATCTGATTGGAAGATGGTCACTTATATCTGATAAGGCCACCTTAGAGCTTTTTACTACGGATGGGTCGTTGCAAAAGAAATTGTCTATAAGGGAGCTTGATTGTGGGTTAATCCTAGTGGGGAGGGAAATACAAGCAAAAACCAAGAGCGCTGAATGTGTGTAGGAAGAGTGCAGATTTTTCACAAGAGACATGCTTCAAAATATCAACATTAAAGTCACCACCAAGGACACATGGTTTTTGCTCTAAATTTGTTTGGAACAGCGCAAGTTCTAAGTATTCCAAGAAGGCTGTTACTAGAAAAGAGGGAGACCCATAAGACGAACCAACAATTAAGTTTTTATGACTGGGGATCTTTAGTTCAAGAAAAACCGTTTGGAATTCAAGTCTGTTTCCAGATTGTTTCGCCCAGTGACCCAAAATAGGTTTTGCGCTAGGGTGTCAGTGGAAAATTCAGCTCGGAATGTATGGCAGTGAGTGGAAAATTCCCCTCAAAATGTATGGCGGAGTAAAAATTTCCCAATTTGGGTACTCAGGCGGGAAACTCTCAAAGCCCTTGTTTGAACTGAGGGATGGATATTTCCTTTAATTTTCTCAAAGTAAATATTTTTAATCATCCCCAAGCAGAATTGTTTGACCATTACCATGTGAAAAATTTCGGTTAAGCAGGTAAATCTTTACCAACTGAAACCCCTTGATGCAGTTTCCAATTATTTTTAAGGAATTGGTGAATTGCCACAAATAAAAACTTTTGGGGGCCTCTGAGACCAACCTTTGGGGAAAGAACCTGGGAGCCACCAAGACTACCATTTGTGGGATGAAGATCAACTCTTGGGGGCTTCCCTAGACCAACTCTTGTGCCCCTCCTCTCCTCTCCCACACGACCAGCTCTAAAGGGCCCCTGAGACGAAATATCGGGGCCCCCTAGACCAACTCTGCAGAGAGGGCCTCTGAGACCGGCAGGTAATGAAAAAGAAAGGGGATTTTTTCGTGCAATACCTAGTGCCAAAATTAATTATCTAAGCATACACTGTATAGTTTGTTTTGTCCGGGACAACGCCCCTCTTACACCTATACCTATAGTTATCGGAATTTTAGAGGCCACTCCTGACCTCAATCACTGCACCTCGCCTACACCTATGCTAGGGCCCAGTAGAGCCTTGGTTTACACTTAACTAACCAGACGAAACTACAAACTTTCTATCATGGCAATAAACTCTTCCAGACTCTTGCTAAAAGGTTCTTTTCTTTACCTGTCAATTCCCTGCTCCTCTTCACATATATACTCACCTTCATATGAATATGCTGCTTTCTATGAATCTAATCAAAGCTACAGCCTTTTTCTTTCTGCTGCTGTTGTTGTTTCTTCCTTTCGTCTACAATCAGCCAGGCGCGGCGTGTTGCGACAGCGTCAGAGCGACTACTACTTTAAATTTCTGATCGGTTGCCGCTTGCCGGTCGCATGAGCTACATAATTTGCATTTCACAAATTGCTCTAAATTAATTTTCTAAATCCTTATAGACTAGAAAATTATACAACTAAAAGCACACAAAGAGGAAAACTAACAATGTTTTGTTAATAACAAATATGAAACCTGCCTTTCAAAAAGTCTAAAGATGCCACTTTTATTTAGCAGATGTAAAGACGGCGTTTTGGTAAGTCCACGCCGTAGACCAGCCATACAAAGAAGTGCCGATGTTTGAAGGGTAACTGGATGCATTCTTGTTGCCCAAAAAATCATTTAATGAAAATGTAGAATTTCAATGTATTCAAGTGCCGGACACTTTCAGTTCAACTTAAATATCAGAGTATTTATGTCCAGGGTGTCGTAGGGAGCCGTGAGTGAATTTGGGTGTCACGCGGCGTGGACGCAGCAATGAAGGGTTGATATCGATAAAAATTTTTCTTCCCCATAAATGGTCAATTTTCTACGATACAATGTCAAAAAAATATGCTGTTTAAAATACAAATTTCAAGATAATTGCTTTTAACAACAAGATGATCAAAAATGGTTTTTCACTATTCTCGGTACCAGAAATACAAAAACAACGTTTCAAGGACGTAAGCCTAGAAATCATGTGCACAGATAAACGGCTTTCCAAAAATGTATCTTTCAAAGCGGTTAGCTCATTTTTTTGGCTACATAAGGCTAGGGTGTCTAATTTTCCACTCACCAATTTTGTGAGTGGTGGAATTTAGTTTCGGTGTTCACCCATTGGAACTTTCTCCGGTGGGGCAGGGGGACTGAGCGTCTTGCCCACGCCAGAATTTCAATTCAGTTGTTCTACTGAAAGCGGTGGAGATAAGGATGCCAGGTATAATTGGCCAGAAAAATAGAAATCGCCAGATTTTCTTTCAGAAAAGCGAAACAAGTGCATAAGAGCCGAGTTAATTTGCCGATCTTCTAGTTGATTCTCCTGCGCTTTTTCCAGTGGACGTTGGTAGAGGAGGCAATGGAACTGGCCTTTGTAGTAAGTATTGTTGAGTAAAATTCAATTGTAGTAAGTATTGTTACTGTTGGAAGTGAGTGGAAAATTTAGCAAGAAAAAATATAAAAGTGAGTGGAAAATTTTGCTTGACTGGGTGTCGTTCTGCATCCAGCACCCCAGGTTTTGGGACACTGGTTTCGCCTGGAGTATGAAATTGAGCTTGTGATGTATATAGCTGAGCCTTTACCCCTACATTGGGCTGGAGATGAGGTTTCAAGTCTATAGTTATGCAGACTGAATGATTGGGCAAGGTTTTCGGCCACCCATGTGTCACTTAATAATATAATGTCTGGTTTAGAAGGAAGTTACTGAATAAAAAGTTCTAATTTGTGAAAGTTTTTTTAGAGAGATCGGATGTTAACATGAAGAACAAAGATCCCGTCCTTGATCTCATTGCAGTTTTCCAAATTACGCGAGGAGGCCCTTACATCTAAGTGTTTGCAATTTTCCAAAATTGACTGGAATGCCAAGTGTGTGGTTTCATCTCCAGTTTTGAGGCAGGAGTAGGCTAGTTCAAGTTTACAATCTATGATACCAGCAGGAGAGTTGAAAGGTAGAAGAGCAAGAGCAAGCTAAAAAAGATGGGGACAAACTAAGAACAGAAGTGGTGAGTTAGAGTGAGCTTAGTGAAGTACAGAAAGTGTAAGTTAGAAAACAAAGCAAAGCCAAGACAGAACCGAATAGGGCCCAACAGTGGGGGGGGAAGGGGAGACAACAGGTTCAAGCCGAATACAATGTGCAGAAAGTAGTGCACACAGATCGGACCAGTCAGACCAGAGCACAGACAAATATTATCACCAGGCACAGATGGACCAACCAATCGGAGTAGTGGTAAAGAAGGAGAGAAAAGAGAGAAAAAAGTGATGCTCCAGATCTATCCTCTACACAGTTAGGGACTAGAATTCCGCTGAGGTGGTCTTACTTGTATCCCACTCTTGCTTCTTGCTACAGCTTCATTTGGGATAAACTTTGTATTCTCAAAAATTCGTAAGCGGGAAGTGCCATTAGCAGCAGTTTAAGACACGGCTCTATGGTGAAGGAATTTCTCCACGCCCATGTGACGTCACTCGGGTGTGGAGGAATCCCTCTTGAAGGTACCTTAAAGTAATCTTGCTCTCCAGCGGTTTGAGCACGCCTCTAGGGATTTTCTTGGGAATTGTTTTAACACGTTTTGTTTTAACTCTTTGATTTGCTTCACCATCGACCCATCGGTTTTTTATCTGTGTCTCATCCCGTCACTGTAAGCTTGAGCGGTTTTAGCAGCGACCCGACGTGTAATTTTTAATTATTTTGTTATGGGCGCCACACAGGGCATTTTTTAAGGAAATGTCAGTGGGGGGGGACATTTCTTCTGCTGGCCATTGTGTGTCTTCAGGGGATCAACACCCCATTTGGGGGGGAGCGTTAATAATACCAAGAAGCGATAGTGTTAAGAAATGTTTCCAATGTTTGTGTCCCCATATTCTAAAGATTGTAGATGCTGCCCAGGGCTGCCACGGTTTTTCAGCGGAAAAGTCCAAACCCAGTTAGAAGCAGGTCCAAAAAGGGTCCAAATTTTATTTTTACTAAAACAGCCAAATAAATATCATAGAAGTCACATTTGAGACTAAAACGACCCCTCAAAGTAATCATAAACTCAGAAAAACAACTTGTATAGCTGTTTAAAACTAATTTTTGACAGTTTGATCTTGAACGACGCAAAACCTTCGTCCCACCGGGGGAACAACGATGGCCCCCTAAGTTTTTTTTTCAGAATTACTGGAATACGATGAGATGCAGCACCGTGGTTGAGGGGTCTACTTCTCAGTCCATCATTTTTCCACTCTCGCTAACAATTTTTACCCCGGGCCACAATAGGTCAGGTCACCAGGCAAGGTCAACCAAGGTAACCTCACTCTGAGCTCTACATTAGCTACATTTCTAATCGAACCAATTTTTTGTATTTTTGTATCATTGTTTTTACTAGGGCCACTGATTGGAAAATTTATACACTTGATGACCCTTCCAGGCTTTGCAAAATGCATATCCGGAATTATTTTATTTGGTGAATTGAGGTTAGGTTACAAGGTGGCCTCTCCCATTGTAAAAGCATGGAAAAAGCTGTCCTATGATCTTAAAGTCACAAAAACAATTGCAAATGCTCCAATTTCTCAGAAAATCTTCCTGGCCACCCTCTCACGGATTCCAGGGGTGATATTTTTCCTTTGACCTACCTGAGGTCATCATAGGTCACCAGGCATCAAAAACAGTATTTTGACGCACTTTTTAACCTCATCAAGCTAGAGCTCTGAATTAAATGTCATCGTGTATGTCTCATCAAGGGCTTCCATTTTCTATACTACAAGGTCACTTTCTGACCTTTCGTGACCTCAAGTCATGTTAAGTCAAGAGGTGCCCTCTGGAGGTCAAACCATTGGTGGAGGTCATTATGTTCCACAGAGCAGTGAAAGTCCTGGCATTTTCCTATCAAGCGTACTATAATAAATTTCAATATCTCAAATGGCATGAGAGCCATGCCCAGGTTTCTTAAGCATTTTAGTAGAAATAGCCAATCGTGGTCCAACTTGGCGTCTGGATGTCAAACCATTCACCTGAACGCCTAAACATGTGAAGTAAAATCATAATGAAGTCACACGACCTTTCTAATGCACCTTGCAGCTTTACGCAAACGCCCATATTTTCGGAGTTAGAAAGGGGCTCATCAATGCCCTCAGTGGGGCGAAGGTGGCGCCGGACCCTTAGTGGGGCGCGGGGTAATAGGAAGTCAGGAGTGCCCCTTCAATCCCGCGGAGCTACCAAATGATTTCATCCACATAAGCAGAAAATTTGTTAGCATCATCAATTATCTTGGCCGCACCAATCCCCGCTAACATTTGATATATTTCCTGCTTTTCCAGCTGTGATTTTTTTGTACTTCAACAGTGGTGCATCTAGAATTTTGGCTAGCGGGAGGGGGAGGGTGGAGCCTCAGAGGGTGCACTTTGCCATCGACTTTCCACCCAAAGAGCGCCTAAAGTATTGCATCCTTCGCGTCCGGTTTTCGGTGGTTGTCATTTTCTATCGTGTTTTTGATAGAGCTTTGTCCCTCCCTTCCACTGGCATAGCAGCTTTTTCTGCTGCTCTGTTCCTTAAGATGTTAAGATGTTGTGACACCAATATGGTGTCAGAACATCTTATTCAAGCCCGGAAAAGGCCAAGAGAAGCCATATTTATACAAAAGACAAACCAAAAAGAGCTTAGGTGCCAGCTGCTAGAAAATGGGCCACAGAAGGTCAGATCCCAAGAGAGGGTCAACCGAAAAAAATCGCGCGGCCAAATACGACAAAAAGCCAAAATTCGAAATATTTAGCCACAAAATGGCCAGCCTGGCAGCCCCGATTCTGCCGCAATGTATTCGAAATGAATAAACTATTTTATTTTTCTTTAAGAGTATAGCAAGGTAAGCAAATTCCTGAAGTATCGAACACATGTGGTTTATAGTCTAA
Source organism: Lepas anatifera (assembly GCA_034440635.1). NCBI lineage: Eukaryota > Metazoa > Arthropoda > Thecostraca > Lepadidae > Lepas > Lepas anatifera. Next base: position 150,663 of record JAOTON010000770.1, on the reverse strand, counting down.
ATCAAGATAAGTTTTATGTACATACATACCTACTATGCTGTGTGGCTGTTGCTGTCCAAATCATCCAGGAAATGTATTGCAAAAACTAGTTACTAATTTTTGCGGCGTATCGACGCACCAACTGTCCGAGTCATATGGCGTCTCCAACTCTTTCCCTGTTAGAAGGGTTTCTCGGGAGCCAGCTCAATGATTCTGACGAAGGGCTGGCCGAATATATAATCTTTTCCAATTTACAACATCAAGGAATCGATGAGAAAGGCCAACTAACAACTTATCAGCTTACGGAAACAAACATGCAGAGATCTCACTATAACTTTTACCTATGCTACCACCACAATAATAAATAAATAGGCTAAGCACCTCGAAACACCACGCCCGCAACCAGTCTGACGCGATGTGACTACATCGAGTTCCACCTAATCCACGAACGAGCCCTGAGCGCTTACAACTGACCGTATGTGAAATGAGAGCATTTTGCAATCCCCCGTACCAGCTGGGCTTCCGGTCGGTTAGAACACGATGTTTGATTGGTTGTAGGCTATCTCCAGCGTTGTGATTAGTTGGTGCTGAGGCTGCTTTGCCGGAATTTCCCGTAACTACGCGCTTTGTTTCTTTTTTGCACGATGGAGTAGACAGTCACTAGTGGGAAGTTCTAATACAATATTTGTGCATTGCCAATTTGGGATGAGCAATAGAACAAGATTATTACTGTCAGGTGGCGTTCTGTCTCATTTTCTTCAGGTTGATTTATTTCAATTTTAGGTCATTTGTCTATTTCACTGGGGGCCAATTTCCGGGCACTGGGGGCATTTCGGCCGACTGGGGGTCAAATGCCCCCCCCAGTTAACATGTTAAAAAATGGCCTGGCGCCATATGACCCTGACGTCGGCGCGCCCCTAAACCCTAACCATGATGATGATGATGATGATGCTTGGTCTAAGCAGGCAACTTTTTCGAAGCCTGACGATACATTCATTCATCCCTCTTTCGCCTAATTTTGACTGATATTGACAGTTTTTGTAGAACATTATTTTTAGGTTATAATGTTCATAGACATCCTAACCTGCCTTGTTTACCTTCCTAAGCCACTTTCAAAGGCTTCTGTCCGATAACTGGGAATCACGCAAAGCTTTGTCTTAAACTGTGACAGCGCGCTCTGACTGGCATAGCATGTGATGTATCAGGCTACCTCTGACATTTTTGTTTGTTTGTTTACAGAGTTGGTGTATCAAAACAGCGAATGCTAACGCTGCTGCGAATGCGGCATGGCAGGGGCGTCTAATAAGCAAATCGAGGCGTCCCTTTGCGAAAATTGTTTTGAGGTGTTCTTTTCAAAGAAACAATACAACGCACACACAGAGAAGTGCAGCGAGCTGTCTCCGGCCGTTTCCAAAACCGGCAGTGTTGTCAGCTCGACCCTCTCCAAATGCAACCACTGTAAACGCATCTTCCTGGGGTCCGACCACCTAGAGAGTCATGTCAAACGTGACCACAGCACCACCAAGAAAGAGCAATCGCCGAAAGTTGTCGTGATGAAGACCATTCTCCAATGCAACAGCTGCACAAAGATATTCATGGATGCTGCCCTGTTGGAAAAGCACATAGAGCAGATGCATCCAGCGCCGAAGGAGACGCCTGTGACGAGGACGTCTCCGGCGAAAAGGCCAGCGGGGAGGTGGCCTCTGAAAACGCGGCCCGTGAAGCCGTTAGTGCCGGTGAAAAGCGTTCCTCCTTTGGACGACACGTCAACCGACTCCACCGAGATGCCGACCCTGGCACAAGCTATGGACGATTCAGTAAACACTACTACGCCCGCGGACAGCACAGTCGCCAACGATCCGGTCATCACTATGGCACCCGCCGAGGAAATCACCATCTCTGAATCGGATAACGTGACAATACTTGCCGAAGAGATGGCGGTATCTGAGTCTATGATTGATGCGTCAGTTGGGGATGTAGTCGCGTCGGTAGAGGATGTGGTTGTCTCGGGGGAAGATGTGGTTATCTCTGGGGAAGATTTGGTGGCCTCTGGTGAACATGTGGTGGCCTCTGGTGAAGATGTGGTCGCCTCAGTGGCAGATGTGGATGCGTCCGTGCAAGATGTGGATGCTTCGGTGGAAGATATAGCCGTCTCTGACACCGTCACCACTGATGTCCACATGGACGAAGCTGTGGTATCCGACCTTGTCGTCGAAGACGCCACTGATGACGCTACCGTGTCTGACTCAGGTGTCTCTACTGCTCCCGTGGACGGCGCCACCGTTACCGATCAGATCAACAGCTCAGCACCTGTAGACGATCAAGTCGCGGCCGAACAGCTGTTGATGGATCAGCTAACTAGTCAGTTGGAAGCGGTCCATGGCGAGACTCCCAGCTCCGAAAACCCACCGACTGCAGAGCCAGAGCCAGAGCCTTCTACCACAGCGGAACCAGCCCCCACAACCCCTACCGCCACCAACTCCGATGCTAAATCCGAGGCCAAAGCTAGCCCCGGCGAGGAGGGAACGTCACGACCGAGCCAGACTTTCTACGCGTGTAGCTATTGCAACATGATGTTCACGTCGAAAGATCCGCTGCTGAAGCATCTAGAGCAAGAACATGCGGATAAAGCAGCACGGGTAGCGAAGAAAGCCCCGGCTACGAAGACAATGTACGCATGCGCCGTTTGTGACTCGAAGTACGCGACTATGAGACAGGTACAGAACCATATCCAGCAGGCTCACGAGCCGAATCCGGGGGATAAATCGCGAGAGTTGGTGGGACGACCTCAGGAGTCGGTCTGGTCGACCTCGGAGTGTCTGAAATGTCCGGAGCTGAGGAAGCATTCTGTCCGACTTAGGGATGTCTTTATGAATCTCAACGAATGGACAAATCACTACTATGGCAAACACCAGAAGATTGAGCGGCCCAGGTCCGGGAAAAGACTGTTCCTTCACCCATGCCACCGTTGCGGAGTCGTGTTCATGAACCGCGCGTCTCGACTGCACCACAACGTCATCGCGCATGAGGGCTGCGATCCGGAGGAACTGATGAGGAACAAGAAGTTGGCAGCCGAGAAAGCCGAGAAGCTGGCTGCTGCAAAAGCGGAGCAAACAGCTGTGGAGCCCAAGTCTCTCTCGGCCAAAGCACGCTCCAAGCTGATCGTTGACGGTCTGATGAAGGCCTCACTGGTAAGCCGGGAGGTTCCTGCTGTGCCTCTAGACCGAGTCAGCGCGCGCAAGCAGCAACAGAAGGCGTTCGCGCAGCACTCACCCGCCGATAACAGGCAGCGCCTTACACAGGTGGTATTTAAGTGCAGCAAGTGTGGTGGCATCTTCCCCGACGACCCATCATTCGAGAAGCACGCCAGGGAGGAGCACGGGAACGACGTCATCGGTGCGGACGGCGACGCGCCGAGTGCTGATCAGACTGAGACTCCGCAGCCGACCGAGCCGGAGCAAGGTCAGGTGGAGAGCCATCTGGTGCCGGTGGACGGAGAGGAAGAGTGGGATGTGCTCTGTCAGCGGGAGTGCAGCGAGTGTAGCAAGCTGATGCAGTCGTGTCCCCGCTCGTTCGCCCTGTTCGTGCCGCGTGACGTCTGGGAGGCTCACGTGGAGCAGGTGCACGCGGTGGCCCGCTGGCGATGCACCGGGGAGAAGCTTCAGATGCATCCGTGTGATAGGTGCCCGCGCCTCTTCCTGCACCCCACCACGCTGGCGGCGCACAAGGAGAAGCTGCACGACGCCATGCTGTGTGACGTCTCCCAGGAGGAGGTGGACGCCTGCAGGCGTACAGATACCATTGAGTGCTCCAAGTGCAGCCAACTGGTCCAGAACGCTGACGGTCTACGGTTCCTGGAGGGAGGTCCGTGGCAGAAACACTTTGAAGGAGAGCACAAACAACTGCTGCTGTGGGATGGTAACGCTGGAAATTGGAAGCTCTGGGCGTGCAGCAAATGTCATCGTTTGTTTTTCAATGAGAAGGACCTTCCAGTGCATCAGGCGCGCCAAGCTTACATGCACATGCCTGTGCCAGCCAATGTGAAGGTGACGACTATTAAAGGCGGCCCGAAGACACCTGAAGAGATGGAGCTTCTGTACCAGTGCGCCAACCAGGAGTGCCCGTTCTCGACGAGGAAACAAGAAGAAATGATATCCCACTCTCAGCAATGCTCTTACGCGTCGCTAGCCACGTTTGGCGAAACCGTCCTCTACAAAACGGTTCTGATCAAGAAACCTCCCAAGACGAGGCGTGTGAATGGCACCAGAAACAAGCCGCTGCACAGGAGACTAGGACAACGTCCTCCAGAAGCTGCACCCAGACGACAGCTCCGACTCCATGGTGTCGACCACCAACCTGTTACAGCCGGGCACGGCTGTTACCGTGCAGCAGTTCGAGGGTCAGGGGTGATAGAGCTGGACCCTGTGACCAGTCAGCCGCGGCTCTCCATCCCTCTGGCGGTGGCGGAGAACGTTCCGGAGGCGGCTGGCGTGGAGGAGACGGTCATCACCGAGGAGCAGCCCACCGAGCTGGCTCAGGTCGACGAGGTCAATTCCGAGGATGACGCCACGCACGTCACCAGGATGGACTTCGCTTGTGGCGTGTGCAATCAGCGTGGCTCGTCCCGACAGGAGATCGTGGCCCACATCAAGCGTCGGCATCGCGACGAAGATGAAAGGGAAATGGTGCGCACGGGCAAGCCGGGAAGGATGACTGAGAAAGAGCGTGCCGCCCAAGTGGAGAACTACACTCACTCCTACCTGTGTGAAGAGTGTAAGCGCATGGTGCTGTCATGCCCCAAAACGCAGGACCTGTACTTTGAGAAGGACACCTGGCTGGAACACCTGAGGACCACCCACCAGCCGACTGGGTATAACGAACTGGACCGCTTGGATCTGCACGAGTGTACTGAGTGCCCTCGTCTCCTGCTTAGTGTCGTATCCCACAAGCGTCACGTCAAGTTCTACCACGCTGAAGGCGCTGAAAACCTACAAGCTCTGAAGCAGAAGCCAGCACAGGTCAATCGCGAGTCCAAGTACAAGTTCCGGTGTTTCGAGGAGGGCTGCGACTTCAGGTACCACCGCGTGAGCCGTATCAGGACCCATCTGATCCGCGACCACAACTTCGACCTGGCCGTGCGCGAGGTGCACTTCAGGTCGGAGCAGGAGTTCCAGACCTGGAAGAAGGAGCTGGAGATGAACACGGGCTCCTGCTTCCTGCTGCGCTCCAGCATAACGGCCAAGAGGAGAAATGGGATGTTCCACGTGCGCTACCACGAGTGCTCGCGTGTGATGACCCACCTTCCGTCATCCAAACAGAACGGCAAAAAGAAGTCCCTCGCTTGGCAGGTGAGATGTTCATAGTATGCAATGCTCATGCTATTTATATACCAATATATGCTTTACATTGTAGAATACGCTGAGAAATTGATGTGTATTTAACTGCATTAAAGCAATAGCACCAGAAGTCGTTTGGAAGTGGCACTCTTGTACTATATATTTTATAACGATAACCGAGCTGTTTGCCGGTCAGAGAGTCCTGTCTGATACATATTTCCCGCATCAATGTGCTGGCAGAGGCGTTTTCATTTTGATTCTGCTGATAGACCTTTAATGTGGTACATTGTAGGTCAAAAGCGCACGACTGCGCGATTGGTAATAAAACACAATCCGTCAGATCTGAACTTTCTCGAAGTATGAAGAATATTTTGGGATGTTCCGCATGCTCCGTCGCATTACTATATCAGTTCGAACCCCATTAAAGGTGTTATATTCCCTTTAGTTGAAAGATCGAATGATCGGACCGAAGACATTTCAAGCTTGATTTCTCCCACTTTAATCCTATATTGGATTTTTTATTACAAATGTTTTTCTAATGGTATTATAGCAGTTGCCCGGCAAGCACTGCTGTGAATGTCCGTCACTGAGGTAAAAAGGCATCGTTTTGTCTTCAGGTGAATCTTCTGAAGCAGGACATGGTGTGGCGCTGCCCGGCGTTCCTGAAAGCTGAAGTCCCCGTCACCACGGGAGGACCCACTCCGCAGACTATCAGGGTCACTTTCTGCCCCAACCACTACGGCCACGACATGGACCCGTCGTTCGCCCGACTGAGTGATGAGGAGGAGTCGGAGATCGCTCAGTTGTTGATGGCCGGCCTTCCGATTCCCGACGTCATAAAGAAGATGAGGGAGGAGGCGAGATTGGACGGCACGCCCAGCCGCAAGCAGCGCGTCACCGAGGCCGAGATCAACAGGATCTACGAGAAGTACCTGGGACTGAAACCGCCGAAGCACAAGCGCAACTATCCGGATCTGCCGGCGTCGTCGTTCGGTGCCAAGGCTGAAGTTAGTCGCAGTCGCGTGCAGGCCGCTGCCAGCGGGAACCGGCGGAGTACAGACACAGGCAGCCGCAGCATCGCCGCTGTGGTGGACTCCAGCCAGAACACGGAGCCAGTGGTGAGCTGGAACGCCGACTTCATATCCTCGAACGTCACAGTCGACAACGGGGCCGAGGGGACCATCATCGCCTACGCGGAGGATGGGAGTCAGTATGAAGAGCAGGAGTATGTGGAGGAGACGTACGAAATCGATGAAAGGGGACAGAACGAGCCCGAGCCCGATGGAGCCCGAGACACATGGCAGAGAGTGTGTGGTGAGGAGGAGTGCGACTTTACCACCAACAGCGTCGGCTACCTGAGGTACCACCTGCGGAACGCGCATGGCTTCGCCATGCACATCGACACTGTCAGTTTCCCACTGCTGAAACACTTCAACAAGTGGAAGCGCAACCTGGAGAAGCGCACGTGCGCCAAGTACGCCTGCTACAAGACAGTGGCCAGCGAAGACCCGAACAGTCCGATAGAGACGCGCTACTTCACCTGTCACCGCTCGGGGCTTATTCACCTGCGGCGTCCGTCTGTGACGGTGCCCCTGCCCAAACGACTGGTCCTCTGTACCGGCTACATGAAACTGCGCGTCAACCAGAACTCGGGCGAAGTGGTCTGCGAGTACTGCGCCAGCCACTACGGCCACGACGCCCGGCTGGTTCAGGGGCGTCCCATGGATCATGTCGGCCTCGAGATGCCTGTGTTCGAGACGGTGGACCAGGTGGTGGAGCACGTGGTGGAAGGCGAGGATCATGTGGTGGAGAATGTGGGCCATGTGGTGGAAACGGTCGATCACGTGGTGGAGGCAGTGGACCACGTGGAAGTGGAGGTGGAGGAGGAGGAGCAGCCGATAGTGATTACCTCTCCGTCGCAGTACGCGTTTGTGACGGAAGTACAACAGGAGTACGAGGTACAGAGCACACCGGAGGAGCATAACCAGCCGCGTCCGCAAAAGAGAGCCATGCAGGTTAGTAGTGACCCCTTTATTTTGGTCCATTCATACACGCTGTCTGATAAATCTAGATTGATTGTCTTGGTTGCCAGAAAAACTCGGATCGGATTAATTTTTTTGTAGATTACCCGTTGTGAAAACCACCAATCAGTGGTAAAATATAATTACTGGAGAATAAATATATAAGATTGGCTCTTCAGTGTCCACGGTATCATAAAGCAAAACATAAAATAGTGAACATGTGATAATGTCATTGTTGGAGCATATCTTCGCACTTAGAGCCTATCGTCCGCAACCATACTGACCGAAATGTGTCCGACAAAATGTAGGCATGCCCGACCGATAAGCAATTCAACATCTGCTGTTAGGCCTGGCTAATCGGGGAACGCCTCTCACATAGGTACGACGGAGCCGCGGAGGCAAGAGGAGACGTTGGGAGGAGGTGGAGGAGATGGAAGAGGAGCAGCTGGATGACGAGGAAGAGGAGCAGGATGAAGATGAAAGCTTCGAGTCTGACTGAGTTGACGGAGGGCAACACAGGCACTGGCAAAACATCCCTACTGCTTTCGAAAATGCTAGGAATTAGTGAACATTCGAAAATGCTAGGAGTAAATGCCGTGGTTTTGTTGGGACACGTCTAACTGTAAGTTACACGCTGTAAGTTATGCAAAGCTTTGCACCAGAATCGCCGGATTTCGTTTCATATAGAGCATTGTACAAAACATTAGCAGTCTGTTTCATCGCGTGTGAATGTTCTAACTCGAGTGCGGTGTGCCTGTTGAGCCTGAAAACGTGGGAGAAAAACAAATACTGTAGTCTGTTTATTTTTCAGGGAATGTGGCCCCTTTATGATGGGATTTATACTTATATGATGGATCATACCGAAAAAAACTATATGATATTTAATGTCTCCCATATCTCATCGTTCGCGAATAAATAATCTTAAAAGAAGCCGAAATGCCCCTCCCGACACGTTTGCCATCCTTCCCGGGTGGTCATGTGATCGTTGGTCACCACGGCAACGAGCCGTAATGCTGATTTCACGGAGACAACCTTTGTTACCTTATTCGTCTCAAAACCTGGGAAATGGGGCAAAAGAGGCAAGGTGCTGACTGTTGTATGGTTCCCGGGGCTTGCCTTTCCTCTGGTGTCAGATCTTCATCATAACGATATTGCTGATAATTATTGAGATTGGTAAAAGACAAACTAAAAATTATGCTTGGAGGACATCCTTGAATCGTAGCCGTATACCGGTATGGCGCACTTCGCGACAATGCCAACGGTACAAACATATGTGTGGTGTCTATGACAACAAGGGTTGTTATATATGTTAGCAAGAAGCGTCACTAATTTATAACCTAACGCCTGTAGGGAGGTTGTAACGCCTACATAGAAAATGAAATAATAAATACGCATTTGGCTTCTGATTGTACTTATGTACCTTATCAGCAGAAATATTGCCAAATTCATGATTCGTAAAAAAGCTGAAACCACTGCAGTCGGAGATATCATCAAGGTGCCACATTCCCGTTGAGAAGAGGGGTTGGGTGAAGGTGTGATCAGTATTTTGGGCTCGTGATATGGATTAAGTATTGTTACAAAATTGTTGAATGGTGTACATCATGCAGATTCGCGTGCCTAGTACCTTTTACATCTGTACCCCGGACACATGAACAGCCTCATAACGTACTATCTGGGTGTCTTGTGCGCTTTCGTTAGTCCTGTAGAGGAAAGACTAGTCTGTAGGTCTGTTTCCAGAACGTACTACCCGCTCATGTTTCCGGGGTAAATGATTCAGCTCTCTTCTTAAGATAAGCGGACTACAGTGGTATGTTTTTTTCTTGGCAGTGTATGTCATGAGCGTTGCGTTGGTGCAGTGGGTTCGAATGGTAGTTTGTAGCTTCTCTTTCTTAGGTCACGTTTGAGGTTTACGGGCCATAGGGACGAGACCATTCGGTGGTTTTTTTTGCTTGTTTTGTTCCATCTGGCCTACCATTTATTGATGACGTCGTCAACTTATCAGCTGCCTGGGTTAATTCTAGGGATTTACGCTGTTTGTCTGTTTCTCATTAGCAGGCTTTCTTTTGATTTGCTCTTTGCTTGGTTAAAGTTATTGTTTGTAAATACTGGTTGAAGAGGTACACCAGGGTCGGGTTTTATTATTTGGGATCGGGGGCGTGCTGAATCTCTCGTGAAAACAGAAACAGAAGTTAAATGATTGTTACTTTTCTGTTTTACCCGTTCACAAATTGACGCAGCTGTTAATGTACTAAGCCATTTGAATACCTTCAAGATTCAAATAGAAGTACCAAGAACTTGCAACACTCGTTTATCCGGTGGTATTTCCGTATTTTATTATCGGCCAATATATTTGTTATGATTACCCTACCTATAATCAGGTAGGCAGGAGTGCCCTTCCCTCTTCCGTATGCCCAATTACAGGTTGGCCTGTCGCGGGATTGAGTGAGCATGACCGGCAATTACAAAAATAGTAAGGATTGGAAGAAACCAGTAATAAAATATGGTCCGAACTATCACTAGAGCTATTTCCAACGATTGCGCCTAGAATGCTACTCATTTCTTTACGTGAGGAGCGCAGCATTGGGTTAATTATGGATGATTAATAGCACGTTATTTTGAAGTCATCCAGGGCGCGGCTTAATCAGTGGGTTTAGTTGTACCAACCGCGAGCGTCCTCCGGCCAATGTTCGTTGTGCTGCGCTGTTTCAATTAAGAAAAATACAGTCCAATAATTAAGAGATATGTAGCCAAAAAAACCAGTTTTGCGCCACTTGTCCCTGTACCGTAATTCGTTACAGAAAATTGGTCGGTCGTCAAGTGTTTTATAAAGCTAACAATTGTATTTCTCATTACAAGTGATGGCGAAACCACGCGGTCGCGCGAGCTTACTGCCTGCGTACCGCCGTTCTCCGGTTCGCAAACGGCGAAGGAGCAATGATTTTCGCGTTTTTTTTCGTTCGTAAAAAAACATTAATGCAGTCACAGCATCCCCCTCACCCCATCCCCTGGTGTACTATGGGTGTTCTTTGTTGTTTACCGTGTATTGCGGCTGCTGCTTTCGTCTTGTTTCGTGAACTTGGCCTTTGGAAAGGCCACTTTGTAGCACTGTATAGACGGGAGCTAGTGTAAGGAAACCGCGGGGGTTGGTCCGCTGGAAATTGTGACCTAAACACCCAGTGTACAAAACGTTTAGTAAAAGTAGACACGGCTGGCAACCTGGAGCGTAGTTACGTCCTCGTTCAATGTCGCGCTTGTCACCTGCAATTCAGTGTCGGCGTTCGGGCAGTGTGTTGTCTGTCTTGCGACGGTCATTAAACATTACACGCTACTTTCAGTATTTCTTGGAAGCGTCGCCGTCATGAAGACAAACGAGATGACACAGATATCATGTATTCACCGTACTGTCTACTTACTAGCCTACGGTACATGTCACCCTTCACAGTAGACACCTCCCTTCCTCGGAGGCCGCTACAAGCTGGTGCTGTTGTCGCCGTTAGAGCACCCGTATGCGTCGCCAGTCCCGCACAATTGAGCTCTCTTGCTTTGTCTTCGTGGCGCGCCATGTGCTCCAGTTATTCGGGATTTATGGGATCTGACACGCTAAATGAGAGTCGGGTAAGAGCTGATTAACTCGGGTAGTGCCTGATTACGGTGGGATGTACACAGGTGTCCACAACTTACCCGGTAACCACGCGGGAATGCTGCCGACGCACGGAAAATGTGACCACGACCGGGGCCGGTCTCCCTCACTTCGTCGCTACATACATGTTTAAGACAGTTCAGCATATGGAACAGTACAGTTCGCCGCTTCGAAAAGCACCCGCGCATTTGTGAAGCGTGAACGGTCGCCTCACACACAACTGGCTTAAAACGCTAGAATTGGTCCCTTGCAGCATCTCCGACCCGGAACAGCCGGGCTGGACGGCGCTGGCGTAGTGCAACAGTGCTGACGTCTGCAGTAACAACTACCGACTCAGCGCGGGAACATCGTATCTACAGCGGGCCGGCGGCAACACTGCAGAGGCAGCACAGCACCACAAAACAACTCCGGCGCAGTCACAGCAGGATCAGACCCACGCACCCGCTGGCAACAAAGATCATGCATCTTCCTGCCGAGTTAAGGCTAAGCTTTTCTTTAAAGCATGCGCTCCAGCTTCCCCACAAAATTGAATCTATGCGCCCGCCGACACTTCAGCATACTCAGAGGTGGCGCCTGCACTTCAGCATACTCAGAGGTGGCGCCGGCACTTCAGCATACTCACAGGGGACGCCAACCCTTCAGCATGCTCAGAGGTGGCGCCAACCCTTCAGCATACTCAGAGGTGGCGCCGGCACTTCAGCATACTCAGAGGTGGCGCCGGCACTTCAGCATACTCAGAGGGGACGCCAACCCTTCAGCATACTCAGAGGTGGCGCCAACCCTTCAGCATACTCAGAGGTGGCGCCGGCACTTCAGCATACTCAGAGGTGGCGCCGGCACTTCAGCATACTCAGAGGTGGCGCCGGCACTTCAGCATACTCAGAGGGGACGCCAACCCTTCAGCATACTCAGAGGTGGCGCCAACCCTTCAGCATACTCAGAGGTGGCGCCGGCACTTCAGCATACTCAGAGGGGACGCCAACCCTTCAGCATACTCAGAGGTGGCGCCAACCCTTCAGCATACTCAGAGGTGGCGCCGGCACTTCAGCATACTCAGAGGTGGCGCCGGCACTTCAGCATACTCAGAGGGGACGCCAACCCTTCAGCATGCTCAGAGGTGGCGCCAACCCTTCAGCATACTCAGAGGTGGCGCCGGCACTTCAGCATACTCAGAGGTGGCGCCGGCACTTCAGCATACTCAGAGGGGACGCCAACCCTTCAGCATACTCAGAGGTGGCGCCAACCCTTCAGCATACTCAGAGGTGGCGCCGGCACTTCAGCATACTCAGAGGTGGCGCCGGCACTTCAGCATACTCAGAGGTGGCGCCGGCACTTCAGCATACTCAGAGGGGACGCCAACCCTTCAGCATACTCAGAGGTGGCGCCAACCCTTCAGCATACTCAGAGGTGGCGCCGGCACTTCAGCATACTCAGAGGGGACGCCAACCCTTCAGCATACTCAGAGGTGGCGCCAACCCTTCAGCATACTCAGAGGTGGCGCCGGCACTTCAGCATACTCAGAGGTGGCGCCGGCACTTCAGCATACTCAGAGGGGACGCCAACCCTTCAGCATACTCAGAGGTGGCGCCAACCCTTCAGCATACTCAGAGGTGGCGCCGGCACTTCAGCATACTCAGAGGTGGCGCCGGCACTTCAGCATACTCAGAGGTGGCGCCGGCACTTCAGCATACTCAGAGGGGACGCCAACCCTTCAGCATACTCAGAGGTGGCGCCGGCACTTCAGCATACTCAGAGGGGACGCCAACCCTTCAGCATACTCAGAGGTGGTGCCAACCCTACAGCATACTCAGGTGGGGCCGACCCTTCCAGCATACTCAGGTGGGGCCGACCCTTCAGCATACTCAGAGGTGGCGCGGACCCTTTACCGTTCTCAGAGGTCCGAGTACGCCCTCGGCGACTCGGGATACTAATAAAAGGGTCTGAGGCACGCCTCAGATCATGGGTCAGGGTCCGGCACGCGCTTGTCTCAGAGGTCAAGGGTCGGGCGCCCCCTTTTACTGAAGTGTGCTGAGGTCAGAATCTAGCGCTCGCTGACTTCTGGACCCTGAAGCGTGCTGGAACACAGTGCGGCGGGCGCCAGAGCGAGCTCACAGGCTCGAGTCTAGCGCGCGCCGCCCTGGAGCGACCTCAGAGGTCAGTGGCGATGGTGGAGCGGCTCCGAGTCCACCTGAACTGACGCTGAGAGGTGAGACACGCCACCACCACTGCCACCGCCACCAGCGTCATAGCCAGCGCGTTCACTACGATGCCCTCCTCCGCCCCCAGCGAGTAGGTGCCTCTGTAAGCAGAAAGAATTTGTGAAGTCCCCGCACCAAGCGGCCATTTAGTGACAAGCAGTAACCCGGCGGGTGCAAGCCACGTCAAGAGCAAGCGCCCGGCCCAGCCTCGCTGAAACACCCAAGCGTTAGGGGAGGGGATCATTGGGCTGGAGAGGAATATTTGTGACGCATTAAACTGCGGTCAAATTTCATTGAGGATGTTCAACAGCTATAGCACACATGATGCTGCTAGGAGGGGTTAGTAAGTGCAGCAATCTAGATAGTTACAAAGCAGGCGCTGAAAAGGCAGATGCAGCGTTAAAGCCATACGATGCGTGCAGGATGTACATATAACCGGACCACGGTCAGTGCATGTTCTGTGTCAACAGCGTTGCCACCCGTTCACTGTTCAGTCTGTTCCCCGGCACCTTTACCGCGGCTGCGAAATAAACCTGAACGGTTAGCAGGAGCAAGGACATGCATTGCTGTTTTCCCGAAATTCGTATTTACACCATCGTCTCCCGTCGTCCACTCTGTGTGCGGTGAAACTTCGGCTGTCCATTTGTCCAGTAACAAACAGCATTAAAAATGTAAAGACATCTCCGGTTTGTTTGCCATGATACTATTCATAGAGCTCAGTCTTTCAGGTATGCAGCAGTGGTCACGTCTTCCAAGCACAGATTCACATTCCGCTTCACGGCTGGCGGCGCCATGTAGTCGCGTCTCTTCCGGAGATTCACATTTTGCTTCAGAGATGGCAGCACCATCTGGCTCAGGCAGCGTGCTGTCGCGTTACTACGATGAGTCGTTCGTTACTCGGGCGGAACCTCTCCAGAAGCAGCATCAGTCCCATCACTATGGCGATTGCCACGATACACATTGCGAAGGCGTTAACCACGATGGCCTCTTCAGGCAGCGACCCGTACGTTTTTCTGTGAACGGCGATGCTGTAGTAAGAGGGGGAAACTGAGGAAAGCCCTACGGTGTCCTGCCTACAGTAGCATCGGGATCAGCAACATGAAACGGGCGTGCATAATTTAGGTAATTGAAAACGATGGTTACCTGGTGTTACCACTAATACTATCTCACAGTGGTGGGTACAAAGGGGAGGGGGAAGGCCCCCGGAAGTCTGTGTCTGAAAGAAGTCTGAAGTCTGTGTTCATCTTTAAAGGTGAGTAGTGTATTCCTCTGGCTGCTACAAGTAATTCATTATATCGGGAGGGCTGGGAACCACTGCATTGAGCTTATTCTTACCGACAACACAATACGGTTTATAAAATACACAAGAATCATCTCTCCGACTCCCACCATTCCTCCACCCATGCTCGCTACTCGAGAGGACCCCGCACACGCTTCTGTTACCGCTGACGTACTTGAGGACGAAGAAGACCTTCTCGGTGAGTCCAGTGAGGCAGGTGGCCACGGCCAGGAAGAAGGTGATGATGCCGAAGCTGCTGTGGACGGGAACCAGGGCCGCCCGGCAGCCGGCGGTGGCAGTATCGCAGCAGAGCAGAATCAGGAACGAGAAGAACCCCACCACAAACTGCCGAGGCAAAGGCGGGTAACGCCGGTCCGGCTCAGTGCTGTTGCACTGACTTCCGAGACAAATGGGGCTAACGCTGCTGCATGATGGTCTGGTCAAGTGCTAGCACACACTTCACATTCGCAAGATTCTACGTCACCAGGTTTCAGTCCAGACGGAACCAAGCCAAGTGTGGCGAGATGTCCCTCCTCCCAAGTGACCGTTTCTGAACCAAGAAAATAGGTACTATACTGTCTGCTTCTGATCACGGATAGAAACACACCAAATGCAGCGGTGGACAATCTCCGTTTCCGATCTCTAACATTACGTCAGAATTCTGAACAGAACGCTCTTCAGCCTTCGGTTAGGGCCTGGCTTGCACATATTGTGGGCGTTGACTGTGTGCTGGTAGGCTGTAACAAGGTCATGCCCCGTATTTCAACCTGAAAGCGTTTTGTTTTCGCCTCACAGCCCTTCCCCGCGCCTAGTACGGTTTGCTCTCTGATACGCGGACATCTGTACGCTTGCATAGAGACAATAACTCATCTAGTCGACTGTGCATGATTTTTGCCGGTCATGCATTGCACCATAGCCCCATCATTCCTTCTGCCAACAGAATTGGTCATGATGAACGCTGGGAGTCAAATGGGCCAAATTTGCAGAATTGTGATTAATGGCCGGGTTGATTCTGCTCCATGCACTTCTGAAGCTGAAGCGCCACTGACAAACATCACTGAAACATGACTGAAGCGTGAAGAATGCGCTTAATGGTGCCCTCCGGTGTTTTACCATGAGTCAGCCAGAGATAGCGTATGTCTCTATTCTGAAGCCCAAGCGTTGGAGGTCTACATGTGCTGAGAAACTGGACGGATATTATGGAACGGAGTAGTATGAGCACGGGCGGCGGAACTAGGGTACACCGGCGCACCGCGCCCCTCTTAAATGATGAATTGTTCCAATAGCCCTATGGCGTTGTTTGGAAATAGAGGGTTGAAAAGTCCATGGTGTCCCCCACTTAAAACCAGACCCTTCACCGTTACAGGCTGTGATGGGAGTCGGGACGAAATTTCCAGGTCTCATTCGGGGTAAGGCCTAACCGGAAGATTGTCTGAAAGTTGCACAGGAAAAGGGAATGGCAACGGGACCAATTTTGGATTAGTTTGCCGCAACCGAGCCGGACGGGACGTAAGTTTTCCGCGAAAGCAGGCTGGTAAAGACTTAAAGGGAGATACGCGAAAAAATTATTATTGTGGTTTCTTGCTATTTGAAAAATCTCCCTTAAAAGGGACGGAACAAGATGGATGATAACATACTGTCCTCTGCTGCCCCCTGTCCAACGAATTTAGGAGACACCCACGCGAAAATCAGCGGAAAGTGTTCCTATGATGCGAATATTTCCAAACATATAACATTTTGGCGTTTCTATAGCACGCATAGCGTGGAAACCAAAAACATACAAATTAGCAGCACATTTGAGACAGTAAAGTACTTTTGCTTTTGCAGACACTGCTACGAAACATGAACACGACAGATCCATAGTTTACAAAAGAAAAAGCTTAAATAGCCGGCTGAGTGCCGTAGGTACTTTGGCGGGTTTCACCAGCTCTGGGACGCATACCTCCCCCTAGTCTTCACCACCCACGCAGTAAGGCCGTGCGGTATTGGCGTGATTTACCAGCGGGAATACCTGTAGTGCATAGAGGCCGACGGTGACGAGGCCCATCCAGGAGTGCAGCGAGTACAGGTTCGGGATGTTCTTAGCGTTGTGGAAGTCGAAGACGGCGATGATGCCCACGGCGATGCAGGGGATGGCGCAGATGTGGTAGAGCGTGTGGACCAGTTTGATGGTGGAGTGGTTGCAACACCGCCACTGGCGGTAGGAGAGCATCGCTGCAGAGAATGGCTGAGGTTAGCTGAGCTGACATCGAGCTGGGGTA
Source organism: Lepas anatifera (assembly GCA_034440635.1). NCBI lineage: Eukaryota > Metazoa > Arthropoda > Thecostraca > Lepadidae > Lepas > Lepas anatifera. The sequence goes on along the minus strand of JAOTON010000770.1, from coordinate 133,949 downwards.
ACACAAGTTACGCGCGAATGGACGTGAAAGGGAGTATAGAGAATATACGAAAAACCTGATGGAAGCTTCTTTTTCTTGTTTCCAGTGGTTTGGCACGGTAATTGTAGGAGAGGGAGTTAGCAGAAAAATCCGACTCCAAAGCTTAATTTTGTATTTGAAAGACAGAAACTTCATTTTTACCCTTGGTTACACTCTCAGTTCACCTATCCCCTCAGTCTTAATGGGTTAGATTCAGACATATCTTCTAAAAGCAATTTGTTTTTGTTACACCAGTTTCCTATTAGGTGGCTTTAAGTCCCAACTGAATCATAATTTTGACCCTGACGCTAATTTCAACAATCAGCCGCTGGAGTCAACAATAATGCGGGAATATGAGGGCCAGCAAGCTCACATAAATACATTAACTGATTTCCTTGCTTTTGACACACCCAGTTGAGTCCGGGATTCGGATTTTACTCCCTCTTACATTGATCCTGAATCACCAGACACGCCGCCCGCCACCTACCAACCAACACTCACCATGACCGGCAAAGAAGATGAGTCCGGTGACCATGAGCACGGGGTGCAGGTTGAACTGCCGCTCTGGCTCCTCCGTCCAGGCGAAGCCACCGCGGTATTTGGCACACCAGGCCACCACCAGACCCACCGAGCCGAACAGCAACACCTCCGCAAACAGGGTCAGCAGGGTGAACCAGCAGCGCGAGGCTCCCGACATCTCTACTTCTTCCTCATGCACCTCCCGCCGCATACGCCTGCCGAAGGAGATGGGTCGAATGTCAGCCCCTACGGTTTTTTTTCGAGGTGGCCGGTAGTAAGACATTTAGAATTAAGACGAGTAGTGCGCCAAGCCGTACTTGGTGTAGCTATTTCGTGATACTTTTTGCACCTTTCCATAGAGTTTTACGTCGAAATCAAGCGAAAACAGGTCACACGAGACGGGATCAAGTGGCCGCAGTTTGAAAAAAATTAAAGCTTATATTGCTTTAACAAATTTCAACTCGATGATCTTGATAGACTTATATCAAACTCAGTTTGTCCTATACGGGAAAAATTGACGATTCTATGTTCTAACTCCACCGCACCGTAGAATTTATGGAATCCACGATTGAATTTAGATTGAAAGAAGATAGTGCTTTCATTTTACTGTCGTTGTTTGTGTCTATGTCTTGTTTCTTATAAGATAACAATGTCACTGAAAGAGTCGCGAACACCCTCAGTAGATCTCCGCTGAGAGAACATTCTGGAAATGACCCAGGTTAGACACTTCTCCCGACATGGCCCAGGAATAAGACTCTTCCTTTTACCCATTCCCACATGAACTCCAATACCGTGCCCACCATTTTTCCAGCCTGTGTGACAACGTATTGTTAACAAAAGAACAGCAATGATACATAAACAAATAGTGAAACGATGACTGAAAACGAAATTGGCTATCTTGAATTCAAGGCACAGGACTGTGTGTCGCGTTCAGCTTTGGCAGCCCGATGCAGCCCACTAGCATGCTCAATGCAGAGCCCGTACCAGCAAAGCGACAGTGCGAGCACCCGCAGTGATTGCACGCATTGCCCATACTTCACGTGTCTGCCCCATCGACCCCACATTTGCCCGCTATACTACCCTGACAATTACACCACACCCGGGGCCCACACAGCTGCGGCGGCAGTCACCTCACCAGAAAGATCGCACTAACTGACTCTGATTCAGACCCGAGCCCTGGCAACGTTCTTTTCCTGCCGATGCCAACTACAGTAACCGGTTTATTGGACTGGGGCTTTAACCCCGCACCGCCCGGGCTCTTTCCGTACACGACACCGCCCGGGGGTCCGATCGGACCCCACGATCTCGGGAACCGGAAGCGATACGGAGAAATTTGAAACAATGCTGAAACAGCCTCACAGTCTGCTACTCGGCAGCCGATTTTGAGCCATATCCGTTGACCCATGGCGTCACAGTGGGTCAAAATGGGTCAAGTTTGGACCCATTCAGAAACTATTCTATAAATCGGGAACCACGGAACCAAGAACAAAGCAAAATACATAAATATGTTTATTTTGAGCCAAGGATTCAAATGCTTGCAGCATTAGCTTGTAAGATCAAATTACTACCTTCACCATAGGTCAACCTGGCCTCGACCTTAGACCAAAGTCAACTGATGACCTTTCAATATCATGTGGCATATCATTCGAATCCTTGGCTCACGCCGATTACTATTATATCAAATTAAAGACTTTATCTTGTTCCATTCAAAAGTATTATGCACAACTAATTACAAAACCGTGACCTTTGATAACCTCTGGTCACCGTGGTACTGACCTGACCTAAAAATGGACGACAGCGTGAAGATTTGTCGTTTCAAGAGCTTTGGAATGATGTCTAGAAACTTGATCTAGCTCTTCTAAAAGCCGAGTTAAACCCTCCTGGTTTTGTCAGCCTAATTTTTGGGGAACAGAATCACATTGCATGGGTTTGGTAATGACGTCATGACTCACCTACCTTACTTGACCTAATCTTAATTTTTTAGTCATGAGTTTTAAAATTGATTACCCTAGAGACCTGCGAAACGACGGGCATCTCATTTGAATCGGCTCAGAATTGTTTTGCCAAAAACCGGGGGGGTCCGATTGAACCCCCAGACGGTGAAGGGTTAACACAGTCATGTACCGTACAAACTTCAACAGGCGGATCCAGGGTGGGGGGATGGGGTGGGATTGCTGAGTACCTAAATAGTTCTCCATGCCATTGTCTGATGTTTAAAAACTTCATATACATATCTCTCTAAAAAAAATGGTATAGCGGCGTCTTGCCTTGAGTCCGAGCTATTTTGCGAAGAGCTGAATGATGTCTTCCTGGATGCTTATTCTATAGCTGTTACATGAAGAACACACAGGTAAGATAATTTAAGCTCCGTCTGACATTTGTAACAACTCTGTATTACTACACTCGTATTACAACTTATATATTAAACTTCTGTATTACAACTCTGAATATACACCGACGAGGGCTTCTAGAAGGTGTTTGCATAGAAGAGCCGGACTAGGCAAACACCATTCCGGAAATCTCAGTCCCGGTCGGCGGATAGCTTCTGAGTGGAGATTTTGTCGGACCCAGATACCACAAGTGATGGGAAGTAAGTAACTGATGGAGGCTCTAATTTTGATCACGCCATCTCGGCGCCAGAGCGTGATGGCAGTCTCAGCCGGGATTGCTCTAGGTCCAGCCGTTTTTTTGCCGAGACTTTTCCGGGAACGCAACAGGATGAAGCCCGGTGATGTGTAATTCACTAGCATTAGGTACAACTATTTTTTGTATATGGTAAGAGACAAGAGAGCCTAGAAGTGGGCCCAAAACATTGAGCGAGTCCAGCATTGATTCAATGAAGTCATGAACGCAAATGTCCTCAGCCGTGGACGCGCCCTGAAACACCCCAGATGATGATGTGTTGAAGCCAAACGCTGGTTTACCCCAAAATATAAAGGCTCTAAAACTTTGCTACGGCATGACCTCGAATCACACAAAAACTACCAAATCCGCCACCATAATTGCTGGCCCTATCAGTCTGATTGTCAATCAATTCTGACTTTCATGCTCATGCGACCAACCGCAACAGGAACCAACCGCTGTCTTGCCGGAACCTTGTCGGGACTAACCCGAGCTTGCCGGCACCGAACCCCACAGTTTGGAAGAACCTCTACCCCATACAAAATGATTTCTCGCCTACTGAGGTGATGACGAACTCAGACTGCTCCCATTTGCATCATGTAACCTAATGGAAAATATATAATCTCTCCATTACTTTGTAAACTGCATGGTTGGGGGTAGTAATCCGCCAATAACAGATAGGCACATGTTCAAGAGTCAGATTCTCGTTGTTGCAATATGTGCCGGGCCGCAACCCCTGCTGGCCTCTAGCCTCGGTGCCTCCCCCCAGACATAACTTGGCCAGCCATGATCACGAAACACGATCGACTGACACGGAATATTAGAAAGCCAGGCAGGAAGTTCTTGGTCTTGGTCTTCATTGAATTTACAGTGTTTCTGCAGTTAGGCTGGGTACATCAGAAGTGATGGCAGATTACACACCCGCCCTCTCCCCTTCTTTCAGTCATTTTTAGGGATCTCTGTCTGGTGTCTTCACCATAGTCGATCAATGGGAGAGGTTGAAATATTCCAATGATCCACTGATGAATGTAGGATTACAAAATACACCCTACGATTACGATTTGAATACCACCAACAATAGGTAGCTTAAAATATGAAATAGGGATGATAAATGTTCGTTTCTCGTTTGAGTCCTCTTCCCTATGCTGTCATAGGCTTGGGTACTTGTGTATTGGGGTGGGCGACAACCTGGGTTAAAGCGCCCAGCTTGTGTACGACATAACATTACTTAGTACTATCACATTTTTTATTGGTCCACTGCACCTACAAAAACACGGGACATACTACCCGTGGACTCTTGAAGGATCCCAAAAATTTGAATTCTTGATTTTTAGACAGGTGCTAAATATATCAGCTGTAAAGTCTTGATTTCTCCTTTCATATCATATATACGCAAAAAGTTATGGCAATATAATTTGACTTCAAAAGATGGCATTGCTAGACATTATGCTAAGTAATTACATCGGTGCTTCGCGGGACAGTATAACTGCAGGTGGCACCAGCCATGCGGCACAGTCTAGAGACAGGCTTTGCTCGGCGGTGCAGTATATCTCGATTCTGGCGGGTAATGACTGGTGTTTAAAGGAATGTGCACCTTCACAACGTCTTTAACGAGATACCAAGTTGAAAGCAGGTCGGAAAACCCGGTACTCCATATTTCATTGACTGGAACTCGATATTTCCGTAGAAAAAGCTAAAACCACCGACACCACCCCCAGCCCCGTCGCCGGCGGCATTGTCGTGAGCTACTGGTGTGACGACATATGCTGACGTCACGATGGGCATCAGCCAATCGAAGCCCTTGAAGCGTTTCAAGTATGGTAGTGGTTGCCAGATCGTATATCATCCACAGTCGGATATTTATTTCTTTTCTAGAGGAGTATTTTTAAAAACCAAATATTGAGCTTATTGTACATTTTCTGAGAAATCATGAGTGGTTTCATTATTTTTGACTAAAAGTATGCCTAATTACACTAAATTCCAGGATTCGACCAAGGTGCCACATTCCCTTTAATCTCTGGACCTGCTCTCGATCACAGGTCAGGTCTATGACACAAAACATGACTAGCCCACTGCTTCTGTCTTTTTTTCTTTTTAGATTTCAAACTTTCTTTTTCCTGCAAAACTGTTGGAATCATATTGACGTCAAAGTGCTGAAATTACTCCAAAGAACATATTTTATTCACTTCTGACATTTTCTTATATATGCACTGAATCATCAGAAACTTATGATTCAGTGTTTTGAATTTACTTTAGGAGACCTGGGAAAAATGAATATTTCCGCCCGAAGTTCATCTGTTCTCTTCGAGCGAAGTGAAGTGGCCCATAACTACGTCGGAACAATATGTTGGTGAATGTTATAAAATCTGTTGAATTATATTTCCTTGCCGAAAAAACAGGTCTCCCCTATAGAACCCTGAACGGTCCACTCAATCAGCCAGCAAAAGGCTTTGATTCTTAAATATCTTGCGATATCCTAGCTCACGCCATTCTTATCTTCCAGATGATGACTGTCACCGCGGGATAGACATCAGATCAGCACGGAGCGCGTCACGACACACCGAGACGTCACGTTACGCCGAGTAGGCTTCGCGAGGGCCGCCACACACGGTAAACACGCAAACCACAGCTAGACAATTACCTCACACAGCCGTTCCTGTGGTTACACACTCACAGGCCATGACCTTTGACCGCCCCCCCCCCACCACCCACCCCCATGGACTGCTGCAGCCTTGACTCATAGGCATGTACATACATACATGTACATGTACATACCTAAGGTCTAGAAAGAATAGAACGACTCTAGCATGTATATTTTTCCTTGCGAACCTCAATAAATACGGGTATCAAAGGCGTATTTGTTGGCACTATACATCCGTAAGAGGTTTGTGCGCCCGATAGCCCGAATAGCTAGCAATCAAATGAATATTTAAGACAATTTAAGGAAAAGCACTAGCATACGTGATTTTCGATGCCGTATACGTATAGTCAGGGCAGCCCTGGGTCCAATCATATCCAGGCGCACTGTGGCAGAGGCCTTCTGTCACCTCGATCCGCCCCCCATGGAGTCGTTGAGGTTAACCAGAGGTTATTGGAGGTCAGATACACCATGGCCCAGATAGAGTTAAACGTGGTCATGGTCTGCTCATAAAACCTGATCCACTTGGAACAAACGACCGCTCAATGAGGCTTTTCCGATCAGCGGTGCTGTTAAAATCTGAGCTCGCGCCGAACCAAGAGACAGGCATGAGCATCGAAAGCGGTGGGAGGGAGGGGAGAGGGGGTGAGGTGACAAAGAGACTGCGTCTCACATTTTCATAAAAAACTCCCTCCAAATTAGGATGAAATTTCAAGGTTTTCAAAGGTACCTTCTGAATCCACACACCATGCGAATGATGGTGCACTAATCTAAAAAAAACAGCTGAGCACCCATACTTTTTACTGCGAAATGTGGCTGACTGATCATCATACATTTATGCGTAATATTGCCAACGTTGTATCATACACATCTGCCTAAAACACTGCAGGGCAGCACCAACAAATAACAAAAACCTGAGCCACCCAGGATTCCAGACCAGTACCCAACAATTCCGGGTCTATCGAGCTACCGATTGAGCTAAGAGGCTCCTTGAATTTATGTACGATTAGGTGTACATATTCATTGGAGTCTGTACTGTTCGGTCCTTGAATTCAACCTGACTCACGAGCGCGACCGCCCCTCAACAAACCACCATGGTGTCCCACCACGAACTGTATTTGCGCCAAAATCCAGATATGACAACAGTTGGCCAATCACTAGAAAGAGGCACAAGTACTTGCTCACTTAGGGTAAACAAGTACCAAAGTGAAGTAACCGAAAGTGACGTCATCAACACTACAGAGTCTATCCTCAATGGATGGGCCAACGCATTTCACTGTGAAGTGAAGATCGCTTGGTAGCTTGCATGGCTTCATCGCTTCATGAAAAAAAGTTGCCTGTCGTCGCATAATAAAAGACGTAGTAACCCATATGACATAACTTTTGAGTGTTACACCCTGTCGCTGCCGTCCAACACTGTGCACTATGGAAAGTTGGCTGGCAGACCAGGGGGCACTGCTAAAGATGCAGTTGATGTCCGTTTGGGTGCGTGTCTGCCACAGATTCATATTCATTTTATTTCCAGGTGGTAAGTCGTACAAATAAAAATTGTGAACGCATTAACGGAGGAGGTAGTGACAGATCTCTGTATGCGCGATTGGAGGGGAGTGATAAAATTGTTATAATTGCTGAAGCTATTTCTTAATCAAATACTTTGGGCATCTTTGGTTTTGGATACCTCGCCGCTGAATTTAATTGAAGGAGCGAGGTCACTTCATCCATCACCCTACCATGCTATTTAGTTAATCACGGTGATCAGACTGCAAGGTCTCAGCTTTTGTGGGAGTTTTCCTGTTATTTGACCGGCCGAACCAATATGGATTATGCTCAGGCGTTTTCTGTCCCACTTCATGAGTTTAATATTCAAGGTCTGTCGTAATTCCTGGTTGGCCAGTGGGCAGTTTTTTTCCACCTCTGACCTTAACCTTCACACTCGGTCTCATTTCCGCCACTTTCGGCTTACGGATATGGGAAGTTGCGGTAATCCCTTTATCGCGACTGGTCCCTGATTGATGTCAAGCTTCACGAAAGAAACCAGAGCGCATCTCGTTTCAAGAGTTCATGATTCATGTCAATTTCATGACCCTAGGTCCTGAGGTCACCTTCGAGGCAAAGTCAAAGATCTGATTTTCGCTGACGAACAATTCCGTGCTCTGGTTTTTATTGATCAGAATGTCTGGTAAATAATTGCATAGTGCAATAATATAGCCACCCGAGAAATAAAAATACATTTTTTCTTCAATTCATATGCTATGCAGCCATGTGACTCATCTTGGTAACGCAAGGGGCGGGCTCAAAGGTCACAAACGAGCAAAATCAAAGTTGCCTAAAATGTGAGGTTTTTACTTCTGAGTCTTAATTTTCTGCGCAGATAAAAGTTCAGTATCAAAAGTAATTTAAGCCCAAACCATTGGTTTATCAAAGCATAATAAACAAAGGCTTTGCACTGCAGTCCCTATGTTCGTATTTTTAACACTAATAATGTCAAATAAACTGTCATAGTAAACATATATAAGGGTGAAGCATAACGAGCAAAGCCCCATAGAGATCATGACACGTTAATCCAGGTCAAACAGGCTGTAAAAAAGTAAGGAAAGGTCACCAAAGGTCACAAAAGACCAAATGAATTCACAGAACTCCCCTGCATCTACGCAAAGCGCCTCGGAAGGAACGCTGCATCAGAGAGCGGATTCCATTTTGAGAGTGGGCAAGATTTTCGGAGGGGCGCCTTCCCCAGGGGCGCCATCATCTCTGGGGGCGCCTTGCTATCAATGGCGTTCTGCGAAACTCTTGACTCGGCGTGCGAGGCCACTGGGGTGGTTTATTCTAATATTCCGAAAAATTGGTATTTTAGATTTCGCGTAAATTCAGTCGTATCGGATTGGCATCAGCAACAGAGTAGCATAGCCCAGGATTCTGCAATATTCATAGCCTTGTTTGCAGTTATGACCAATGATATGCAGACACTTCCCGCAAACATACGTCACGTGTTTTTCGTTGGAGACTTCACAATATGTGTGACAGTGTCTACTACAGCAGCTGCGCAGAGGCGGCTGCAGCGCCTGACATATTGCAGCAATGGATCACACGGAATGGACTGAAATTTTCAAGTTCAAAGACATAGTGCATGCACTTTTATAATAGACATTGAGACGAATACCTGATTTTGTAAATTCGCGGAAATCCGAGCGACGTTGTAGCAGAAACCAGATTTATCAGGCTCACACTCGATAAGCTTTCATATGTGCCACACCTGAAGGATTTCCGCAAAAAATGTTTCGATACACTGAAAAACTGAAGGTGTGACGAGGATGAGATACCGTGCAGATAGAAAATGTTTCTCATGCTATACACGTTATACGCTTATCGCCTATATATACGTTATGCGCACGTTATACGCTCATTGTTAACGCTATGTTATAAGCTTCTTATGCTGTATAGATCCTTATTCGTCCGAAGATCGAGTACGGCTGTGTCAGAGCCGCAGACGAAATCCATGGGCGAAGCGGATTGAGATTTCTCAAGAGGCTCTATTCTGGCCGTTTGGCGGTTCTGACAGTTGATACCAGGGCTCTGTAATTGTGTAGGGTGATTGCCCTTTTACGCTAGACGCCCAAACTAAGACCCCGAATTTAAATTCAAAATAGTTTTGAGAAATTTGGAACAAATGTTTTCAATTTTGCATTTTTATCATTTCTATTTCTTAAGCGACGAACTTGAAATTTGCCTCCTTTGAATAAGCAACAAGGCCACCTAAGAAAAAAGTTCGAACTGGTCCGACAATATTTATTACGCCAAAACGCAGTATTTCTAGTACAAGCAAAAAGATATTGAAATTTGACAGCCGACTTGTAAGCTCGAAATGTCAGAAGGCACGCTTCAGTTAGTTTAAAGACAGCCACGTGGAGGCAGCTACGTCAATTTTCTTGTGCTTAGGCATAGTTTCCAGTGGAAAACGTAAAATTCTGACCTAGTTTTTGCCATTTTGCCGGAGGACTACATTTTTGCTCATTTCATTTAAATCTTAATCTCTCGCGATCTAATGCGACGATTTGACTTTTCATTTCAAATAATGAAAGAACATTGCTTCCGCCTGATAATATTCGGAGATGGATATCGTGATAATAAAATTCATTGTCTTATATGTATAAATATAATTTTAGTAGAAAACCTTTTATTTGCAGCTTTTCGGTTCAGAGCACATGTCATTCACAAGCTCAGAATTGACATGGCTGAATAGGAACATTAATAGCAGTCATTCAATTCATTTACACTACCCACTTATCTCCAACGGCTTTCGAGTAATTCGTCCGAAAGGGTATTTCAAGGAGCTAAATTTATCGGAACATGTTTGCTTCTCACCATGGTTTCAAGTCCTCAAAATGAATGGAAGTGGATGCAATTGGCATAAAGCAGCTAGGGTCCTGGGTCGCCGATACAAGTGATTCTAGGCGAATCTAATGTTTGGTTCGTCTTCTAGAAGCAGCTTTATACCATGCCTTTCTGTACGAACACAACACCCGGCGCCACGATCACGGCATCGTTTTGATTGCGTGATACCGGCCAGTGACCCCTGACGGGTCACAGGTGTAGGGTTAGTGGGAGTCGGTACAGTGTGGCGCAGTGGTCCAGTGGTTAGAGGTCCTGTCTCGGATGAGGGGTGCGCGGGTCGAATCCGGGTTTACTGGGATATTTACTATTTATTTCAAAGAAAAGAATGATAGCACGACCTACAGGCTTAGAAGAGATACATTGAGAAGAAATATGGTTGATTTCAGCACATTGTCATGCGGCTCCCGCGCCGGTGGGGGTTATCCCACGTCGCAGACCGGGCTGCGTATGAGGCCACTCCTTAGTCCGCGAAAAAGATTATCGATATGTCCGTCATCTCGCTATCAGAATAGTAACAGGAGCGTTCCAAGCTTCACCCATAATAAGCATGCTAGTGGAAATTAGTGAAATACCGCACAAATGCGCAGTAAGATATCCTTTGCATTAAGCCATTAAAAGGAAGTGGCACCTTAGAACGTGATTTTAACTGAGATAGCCAAGTTGTAAAGCAAATCGGAAAACCAGGTGCTCTATATATCATTTGTCTTGGAACTCGATTTTCCGTAGAAAAAACTAAAACCTACCGAAATGTACCTCTCAGTACCTCCCCAGGCGGCCATTGTTGTGAGCTGCTGGTGTGACGACATATGCGACATCACGATAAGCATCAGCCAATCGAAGCCCTTGAAGTGTTTCAGTATGGTAGTGGTTGCCAGCTCATGACATCATCCAGAGGCAGATATTTATTCATTTTTCTAGAGGAGTATTTTAAAAATAAAAGCATTGAGCTTGTTGTACATTTTCAGAGAAATCATGAGTGGTTTCATTATTTTCGGCTAAAAGTACGCCTAATTACACAAAATTCCAGGATTTTACCAAGGTGCCACGTTCCCTTTAAAATAAGTCACCAACACGCCCCACATACCAAACATTTTTTGCGACGCCTACCTCAGTCAGATAGACAGTGGCTCGCGTTTTGCAACCGTCACCAGGGGTGAGAGTCGTAACTGGCTGGCACAGGCGGTATCGACAGCAATCTCGTCGAACCACATGAAGCAGCTGTTATTGAACCATAGCTCATCTCGACAGTACAACACGAACACAACCTACGCCAACAAAGCAAAAATTTGCCTCCGAACCGACGCGCCAGTATTTTATGAACTTGCTTGCGGAGCCGTTCGAAAACCATGTCTGTTTCTATATAGACGGTTGCAAAAGAAAGTGACAATGGCACAGGGCGTGCATTTGTTGGTGACGATGTTGAGAAGTTTTCTAGTTTGCCTTACGAAGGATCCATTTTACTTCAGAGCTGTACTCCTTTTTTTGCTGTTTGGACCAGGTGTCTAAGCTGATGGTGAGGAAGTTTCGATTTTTACCGATTCGCTGTCTTATCTGCAGACATTGAAGCCGTTTTATTTCTATAATGCGTCGTCACCTTGGCAGGCCATGCTGAAGATGACTGGATCTTCTGTGGCACTGATTAGTCAGTAGGAAGACACAGGCAGTTGGATGGCTACCATCTCAGCCTGAAAACTCGAGCAGAGCGAGCCTGCTGGTCGCCGAGCTCAGCGGGCTCTGTCTGGTGACTCGATGAAGACCAGCTCCCCGCTCGGACCCCTCCGTGCACTGACCCGTCGGTCCACACCCAGTGCACATTGAGTCAGGGAAGCGAGGTGGGGAGCTACCCTCTCAGACAGGTGGCGCTCCGATGTCAGTGGGCCCACGTCTAGTTGAAATGTGACTCACTCCCGATACCCACAGTGGAAGACGTCGAGGAAGGAAAGACTGATGGGGGGAAGATGCCTGCTGATCCCACATGTCTTTGCCCACCTGCCGCCACGGTCACCGAGGAGAGTCGAGAGGGCGCTGTCGCCTCCGCACGTCTTCACAGAGGGTCTTCAGGCGGCAGGGTATGGAATTCACCAGCAGTCGGGTCGCGAGTCCCTCCTTCGGCGCTACGCGGGAGTCTTAACTCGGCGGGGGGAGTGGGTGCATCCTGTGATGATACGCGCCGACGCTCTCATTTTGCGTTCAGCAGCTCGACAGAAATGGCGGTGTGGCGTGGAGCCAGCTGCGGCCGCACCCATCGCCCTCTCACGTAGCCAGTAGCGACGGTTCGGAGGTGCTGTTCGTGCAGCCCCAGTTGCAGCCGGACAGTTGACGTAGGTGGAGATGCGGGGTGGACCTTCTCCCACAGTCTCTTAAGTGTGGACCGAAATGGAGGAGCCGATCGATGGTGACGCCAAGTAGCTTAGGGTCTCCAGCAGTGACAGACTTCCGTCGACCTTAAAATGAAGGGATCGGCGTCTCGGCCCACTGGGACATCACCAGTACTTGATCTTGGCTCCTGAACCACCATTTTGTGCTGTCGGGTCCACTTCAGAGGGTGCCAGCAGCAGCTTTATGCGCCGGTCCTTGGCGACTGGATGTGTTGCCCGTGCAGAGAGCCGCCGTATCATCGGCGTACATGTGGGGCATCCGGGAACCGCGCAGAGTGCGTCTACCAGCCGAGCCGCCCAAAAAATAAAACTGGCGATAAGACACTTCCTACGGCATGCCAGTTCGGAAAATGCGCCACTGGAAAGCACACCATTTAGTTCCACCTGGACTCTTCGGTCCGGAGTCACGCCATATCAGGCCACTGTGCAATTTGACAGCCCCATCTACAGCAGGCGAACGCGTAGCAGGTGGTGGTCCACTACGTCGTACGCGTGCGCGAAATCAAAGCGACGAGGACGTATTTCTGCGCGGTCTGTCCATCGGGGGGCGGCTGTGTCTCGATTTGGGCATGCACAGTGCACGCTCACCTCTTCTCTAAATGAGTCCTGAACTACCGAAGGCGATGGTTGATGGTATAAGTGGATGGTCAGTGATAAAATATACTGTTTTATCAATCTGAATGGTCTTTCACTTCGATCTGAACACTGCACATGATCATTAAACGCGCAAATTACAGCCAATAAACGAAAAAAGTTATCAATTTATCAAGAGAGTACTGACACGTTGAAACTGTTTTCTTTTATTCTAGTAGGGCCCATTTATGTCACAAATCACACATGCCTATGGCATGATCTATTTCAGCATTCAATCACATGGCTACCGAAATTCTCTTAACACCTCGAAATTTCACGCACAAGAGCAATTCTCCCATGCTGATGAATTGAAGAATATAGATAAAGGTCGATGGAAAATGCCCACATACTTCATTCTGTGTTTATCTTAACGTTTCAACTTCCTTTATATCTCCTTGAGTCTGTCATCTGGTTCAAACATTATTTTTAGGAGCAATTAATAATGTGGGTTAAAGTCCGGTTTGTGTTTCCTACAACTTAAAGCTTTCCGCTGAGGTAATTTTCTTGGACAGCGCACACGCCAGGTTCACACTCGCTGCGATTATTTTCAATGTCCTATCACCATTATCTTACGAATCTTGGCCAGTGGAAAGGCAAAATGATGCTTATCATATTTGATATTAAAATAAACTTAACCCCTCTTCACTAACAGAAAAATCCTCAGATATAGCCTTTAGGTTCAGCTGTTGCATCTTCCCAAGTGTCTGAATTTCTCCATCCCCTAGTGGCAGTTACAGATTTTTCAAGAGGTGCCGAAAAAGGTGGACTGAACTGTTTAGCAATTCATTGTTTCAAATATCACGCCAAATAGGCATCTTGCTTGGCGACAAACTGTTATGGCTGGGAGAGGGTGGGATAGGACGTTGTTAAAAATACGATCCACCAAAATGACGGCAACCGAAAACCGAATACCATAGGCACCCTTTGGGTGAAAAGTTGATGGTAAAGTGCCCACTTGAGACCGCGTTTCCCCCACCTTACTAAAATTCTAGATCCGCTCAACGCGGATCCAGGGAAGGAGGGCAGATAAGCCCCGATCGATCCTCGGCGCCCCCGAAATGGTCACGGCGCCCCTGAAAGGTCGATGGCACTCGCCTGAAGTGGCGCCCACTTCCCCAGGATGCGAAAATCGGTGCTCACCGATAGGATTTACGCCCACCTGGTAGGTTTTCCGGTCAAAGTGGCGCCCCCGCCGGATGGCGCCCCCGGGAAGGTGCTCCCTCCGATTGGCAATCCTGGATCTGCCTATGGATCCGTCACTGTTCAAGAGCAAACAATTCACAGAAAAACAGGAAGATATCAAATGTTAGCGGGGAGTGGTGCGGCCAAGATAATTGATGATGCTAACAAATTGTTTAGTTATGTGGATAAAATAATTGGGTCGCCACACGGATTGGAAGGGACTCCTGCCTTCTTATGAGATGGGCAGTGTGCTAAAAATATATCGTCAAGTCAATATCAAATTATCAACATTTAGTTTTATACAGTGCACTGCAGTGATACAAGCTCCGGCGCTGCAGTGATACAAGAGTGCTCTGTCCTTTTTCTGTGGGTTTATGACACCCGGTAGGGTTCGTTTTAGCCTCAAATATGGCTTTTGTGGTATTTATTTGGCCATTTGGCCGCCCCGGTTGCTCGGTTGGTAGAGCGTCGGGCTCCGGCCCGCTGCTGAGAAGCATGCAGTGGCAGTGCATGTCCAGGCTTGAGATCGGTTCCCCTGAGACGCTCCGGCGCTCAATAGTTTGCCCGACGTAGGTCGGCTGGCAACTGACTGATGAGAGGGTGACCTGAGCGAGGCGGCCATCCCTGTGCTTTGTAGGAGGTTAAACTTTGGCTTCTAAATCAACCCTTCATTGTGGGCGTTACTCGTTCGGGTGGTGGGGTCGGGTTCTCCGTGACAAGTCCCTTGAGGACTTTAATGAGACTCAGACTCCAACAGCCGTACTGGGAAGCACTTGGACGAAATTTATAAAAACAAGATTTTTAGTGCAAATACAATTTGAACCTTTTGGCCTTTTCGCAAACCCGGTTTGGCCTTTTCCGTTGAAAAAACCCGCAGTCCTGGGCAGCATCTCTAATCTTTAGAATATGGAATAACAAAAATTAGGAGACATTTTTAACACTAGTACGTCTAAATTTTATTAACGCCCCCCTCCAAATGGGGTTTGATCCCCGAAGACATTATAATGGCCAGCACAAGAAAATCTCCACCGCCCCCCTTCACTGAGTTTTCCTTAAAAAATGTTCTGCTGTCCTTTCCAGGGGCGCCTTTCCTATCCATGGGTGCTTATTCTTTCCAGAGGGGGCGCCTTTGCTCTCGGGGGGCGCCTTTGCTATCCAGGGATGCCTGTGCTAACCAGGGGTGCATATGATATCAAGGGGCGCCGTTGATCTTCTTCGGAGGCGTCTCTGCTGTCCAGGAGGCGCCTGCGCTATCCAGGGGCACCTATGCTATCCAGCTGTTTTGGGGCGCCTATCCTATCCAGAGGGCGCCCCTGCTGTCCAGGGAGCGCGATTGCTATTAAAGGGAGCTTATGATATCCAGAGGGGTGCCTTTGCTCTATGGGGGGGGGTGCCTCTTAGTGTACAGGAGTGCCTGTGCTAACCAGAGGGCGCCTATGCTATTCAGGGGCGTCGTTACTCCTCAATTGGGGATGCCTTTTTCTGTCCAGGGCGCCTCTGCTGTCTAGAGGTCGCCTTTGCTATCCAGAGGGCGCTTTCACTCAAGGGGGTGGGCACCTTTTGCTGTCCAGGGTGCAGCTTTGATGTCAGGGGGCGCCATTCATATTTGAAAGTGTATTTTATTTTACACATACGCTTTTCAAAGGCGCCTATGCTATCCAGAGGGGCCCTTTACTCAAGGGGGCGCCTTTTGCTTTCCAGGGCGCAGTTGCTTTCCAGGGCTACCCCTTCAGACAGGCGATGTGTCTGATTTTCTCTTGACCGGCCGGGGGCGCCGGCAAAATCCGGGGTGCCACCCAAATCTGTGAGGGCCTCCCCGTACGAGGTCAAAACCAGGTGTGCAAAAATATACTATTGTACACCATCATTTTTTCAAGGTGTGCAACTGCACACCCTGTCCTGCGGAATCCGCCGTCCCTGCCGCCGTTGTTCTCGGGAGGGGGTTTCTCTCTTATCTCTCCAGGGGGCGCCTTTCTTATCAAAGGGCGCCTATGTTGTCCAGGGGGCGCCTTTTCTCTGCGGGGGGCGCCTTTTGCTGTCAAGGGGTGCCTGTGCTAACCAGGGGGCCATGTGATATCTAGGGGCGCCGTTTCTCTTCTTCGGAGGCGCCTCAGCTGTCCAGGAGGCGCCTACGCTTTCAAGGGCGCCTATGCTATCCAGAGGGGCGCCTTTACTCAAGGGGGGCGCCTTTTGCTTTTCAGGGCGCAGTTTTGATGTCAGGAGCGTCATTCATGTATGAAAATGTCTTTTTCACACAGGATCCTACCTCTTCAGGTAGGCGGTAATTAGGCTTGATTTTCTCCGACCGGCCGGGGGCGCCGGCTGAGGCCTGGGGGGCGCCTCCCGGACAAAGCCAAAACAAGTGGTGCAAAAGATACTTTGCACCACTTGAAAAATCGAGTGGTGCAACTGCACCACTTGCACCCTGGAATCCGCCGTCCCTGCGCTGCATTGAGCCTAAAAGGCCAAAAATATGTTTTACATAATTCCTAAAATTCCACCATAGCTGGGTGACCTGATCTAGTCCTAGAATAATTATCTTCTTCTTGAAAATATCTCCAATAAGTTTACAATCAGTCATAGAAAGCAGAGCAAGCCCCTTCGCTACCATTTCCGGGTCATACTAAAAAACTCTTAGGGGTTGCAGCCCTCTCTGTGCGGGCGAGGGTAAAAGACAGTTCGGATATGCTATCTTACATTAACAATTCTCCACTGAAGCCCGGTACAGAAATCAGGACGCCGTTCAGCAGACCTCAGACGGCACACAGTGGAGGCAGATGTCCAGTGAGAACGCCGCATGAGCAGCGGCTGTTGGTGCGTGCTCCGCGCCAGGTGAAAGGGTCCCACAAGAGCCACTTTCACCGGGGGAGATGAGCAGTCCGTCCAGACTGCGTGGACCGTACGCTTCTGCCGCTGGTGTGAAACCTGGCTCCCGGAGAAACCCGGCAGCTCAAACACGCCGCTGCCCACTGCCAATCACCAAAGTCAGCGCTGAACTGAGCTAGCTCTGTATATGTAAATTTTCTCGGCAGTAGACTGTGATGGCAGAGATAGTGTAATGTACATACAATGCAAAGCATGTACATTGTACATTTGTACAATATACAATATACAATGCATTGTAATAAAACACCGTTCCGACGAATAACGCTTGGATAAATGGAGCCTGGACGCCCCTCTTTCGGAGAGCATTTCTACGACGTTGCATTACCATGCAAGGCTCTAGCATGAACCATTATGAGCGATATGAGGCATGAGCTGAACATCCATCTCGACCGAGTCAAACGCAGCCTGAACCTCAAGCGACTTGGCAGTCCTCGGCCCAGACCAGTTTCGGGCCATGTGTGCGGCGGTGGGGAAGGTTATCGGGCGTTGGACGATAAAAGCACAGCTGGGAAACGTTGGCATTGCACGTTCGAGCTCTTCCAACCCACACACCTCTCCCAGCAGGGCAGTTTCAAAAAAGCACCTGCGACGCTGCAGTAGCAAGGCATATAGTTTTCACCACTGTCATCACTACTTGTTCAGAGAAGACGGATACGACGTTGGGCTGCCTCCCGAATAAGCGGAACTGTCTCCAGAGCTGCCAGAGCTGTCTCCAGAACGGATGGAGCTATCTGAAAAAAACTGCCGGAATTGTACCCTGAAGAGTCGGAAATATCGCAGACGTGCTTAACTTTTCCAGATTTGTCCAAAGAGCCTCCAGAGTTTGAAAAATTCGCACTATGCGCTCATTTTAACCTGTATTATGACGGAAGTTGATACGATGTTCCGATCTTGCTTCTCAATAAGTCGATACAAAATACCAAATAGTTGTAATCTTATGCTTCTGGCGTCAGCGGTAACTGTGAAAGGTCTAACAACGCTGTAACTACTGTTGCCGCACAACGCTGCCGACACACACACACATGGGGTGCAGGTTTCGTGGAGCTAATTTTTCGCAGCAAGACTGTTGACCCTCTCAAACTTTGTTGCTATTATTGATTTACTTACAATTTGAATGCCAATTAATTGCAAAACTATGATGGCCGCGGACTTAACAATAAAATAAAATAATTACAGCAATATAATGTATTGACGGCACTTTTTGCCCGCACTGTAACACCTGTATGAACTTGGCACCCCGCAAACCATCATCGACTCGCGGCCGTGAGAGCTTCTCACAGCTGTCCTTTTGTGTTCCGTCACGGCTCGCGAGCCGAGCTATGTGCGTCTACTGCGGCGGGCTAAAAATACCGGCGTTAGGGCGTCGCGTCCGTGTCTGCCGCGTGGGTCCGGCGGCAGCCAGTGGCGCGGCACCGTTAGGTCGCGCAGTACCAAGCCTGGGAGCGACGGCACTGGCCCCGGGGGCGTAACGCCACCGTCACGCGCCCTGGTCGCCGGCACTCAGCCCCCACCGACGATCCCGTAGCGTCGCTGACGAGTGTGAGACACAAAAGCACGCGGAGGTCCTCCACGGCGGCGGCCAGGGCGCTACCTGAGCGTGACGCCGCTCCTTCGCGTGCCGCTAGCTCTGATTGGCTCCTCTTGAAGCTGGTGTCATTTCCAGAGGCCATTAGTGCGAACAATACAACGAAAAAGTTTGCGGGATAGCTTTGATATGTTGTGATTACCAGATCATTAGAACTAGTTCGTTCCTCCCAGATATCTTCTTTATTCTGCCGCAACCATAGAAAACATTGAAACACTCGCGGAGGACGTGTGAAGTTTTCCATTTTCAACTTTTCCCACGCTGACTATTTGGCAGTGGCTGCGTGAGTTCAGTTTATTGCGCGACCATGAGCGCTGTGTCCTGACCAGTGCTGTCCTGCCGCGACGAGTCCCGATACCCAGCCCGACACTCACAGTGTGACCAGGTCACCGGCATCGGTGACTCCCCGACCCCTAGCTTCTTCAGCCTGTGAGGGCGCATGAAAATCAAACGGAAAATACAGCTCCCACCCACGCCACATCTGTAGATATCACTCTCTGGGTGAAAGTTATCAGATATTTCTGATAAACGCCTGGTGTGTTTATCCGAGCTCAGTTAGGTCTTTTTAGAACAGGGTTAATCTTTCTAATTTGACAGCTCATCAAACACGAATGATGATCAAGTACCTAACAAGGAGGCCCCAATCCTCAGAGCTAAACTACCTGGAACAAAAGAGTTACTCTCATAGCTACTATGCGCCTGGGAAGCTTCCGTTACCGGTGGGTCTGGCTCTGGCCGCCAGGGAGGGCAGGGCATCGGAAAACTAGCCGCCGCTTTCCCAGACAGGCACCGGTCAGCGCCATTATTTACGTCAGACTTTCTCCCGGCGGTCAGCTGTAAAACAGTCCGCTTCAATAGGTCGTAATTCAACCACAAGTGCACCTGGATACAGCACCGGAGTAGACGGCTTTCTCTGTGACCGCAAATACGGGCATAACCACACAGAGACAACGTTACCGAGTCTACCTCGGAAGCAAGCCATCACGAGCTATATCAATACAAGAAAGTACATTTTATGTTGATGGAAACTTGAGTTGAAGAAAAGTAGATAACGTGGTTGAAGCTCGTCTATGCGCAGAGTACCCCCTACACAGTTTGTTCAGCCGAAGGAAAGTAGATGACACATGGACAGTGCCACCAAGCCCCTCAGTAAAAGGGGGCAGGCCACCCTCCCCAGCTGCATCTGTCGATTCATTCTGCGCACCAGGGCTAGAGCACGATCTCGTGCCGCAACACCCTACACTACAGTTGTAACCACCCGAACGTGTGGCCTTCGGGCGCCGCCCCGCGCAACGCAGCTGCTGCAAATGCACCAAAATTAGCCTAATGACATGCCCGATGAGAGCAGAGCACGAAACGCACAGAGATTGCCAGTGGTCAAGTGAAAGGCAGCTTGCTAAAAAAAGCCAAGCCGGTGCAGTGGTACTGGGCACGCCTGCAACGCCTCCAAGGAACCTCCCCAGAGATACTGTTTATCAACCTGTCCAGTGACGATGTTGCATAGAGGTGTGTGTCGGACCAGGCTTCACCGCTGAAAATGGCCATGACAAAAACATGAATGCTTATTTCTAGGGGTGGATGCAAGGGGCCCGCCTGTTCCCGCTCAAACCGACCACATTCTACAAACAACAGCAGGAGAAAAGCTACATCAAAATACAGGCAAATGTCTTGTACGAAGGCTGGCTCGACCTTCTCAAGAGAAAATGAGGATCAAGCAAGAACACACTCACGCGTTATGATGTTTAATATTTGAGGAACTAGCAGCAACACAAAGACGATTCGACAGAGTTTACCGAAATGTGTTTTGTATAGCTATGTAGTGTGTTTTATTATATCTTGTTTTTGTTACTTGATAATGGGACCGAGATGGCTCTGAAACCGATAGTATGATAAATAAAACATTTGGCTTTGCGTAGTATTAAACCTCTCAATCATTTTTTCACCAAAGCCATGAACCAAACTGAGAATGATCACATTCTAGCTTTAGCCCACTTTTGCCAATTTTCTTTAAAAAAAACTGCGTTTTTCGGAATATCGTTCTGGTTCCTCCCCCTCCCAAAGTTTAGCCTATATTTGCCGCTGCCTATTTGCCTAAGTCAGGCCTCTTAATCTGAAGCAGGGCCGGATCCAAGGTGGGGGCGATGGGGCGATCGCCTCCACCTTGGGCCGACCTTAATCACCGGAAAGAAACGCCTCCCGCCGGGGTTGCCGGGCCCCCGCAAGGATGCTATGAGTGAAAAGTGCTGTCTGTACATGTATATACTGACTATACAGTGCGTGCGAGCGGGCAGGTGTGGTGTTAACCTGTACAATGACCCCGGGTTGGGTATGAGGAACCATTTTTTTAAGGCTGAGTTCCATCACACTTAAAATTTTCCGCGGGCCCTCGAGTCGGGGCCCCCTTCCCAAACGACAGGCCCCCGAGTCTTGAATTCGCCCCCTCCTTGAGGAAATCCTGGACCTGCCCCTGATCTGAAGCTCATTTTCTGTGTTTGAAATCCATCGCATAGCTTGAAAATACATGGATAGATAGTCTACATGATATCTGATGTGAGATTTATGATAACTTCGCCACGGGCCTACGTTTAACACGGCGCCCCGCACCGCGCGCCAGCAGCGGTGTCACAGCCGCCTGGCTGCACCGCCTCTGGGTCACGTGCGGTTGCGAGAGTCAGAGCCGCCAAGGTCGCACCATCTGTGACCGTGTCGGTGACGCCTGAGTGGCGGACCCCGATGACACAACCAGTGCACTATCTCGACCAGTTACCCCGCCAACGCCGGGCTTTCCATCAGGCTCACCGGAGCGTCACATCATGCTACAAATATGGGTTTTTAACAGAGTTTCAAAGCCGGAGTCTGAGTCACTGAGTCGGCGGATTCGGCCCGAGCCGGAGCCTGAGTCGGAGCCGGAGCCTGCTGAGGATTCGGCACCCAAGCCATATCCGGAGCTACCCGAATCGGACATCTCTGAAAGCCTCGTTTATGGCATGCAGAAAACCGCATGTATGGCAGAAATACGTGTGTAGGCTCAAAGAGGGTGCGAGGTATTCTGGCGGTCTGGTGGTCGAAAGTCGATCTAATGCCTTTAAGACTGTGAGTTCAAATCCCGCCCGCTGGCAACATATTCTCCTGCGTCAAAATACGTCAGAATAGGAAAACAGCGTGTAAACATTCCAGTTGCTGTGTTGTTTAGCCCCCAAAATAGCAAAACGGAGTAATCACGTGGTGAAAATCAAAAGGATTACGAAAATGGAAGAACATTTTCTGGTTTCCTCCGCAAATTCAGACTTCGGGCAGTATTTTCTTTGTCATGAAAGCGTTCAAAAAACATTTCAACACTTGAGAGCTTGTACACCTTTACAAAAAATCTAAGACCTTGTAATCATGCCCCCAGGGTTATTGTGTTTTGACTAAGCAAACAGAATTGGAGATGCAGTTGGTTAAGAATTACAATACTTTACATAAAAGCCCCGCTAAAACCAGCAAGTTTCCCATGCAGCTATCTGCCAATGTTCTAGTCGTGTGTCGGCTTTTCGTCATTGCCTTTACAGAGAAACCACATTGAGTGTTATGTGACCACGGGCATGCTCTTTCACCACGACGGGGAAACTGTCGATGTTGGAGCAGTTGTGAGATAGCATCGGCCACACCGCAGGCTCCGTGACGCATCCCTGGCGCCAACTTCTCCCTCGGGTTCAGTCGCTGGTCCGGCAACATGCCCACAGATGCAGGTTTAGGGAATAGGCTATGTGCCGTGTTATTATATCATTCGAGATTTTCTACAAGCAAAGCTAAGGGTTATATCAAAAACAGGGGTATATACTAGTGACTTACTTCAGGTAAAAATTTCCGATGTCTAGGATGATGTAAATGCCCACAATGCATTTGACGAGCAATGGACACATCAGCACCTCGTACACCATTCACACCACACACAACCAGAAACATGTTAAAACTCAGCGGAAGTACGTGTCTGTGCTCTTGGGTTCGAATCTAGTTCTGATTTGTTCTAGCGTCTCTAGTTCACAATATCGTTTAAAAGCAAACCTCTGCCAGGATGAGGACAAAGTTTTGTAATCCTGCCCATTCAAGAGCAAATACCGTGTATACGACTTGCACTAGCACTAATGGAGCCTAAAGCGCGGGAATCAGCTAATTTTTCCAAAAGAGCACAACCAACAGCATCTGATGGTACTTGTTTGCCTGCCATGCAGCTTTTTTTGCAAGTAGCTCCCATGCTGGGTTCCGTGCTAGACCACCCAACAGCAGTGCATGCCACGTCTATGCAGCCCGGCACAGATCTCACTGCTATTGAAATGGTTATTGACGGGGCGTTGCAACGGGTTTTTTGTGGCAGGAAATCTGAACCCGGCGGGGAAGCGCACATCCATTTTTCCTATTTTCACTCGGCCTCAGAGGGCCGTGAAAGAGCCCTGGCGTACTGGTCAATGTTGTATCTCCATGAAAATATAAAAAAATTATGTTCCTGAGCCGGAAAACTTTTCCAAATTTTAGTGCAGAAAATCATTTTGGTAGACCAATTGGATAGCAAAAATGCGACGGGTCGTCCCTTCCATTTCTCGAGAGGAGAAGGTCCGGTCTGGCGAGCCCCCTCCTTGTTTTCTCTGAAGTGTATCGAGAGACGGCCTTTTGGTCATTTCGTCTCGGTACGCTCAGTTCGGGGCAAATATCCACCCCCCGCAAATCTTATTGCACCTTCTACACAAATATACGTTTTTTAGGCGTGCTCTATTGGTTAAAGCTCAAGGACATTTCTGAATCTTTCACAGACTTACTACCCGTTTTTACATTTCAATTAATCATACAGCATTTAATATCACGGCAGGATCATAAAATTAGGGCATCCATTGTGTCCCAACACAAGGTCATAGAAGGTTCTATATCAATGCTGATAATCCATAGCAATGCCCAGCTCCACTCTTTTGAGGATACGCGTTGCGAGCGCAGCGCTGTGCTAGTTACAACAGATTTGTAGATAAACACGCAATATTGCGTGCTTACATATATATAACACTTGTCCAATTCAGAGTCCATTTTACAACAGAGGAAACATTTGAAAGCTACATATCTTCGGTTTCTATTTTTAACATTTGATAGTGAGCTCAACTCAAGGACTGTTTTAAATAGACCGGAGCGAAGCGTCAGCACCAGGGACTGGGCTCGGCGTATTTCCATGTATCCGCACCGGCAGGTTTATAAACAGAGGCTGGTGATGGGGGCCTGTTGCAGGCGCAATGGACAGGACCGCCGCTGCGGGGTAACCGACCTTTTTCCTAGCCCACTCAGCTAACGTAATCAGAGATCAGTGACGGGCGGCGGCCACTTAGGCGTGGACAAACAAAACTCCGACACGTCAGATGGATGATTTCTCTCACTCAGTAACGTATTTCGAAATAACACACCCATGTAATTTTGTGACTATGTGACTGACTTTCCCTATGCAGCACCGCCAGCGATGGAAGCGTAGTCATGGTTACGCACATTCATTGCCGTGGTTTCTATGGCAACATTTCGTGGTTGAGTCTGGATCGGTAGCGTGGAGAGTAGACCGCAGGCAATGTCTTACTCTCCAGCGTAAATGCTGGCTCCCCGAACCAATGTCGTGAGTCAAAGTAAATGACTTAGTCTTCATATTCAAGTGAGATTATGGGCCCACTTTTAGTACCATTCCATTGTAGCAGAATCAGAAGATTGTGCTACAGAGCCAAATATATACTTGACTTGGAGGTGAGCCGGGAGAAGACTCTTAACTTGAACTCACGTCTGGTTCTGGCGCTGCAAGATAATTTTCGGAATCTGACCTTGGAACAATGTGGGATTAGATCCGGAAATACATATTAAATATAGATACCAAGTCACCTTTTCACTCACCCAATTATGTCAGCAAGCAAGAGTTGACTCCATTTAGAGCGAGCCGACCTAGAGATAAGCGTAGCTCCGATATACTTTGCGGAGGTTTTTTTAGAAGCACCGCCTTTTGAGTCGAAACCACGAGAGGCCTGCTTCAACCAGAGTGAGGCCTACAGACCGACAAAATTCAGTTGTAGGCGGCAGAAAACGTAGTGAGATCCACGCGGAGCGCTCTGGTTGGCTGCACACAAGTTGGTATCGATGATGGACCCTGTTTACTCGTGTCATATATACGCATTTCTAGGGACATGTGTTGTGTAGTATATGTACTAAACACACCGGAAAACAACCCCTCACATCGGCAGGCATCCTCTGGAGAATAAAAACATATTCAGATTTGGGCTCGCGTACCCCTGTTCTATCATGCTCAGGATAAGATTTGTAAATTCTGTCCCGGCCACTGAGATAGAAAATGTTTAGAGGAGGGGTTCACCCCTGCCAACCTCCGATGGTAACAACCATGCATGAAAATGCAAAGATCAGAACTCAAACATGGTCGTAACGTAAGGCACATCTACATTATAAATTATACAAGCAAATAACTTCGACCCAATTAGCACAAACCAGAGAAAAAGATACGGCATCAAAGATCCGTGAGCCCTTACAGGATCATTCGGAGGTGGAGAACAACGGCTTTAACCAGTTTGAGCCAGTTTAGCCAGTGCTGGCGGCCACTGAGGCGAAGGATCTCCTGCGGCTCATTGCCGACGAGTTTCGGGCGTTCAGCTGGTGAAACCAGCACCCGTCTCAGTGACACCGGGATTAATGTCACGTTCGGCCGGACACGCGCGGGCAGGTGGGCTGAGTCACCGGCCCACTCCGGGCGGTTCACTGCGCCGCCCCACAGCCACCCCAGCAAGCGGAGCGTGAACGTATGAACCGGAAGCCCCGAGCCGTGCTCCTTCCCGAGTATACGCGTGCGTGACAGCGTGGCGGCTCTGAGGTTTACAATGTTGAAAGCGAAAATAGGGCTGGCTCATATTTTTACTGTTCAATAGCGTAGAGGTATGGGCCAAGGCGGTGGGGAGATGTTCCCAATACGTTGGCAGGAATTACACCAAAACATATTGCTCAAAGAACACATACCATAGGCCAGGGGCGTAGCCAAGGGGTGTGGGCGGCAGGGAAAGCCGCCCCCCCCCTGAGGGCCCTAAGGGCTCCCCTGGGGACACGGGCCCCAGCGAAGCAAGGCTCACCCGCACTATGCTCTGTGGCCAAATTTGAAATTTCATACCAGACAGGGCCCTATTAAGCCCTCTTCAACACTCTATTCTGTAACAAGCAGGGTCCTTTTTACCCATCAGAATCCTTTTGGCTCTGTCACAGTTTTCGGGGGCGCCGCCCCACCTTTTGGGGGCGCCGCACCCCCCCAAGCGAAATCCTGGCTACGCTCCTGCCATAGGCACATACGAAAAACGAATTCTGATCTTTTGCGGTTTTTACAGCCCCTCCTTCCACTCCCTCCACCTCCGTTGCCGTGAATGACCGATCAACTGATATACAGCGAAGCAAACGAGGAAAGCAGAATCTGGACTGGTGCCATGTTAACTCTCCGCTCAGCCAGGCATAGGAGTACTGGACATGAATAAATGCACTCCAAATACCCAAACTAACACCCGCGGTGACAAACTTGACTATTGTGTACCCCTTGTAACTCATCACTGAGAAAACACATCAAAACGTTGGCTCTATTAGCAAAACATCATTTGTTTCGAATTGAATAATATTTTGATACTGCAGTGCCGAGCTAGCGTTCAAGGTCAGCGAGAGGATGCATTACATCAGGCTTATAGGTCGCTGAGAAAATAGCAAATCCCGCCAAACCCACGAAGCTACAGGCTGCCATTGTTCTCGAAAAGCTAAGAACCGTGCGAATCTCGAAGTATTTTATCAACTTGCAGTCTTAGTCCGACTACAAAACGCTTAACCAAAAAGGCCCATGCCGCGCTGAGTCTAAAGGAGTCTCCAGGCAGGACTGATCTCTAAATATGGGGTGCCCTGTCAGCTAGTATTTTTATACTAGGCAGTGTAACTTGGTTTCATGTGCATATGGGGGGCTGTAGTGTTTTGTCAACAGTCTTTACAATACAATGGCTGCTTTCATGCTGTCGTAATTGACAGTTTTTTTGTTCTGGCGCCCCCATTACATTTCGAAAATCCACGTTAGTAATGATGGATCCAATGAGAGTGTCCTCTTTGGAAAAAAACAATAATTCTTATTTTTCAAATATACTCTATTCCAGGAGGCTGTGAGCGCATGCGCCTGTGAATGCACCGATTCCTCCGGATAGAATCCTATCCTCTTTATCCTCACCTTTCCTCATCCTTACATCTCCTTCCATAGTTTTTAGTCACTTCCTACTCACCACAGCACTTTAAAAGGCCACCTCAATTGTGTGGAAGTGCGAGTAATACATGAATGTAACTTTCGGGTCTCACCGTAAAGTTTTCGCAGTTTCACGTCAGTAACGTAAAGTGTGCTAAAACATCGATAATGTTTAAGTCACGACTGAGGTATAGTGTCTTTTCACCATCCAACACGGAGCAAAGCCGCACGCGTTTCGTTCTTCTGGTATGTTGTCTGGTTGTACTTCGGCAACGCTCTCTATTAATCCTCACTCTCTATAGCGCATCTGACAGTTAAGTTTTAGTTTTATGCATGCCTCTCTACTCCTTCCCCCGGTTACCTTCGGGCCGGGCCCCACTCCACTTATCTCAGTAGAGAACCATCGCAACACTCCTGACTTCTGACTTCAGCGAGCTTGACCGCCGGCTAGCCTCTACTGCCTGCCGCCGTCTCGTCTGTATCGAAAAGCAACCTCGGATGGTGGAAGGATAATCACGTCATAAGAAAGCGAAGTAAGGTTAGGAATGTTTGAGAAAGATAATGTTAATACATCTCCTGTTTCATGGTTTAAAGCTATATCATTTTCATGGATAATTTTCCGCTGAATTTCTCGCAAAACAAATGCCCGCGCCTCCACCAATCAGCGGCCGCCATCCGCCGGCGTTGCCACTTGCCTGCGGGCACAGAGGTTAGAGGTCACGCTGGCGACCGCTGACGTCAAGTTCAAGCCTCGGTGGGGAATCGTCGCGTGGCGGATTATAAAACCTACATGCGTGCTGTTGAAAATGGTGATAGCTGTGCCTGCTCTTGGATTGAGGGAGGGGGCAGGTGTAGGATATATTTTACATATGCACGCGGGTGAAGATATCGGTCAGGTGTTTGTACAGTGTGCGGTGTCGATAGCACAAAAAAACATAAAAGTATTAAATGAGCTCGATATGTTCATGTTCATGTGCTGCGGAACATTCGGCACTGATCTCGAGTCCGAAATAGTTTTTGGCATCAGGGTGCATGTTGGAGCTTTTCAATTTTTTTCAATTGAAACACATTTATTGGCAATGCAACATACACGATCCATGGACATAGCGCCTAGCTGATATTCAGAGCAAAGCGGGGAGAGAGGAGACGCCCCCCTGTGGCCAACAGGGGGACGTCCCCCAATTTTGAGTCAATGGTCATAAGCTCAGTTACCGAATACTCAAATGCCCGGTCAGCCAGCCCGGCCGTCCCCCACCCCGCGAAAACCGTGCGCGCCCTGCTGATATTCCATGTTTAATGCATCACTAGACATTTAAGATGCTTAAATGGTTAATTGGGGCGGAGGGATAACTGTTCTGACCGTGTAAACAAGGATGGTCTGAGACAATTCACAAGGTGGGTGAGGCGGTTAAATGAGTAGGTATATGTGCATTTCTATGGCACAGTGGCATCACTGTATTCCTTTAGCATGGGCCATTCCCCTATAGCATCCTTTCGATGCCGTCGCCAGCCAGCCCCCAGGTAGCCAGAAGCCACTGTGCACACCTACGGTGTCTTCTTCAATAGAATAGCACGGTGTCTTCTTCAGTAGCCAATCAGCCCACGGTGTCTTCTTCAGTAGCCAATCAGCCCACAGTGTCTTCTTGACTTCGTTATTTGCTTTAACTGATCAAATAACGATGAACGCCCAAAAAATTGTTTCTGGTTTCCATGACTTATTGAGGGATATTCTTTACATCAAATATGCCCAAAAACAGCTTCAAATGTACAGTAAAATCCCATTCTTTACAGATAAGTAATCGTGATAGTGTAGCAGATTGCAATGCATGATTACTTAGCAGGAGTAGCATACATAAAATACCTACGTGCCAACTAATCACTCACCTAATGCGGGGAAAGGCTCTCAAAACAAACCCAACAAGCCTCATATGTCATTCTAGATCTGAAAGGTTCCGTCGTGATCGATGCCAGCGTTCATGGAGCGAGTATTGTCAGCATCAGAGATGACTCGGTGACTGGTACCAAAACCCGGCAGGTAACAGGACGCCTCATCCATCTGTGTAACTGACACTGGCTGGAGAGGACCAGCCCGCGCGGCAGGGGGAGGGGGAGGCGACGACACGACACGTGATCAACTGTGCAACACGGCGGCAGGTGACAACTGGTACATGACCGTTCCCTGCAGTCTGAGCGCCTGATGTAACGGTACCGAGACGAGAGGTCGGCGCCCTCTGATGCGGTGGCACAGGGACGGGAGATCGGACCAGTATGATGGTCTGATGGGTGGCGGTACCGGGCCGGGAGATGAGCACAGTCTGACGGTCTGACGTGGCAATACTAGGATGGGAGATCTGACCAGTCTGACGGCCAAATGTGGCAATACTGGAACGGGAGATCTGACCTGTCTGACGGTCTGACGTGACAATACTGGGACGGGAGATCAGACCAGTCTGACGTGGCGGTGCAAGGACGGGAGTTCGGACCAGTCTGACGGCCTGACGTGGCAATACTGGGACGGGAGGTCGGCGCAGCCTGACACAAGGTGGTAACGAGACGGGAGATCAGACCAGTCTGACAGCCTGACGTGATGTTACCCGGACGGAAGATCGGACCAGTCTGACGTGGCGGTACAAGGACGGGAGATCGGTACCGTCTGACTGCCTTACGGTGACGGTACAGGGACGGGAGGTCGGACCAGGCCAGTCAGAGGCTTACGCTGCAAACGTGGTGAAGGAAGAAGGCTTTAGGGCTGTCTATGGAACATCCTTTTTATTTTAACTTTTCACACGCAATACACAATTTACCCTGCGCAAGCATGCATGTTTAACATCTCCGATAAATAGTGGCGACAAAGTCAGTGAGTTTAGAGGAGGGATAGCAATCGACCACGGATCAGTGACGGATGCAACAGCAAACAACAGCTGTTGAAGCACTCCGTTGTTGTTTGGCAGCTTGGATCCTTTACCTGTGGTATATCAAGTACTTTAATTTTTAACACTAGCGTTCAAGTTGTACTTCCAGTCTGACATGTATATTTGTTATGCTTCTGTCCTATAATCACAGAAAATTGAGTATAATATTACTGACATCCCCAGTCATCTCCGTCCCGCTCGATTTCGGCCGTCACGTAAACCCCGTCTAGCGCCCAGAAGCAGACACTACTGCCTTTGCAGACACCGCGACCAAACAAACTGCTCGTTTTCCGTTAATTTCTCCTATCTGTTTTTACTTCACGAGTGGATCCAATGCCCAGATTCAGAAGCTGCTCTACAAGCAACGGTCCGGCTCAAGGGTCAAATGTTTGATAAATCCAAACAGAAGCAAGCCAGTACCAGAATAACCACCTCCCGCCCGTCCTCCCTCTCTTGTGGTTACGCGCCTGCACCGTGGTGCCTGGTTTTCAGTACACATGAGTCATAGGCGAGGCTGCTCGTGCGACCTTTGGAGTGTGACCGGAGAACATTCCGGCACGGTAGCTTTCAGGACGGTTTTCTGTGACTGTTAGGACACTCAGTAGCTGTAGTGCTGTCCATCAGAAGAGAAAATGGAAAGCCTCTGAGGCTCGGAGATTTGAATGAGTTATGTAGTTGTGTGCAGCATATTTGCGCAGAGGCGCATTCATTGAAGCCCAGCTTATTTTCTGCATCGCATATTTTCCCGGCAAAGATATATGATATCGTCGCCTCACACTGGCAGAAGCAGAGGGGGGGGGCTAGGGGTCATACCCCCAAAAGTTGGAAAACTTTGAACAGATTTTCTTTAAAAAATACACTGTTTTTTACGATTTCTCCCAAGCTGCCCCCTTCCCCAAACGGCGCTCCTGCGTCCGCCCATGTCGCCTCATCGTATACTTCGAAAATGTTTTGTTGATCTGACGCTGCAGATCCGTGTACAAGAAATGTGACTGTTGCCTACTCCCTCCCTTCGTACATCCCTCTTGTAGACGACACTTCATCACGATCCATCTGCCCGGCCCCCGTTGTTTGGGCGGCAACAGAACTCACCAGCAGATAACCAGCCAAACAGGCCCGCTCTGCAGCGTGGGAGACGCTGACAAACATGAGTGTGGCCCTGAGACGGGACCAGCTGGTCGGCTGCACCCACTGGACCGGCCACCGGTCCCGGTAACTTACCACACGCCTCTGCTACAGAAGCAGGTCTCGGCTAGAGGTTCACTAGGAGAACAGCCAAGATCGTGGCAAATATTTTTGGACTGGTTTAGACAGCCCCCCCGCCCACAAAAAGGCAATGGTTTGATTCATGGGACTAGATTGGCAGAGAAGGACACACCTAAGCCTGTTGTATCGGTAGTGTTAAAATAAAATAGGCTCAAGGTTTTGGGTCGTATTTCCTCCCCTATATTCTCTGGTCACCCTTGCTACAGACCCTCGGGAAAACTTTGAGCGCAGATGGTTGGTTGAATGATAAATTTACGCTGGATCAATAAAACTTATTTTAGGATACAGGTCCAATGAGCCTTAAAGCAGCCCTCTGTGGTTTCAAGCCACATGCCAGAAAATTATCGTCATCACCCAGTAATAACTCGGCAGAACGCCATTCTCAAGGCGGTTCCCATGACCTTCCGTTTTCGGCTAAGTGTTCCAGGTTCTGAATCATGAAGGCAAGTCACCTGGTTTGATTTTATTTCCGTAATATTCACTGGCTTCTGCTCGTCAAACAAAATCTTCAAGTGATCCTTTTCTTGAAAGATATTTGAAAGAAGAAATGAAAATTTATAAAAAGAGCATCAAATACACACATCAATTCTGTGAGGCAATATGTGCAGCAAGAACTAGTAAAAGTGGAGCATCAAGATTCAACTCAAATCTGTGCCAGCATTTCTGAGATGGAAAAACTGGCCTCTCAGCTTAACCAAGCAGTCAAACTGGCTCCTAGCTCAAGCTCATCACGCAAGCGCCCGCCGAATGTGCCTACCTGGCTTCACACACAGCCTGCTGGGGTGGTGCTGCCTGCTTCAGTGCAGCAATGTAAGCAAACAGTCTAAATTTGAGACACTTTATTGAAATCTACTTCCAAAGGCATCTGCCATTCGTTTTTTGTTTTTGAGATCATGAAATCTATAAGTCAAAGAATATACTATATACATAACTATGCATACATTCGGACAAACCATAAACAAAGTTCTGTTATAGGATGCTTGAACAGTACCTACAGTAGTATATCATGGATTGGATCTCTGCACAGGTATTCGATCCAGTCCGATCCACGGATCAGATTGGATCGCATTGGTCAGGAAACTTTTGTAATTTTGGATCTGGATCTAGATTTGGACCAAATCGGTTTTGATTTGGGCTGGATTTTGGATACAGATTGAATTTGGATTGATATCCGTGGTGGGGAAACGAACAGCCCTATAATTGTTGGAAGATATTCAGATATGGGCTGAATTGGATCCGAATTTTTCTGGCCATAAATAGTGCCTCTTCTAGCACTCTGACCCTCCAACGTACCCTTCTAAGCGCTAAACACTCTGATCCTCTAACGTACTCTTATATTCACTCTGACCCTTTTAACGTACTCTTCTGAACACTCTGACCCTCTAAACGTACTCTTCTGAACACTATGACCCTCTAGACGTACTCTTCTGAACACTCTGAGCCTTTTAACGTACTCTTCTGAACACTCTGACCCTCTAACTGCCTACTATAACTGAGAACAATGATTCTCCCGTGCTCTATTCTGGTGCTTCTGTACGAGGATATCAGGGCCAGACAATACAGTCCAGTCAAGATCTGGCCAAATTTCCCGCAGCCGCGTGTGCCCAATCTTTTAGAAATCATGGAGAAGGAACGTAATCCAGTTCATCCAGAAGGCTTAAAGGAATCAGAACGGAAGGAGGCATGCCTCAGCCATACCCAACCGCCCCCGGGGAAACAGAGCAGGAGCTCTCGCTTCTGAGAAGACCGAGCGCTACGGTTTGGTAATTTAGACCACGGGTTACCGTTAGAGGGGCCGCGCCAGCTTCATCCGTTTCATGCTTCAGAATCTGTCTAAAAAAGGCTGCAAGGCTTACGGAGTGTTCTTTTAACCCGACCCGCCATTATGGAGAAGGGCCACAACTGCGAGAAGGATATTCACCTTTTTCGGTCTATGACCAAGGCTCTGACTATCTGGAAATACCAGCTAGCTCGAGAACAAACGTTGAACCTTAATCTAATTTTCCATGGTACTGTATGAGCGGAGAAGATCAAACACACGCCCAGAAATTCCCCGCCGGTCAAGAAAGATGTTTCATGATGAGCTACGATACACTCCATCCAATATGTCTGACTAAACACCCACGCTCGGTACAAGCGTTACGCTGAGCGCGGGGA
Source organism: Lepas anatifera (assembly GCA_034440635.1). Taxonomy (NCBI): domain Eukaryota; kingdom Metazoa; phylum Arthropoda; class Thecostraca; family Lepadidae; genus Lepas; species Lepas anatifera. The sequence goes on along the minus strand of JAOTON010000770.1, from coordinate 100,504 downwards.
CATAATTACGAAATTATCATTCCAACAACGCTGCAAAAACAAAGCGAATGACCTTGAAATCCGGCAGCACCAAAACACGACCGGGTAAAAACATGCCGTCTCCGCCAATGAGGTATCGACGGCGAGCTCGCCCTTTGTTCACGCGCGGGCGCGGACTGGGCTTTCTCGTTCGTTACGCCGCGTAGGATCCAACAAAGACACTCAGGCGCTCGCTCCTCGCTAACTACAGCTCTATTCGCTGACGTTACCGTTCAGATGGCCCGGCACGCAGCCCGGCGGCATCACCCCCGGCGCAGCCCGCGCCGAGGCCTCAGTTGTGATGTCTGAGTTAGTTGATGATGATTGGGGTTTTAAGGCACGTCAGCTACTGAGGCTCTGTGTTCCCTGGAGTCTGAGTTGGTTATCACCTGCTGAACGTGAGTATGAACCTGACTATACCCGTTCAGAGAGATGATCCCAGTCACGCATTGGGTGTATTTCAATGCCAACATTTAGAGAAGGACACTGGTGGATCCAACGGCGGGCCAAACGGACCGTGGCCCCCACAATAACCCAAAATAGTGTCTTTTGGTCCCCCCAAGGACCAAATGTTATGTTTTAAAATACTGTTTTCGCGAGTTTCTCTTGATTTGCCTCCCCCTTCCAAAATGCTGGTTTAGCTCCCTCAGAAGCTGCTCCTGGATCCGTCAATGGGGAACGATATTACTGAAGACAAACATGAAGGAAATTGAAACGATAACAAAAAATTTGATGCAGGTACAGAACCAGCTAATTCCCTAACTTCGTTATACTTTATGCAAAGGCAGTCAAATGTTCTCCGTTCTTTAAAAACGTCTCCTGGCGGGTCTACCATGACAATAAAACTATCATTTACGTGAAAGAGGTCGTACAAGGTTTGAAGCGGAAGCCATTCCGTCCTCAGCCAGAGACGACCATAATTTCACCATACGAAAGCTGCTAACCGTCGGGGACACTCACCTCCCTGGCCGACTGGCCCATTGCCCCCGATGCCCCGTTAGTCCATGACAGCACAGCACATGTCGGAGGGAATGTCAGATGAAGAGAAAGAAGGCCAATCAATGAGCACTCCGATACAATGCTATTGAGCTGGTGAGAGAAGACAGCGGTAGCCCTTAAAAATGCGATGTGGATACACAATCATTTCGTTTGTTTGCCAACTCATCTTCAGCAATCGCTGCAAACTTCTTTTTAAGATAGAATATACTCGAAACATGTGACATGCATTTTGCACAACCTGAATGTTTCCATGCATGGCTTCGTTCCAACAAGTCTTGTCAAGCATTGACGGACACACGGAATAAATTAAGTGTCCCACAACTTAAAAGCAAGCCTCTATTCACCACAAGGACATCAAATAAATAGGAGTGTTACAGACTCGGCACAATAAGTTTCACCATCATTTCGATCTGGGCGCTCGGTACACCTGAGTCCTTCACTGAGCTTCGATGATAGAGGGAAGAAACCAGAACGTCCTTGTTGGTTCCGCCGAGGACAACGCCAAAGGTGAATGTGGGACGTTACATAACAATCTCTCCCGAGTTCACACCGTGGGCGTCGGTCTCTTGGTGCCAGAAGCTGATGGCGTTATACGCTGAGTGCGGTCTGCAGCCTACTCATCTGAATCCAGTCAGACTCACAGCCAATCAGGGCTCACACAACGACGCTGGCAGAGAGAGGGAGAGGCATACGCCGAGTTTCTAATGAAATTTCGCAACACTCATTCCTGTCGCCATTCATCCAGCTTGAATGTCTTAACATTTGACATAAACGTTTCGCGTTCCAGTCCAATTGAGTTAATTAATGCTGGAAGCTTTCAGAGGTCCTCTGTGGGGAAAAAAGACGGGCAACTGTTGCAACTAGTGACTAAGTAGCGCGAACACCGAAATCAACAGGTTTCACATTAGTTCTGCGTGAAATGCTGGAGCCCGAGAGTGAAAGGAGCTCTGTTTCAAGCAAACATTTCTCTGGAGAAACCTCAATGACGCGCCGTACAAATGACCACCCATTAGCGACAGATAAAAAACAACCGAGCACTCTTCCGTCTGTGGTTAGGAACCATGCCACGGACAGCGGAGTCTACAGGGATGTAGATCGCCCGGAAATGGAGGAGGGGCAGCCTCCCCGGGGGCACGAGCCGCCGTCCCTCTGCAAGGTTACCACGCCCCCAGGCGGCGGCCAAATGACTGACTGGAGGTCGACAGGAAGTCAGTGGGTTTCATGGAGGAGAACCGCGGCCGCCGCCACCAACTGGAATGTGTTTGGCACGACTGACAACGCCTATACACATTCGGACACCGTTACGTAATCGGAAGGGATTACGTAACGTCAACAAAAGGCAGCCTGAAATAAGGGAAGTTTGTCTCCACAATGGTGACTGTTGCATAACCGGCGACGGCACATTTTCGCTGGTTTATTCATGCCTGAAAGATAGCGGCCAGAATGGCTCTGTTTTCGTTCTGCCTCCCCGTGCAGTGCGCACCAGCCGGCCAGTTCTGCCTCGCTCAGTGTAGACCCAGTGCCAATTACTCGTTGCAGGGAAGCAGGAAGCCATTCATTATGGCCACTTGGTAGCCACATGTGGTTGTGCAATTGCTATCTACGGAAATAACTGGTGGTGAGCGAATGTGAACCAGGGTCCATGCGCGATGGTGCGACGCACTTTGCACTGGTTCTTAAGTCCAGCAGCATTGACGAAGAGGATGTTTATTTTTGTAAAGAACCGGAATTCCTTTACCGAAAATAGGTTTTAAATTCCCACGAGGGATTCAATGTGTTTAACCAAAGCGAAAGACATGACAGTTTTATTTGAAAGCTTAGCTGATATGACAATCGAAAAAAATATTGTGACACCATCGATCGAAACACCTAAATAAGACCACCCTGAGCACACTGACTCAACTCTCCTAAATTATCTATACTTCCAGATATCCTACTCGGTCATCCTTCCGTCTCACATAAATCATGTCGTGAGCACCCAAGGCCGGTACATGCTGCTGGCAGCGCGGAGAGCCCCCAGCCTCGGTACAGTGGTCGTCTCGCTCCGTGCACGGCGCGCGTCCCACCAGGGGAAACAGGCACGCCAAGGTCGACCAAGGAGGCTCCCGCACTCGTCGGGCCCGGTGACGCGCAATCCAGCTGGTTGTACGAACCACGAACCACTTGCTGCGCTACGCCAAATATGTGGACATGAAACAGATACGATACTGAAGGAACAGGATTTATATGGTTTGTTAACGTTAACAAAAGGAGAGCTGAAAACTCTTTTCCGGGAAATACATGGGTGCCGGAAATATAGCCATGAGCGCGACACAATTTATTCCGTTTCGTGTTTGCAGAGAATACCATTTTCCGCATTCGCCTCTTCGTACTTGAGCAAACAAACCACATTTCCCGAGCCAAATCGTGCAGTGAAGTCGGCTCCACTACAAATGTCTTTCTTCATCAAGGTTGACAGCAAGAGAGGCACCAAGGCTGCCGGAGACCCTCCCAAAATACCAACAACAAAGACCTGCCAAGAGAGGATGCACTTCTATTCAACAAATATTTCCGGACTATTTCGGGTGAAAGAAAATTGTGAAAAGAAACGCCAGTATCTTATTTTTGACCTTTTATCGTCATTGCATGAACCTTCTAGGTCTTATCATGCCTTCTAGGACTGCTCCGACTTAAAATAGCATACATACTGCTCCAGACGAAAGCTGTGTTCACAAAGGACCAGGACTGGACCATACCCTTGAAAAGAATCTTCTCCAAGCTCAAACGGGACATTTCTGAGCATGGTGGGTAACAGCCTTAAATTCACGGTGACCGGTACTCAGCTTGTTCCATCACTCCCCACCTCCATCAACAAATAACTACATGGCGATGACGGCTAAATTCAGCGCTTCTCAGCCAGACCCCAACTGGATGGGCGGAACTGCTTCTGGTATAAGCCTGTAAGGACTGCAGCTCCGAAGTTTCGCGCCGCCAGGGGCCGTTGCCGCCGGACTGCAGTGCAGAGCAGTGTTTTCCCATGATGCAGCACCAAGCTGCCTCTGTTACCGCAGCACACCCCGCTCCCCAGACCGAGTACTATACAGCACAACTGTCTCAAAAGAAACGGAGGGAAGCGGACCACTCGCATTAGAGATGGGCAAAGGTGTCATGCACAGAACGCGTTATAAAAAGACAAGTAAGTAAGCGGACCACTGCGCCCGGAGGGTGATTAAAAATATTGGGTCCTGCATCTTGCAGATCAAGAATGTATCTGTGTATCGCACGAGGATTTAGAATACCAACATCATTGCTACATTTTACGGAATGGTCGGTCATTGAGGCTGCACAACACCTGCGCGGCATGTGACTCTGCAACATTGGGTCATGTGACCCACAGGTTGGGAAGGGTCGAATGGCCTAGCCCTCCTGAGAACCATATTATACACTTAGCGGAACAGTCCACACCCGCAAAAGGTCATTGGCCTCCAAGCACATGCTATTTCAGCGGCTTTTGGAAATCATACATAATTCGTCTGGTAAATGGGTAATGAATCCCAGTAAGAGCTAAATACAGCTTCCCACGAGCTAAATACAGCTCCATAAAAATCGAAACTTAAAACGGACCGAATTATACAGCGCACAGAAGTGAGACACAGTTCAAAAATTCTTCAAAATTCAACACACTGTACACCGTACAGTCAAAGCACTCTCTCAATTTGTGCCAGGGACCAAAAAGGGCACTTCTAGGGCTTAAGGGAGTACAATGTATCTGTGAAAATAAATATCCTGAACTCTTTAATTGAAAAGTTTGGTTCCTGCCTTGCAAAAAACTTCGAGGTAGGGGCGCAAGAACCGTTTGAAAAATGGGGAAACCTTAGAGGGGGCCACCTCACGGGGCTTCCCACATAGGCGGATCCAGGATTGCCGATCGGGGGGGCACCTTCCCGGGGGCGCCATCCGGACCACGGGGCGCCACTTATGACCGGCAAAACCTATCAGGTGGGCGCCAAATCCTGTCGGTGGTCGCCGACTTTCGTATTCGGGGGTGGGGGTGGAAAGCGACATTTCAGGGGGGCGCCATCGACCTTTCAGGGGGCGCCGAGGGTCGATCGGGGGGCATGTGCCCCCTTGCCCCCCTGGATCCGCCTATGGCTTCCCAGCCCAAGGAGACCCATAATTATGAGCAGTTTTAAAACCACTCATTTAGTGTTAATAAGGCACGCATGCACACCGGCCTACACTGGGTATTTTCATGCATGACTTCTTACGTTTTTTCCCAACGTTTCCTTTCATTGAATACCGCTGTGGTGTTTTCTTCCACTTCATAGTGGGAGACGGCTGGTCTCGTCACGTCTGTCGATGTCCGAGGCACGGCTGCTGCTCGGCGTTTGGTGTGGAATGCGGGTCCGAATTCGTGCACTGTGTTGGGAGCGGTCTGGGCTGGAGTTTGATTGGGTCCAGTTTTCGGGGCCCATCTGGAAGCATTGGAGTAGTAGGTATCTGAACCTTTTTACGAAGCGCTCCTCGTCCAGGGGCTTACAGAAGGCGTCCTACGGAGCTGGAACTTTCACAGACCAGCTATCGGGCCCGTTTCGGCTTCTTGTTTATATTACAGTTGCTGATATCTTTATATTCGTTGAATGGGCCCACAACAGAAAAGTGGGGGCCTGTGGCATCCTAGCATGGACGCCGAAAGCGGGAGGGACGAGGGACGCGTCCCCTGTTGGCCAACCAGGGGGGACGTCCCCCAAAAAATGGTCCATCGTCATTAAAGCTGTCAAGTACCGAATATGCTCAAAATTCGCCTCCCCGTCAGCACCAGCCCGGGTCCGTCCCCCTGTAAAAATTATGTGGCGGCGCCCTTGCGTCCTAGCCCCGGTTCCTTCACCTATAGTTAGGGGGTTCATGACGGCCTTCAGCAAAGGGCATAAGAGCAATTTTCCGAAAAGAAAACATGCCTTCGGATATTCAGAACTAGAAGAGCACTCTTTGAGTATAGTATAGTCCATAGAGTAGGAAAATTCGAAGTGATGGAGGCCATCAGGATAGGCACATTAGCCAAGTAGTTGGTACGACCTAGGCCCCTAACAATGATGCTGCGACCATCGAAAGGCTGAAGAACACCAAAAATGGTCCCCAGATTGCAATAAGGCCCTGTGTTAAGCTCAGACTCATCTCAACAAGCCGGGCCTGCATCGCCTGCGGCGTGATCCACGAACCTGGAACTCCACTTGGGATAGCCGCCACTTACTCTGCGCGCACTATCAGTTCGACTGAGCCCAGTAAACTCGGCATGTATGAGCAGGTACTCACCCCATGGCTTTGACTTCCGAAGGCGATAACTCCCGTGTAAATATCGCGCTCCGACACTCCAGAGGCGGCGACCGCGACAGATGCACAAGCCGGTAGCACCGACGGAAACAACAGAGGGCTGACTGCTCCTGCGCACTCCCCCACCTCCACTGTAGCTGCTTCACTGCTACACTGACGAGACGCGGGGCAGAGGGCGGCGGCGCGAGCGGGTGGAAAAACACCGGATGGGACACCATCCCGTACCTTCTTTGTGAACTGAGGCCGATAAGAAGAGTATAATGCAGTTTTAATCACTAAGCGTTGGCGTGAAAATTATATCCTATCGTTGAAAACAGCACGTTTTTCACCTCCTTCAGCAGGGGCGGTACAAGACAATTCCCCCGGCGGCCCGCTTCAAGGCTGACGGCTGGCCGCGGCGCGGTGCGGCATTGTTCGGAGTGAATACCGGCTGGGGTCCAACCAGCTGACTGAATACCGGCACAAACCGACGTCCTACGTAGTACTAGTAATAGGGGGCGGCTACGGTTAGTACGCGGGTTGGTAGAAACAGTGGCTTATATTACCCAGGGTAATAGAGGACATATTACCTTTCAGTGTTTTCATCGTGGTAGGGAGGCTAAAGGTAAGAAGACCGGTTAGCCATAAAACTTGATGAAAATGCGCATGCATAAAACCAGATTTTTTAATGTTCCTAACTTTTCACAGATGAGAAACAAAGCACTTCAGGGATGTCGAGTCGGGCCATGGCATCTCAAAATACTATTTTGGAGTAGGTTTCCAAGCTATCTCTGACACATTGCAGAAATCATGCTGAGCAGAGACTTCACTCAGGCGGGCTCCTGGGGTCCGCGGACCCGTTATCTGGCCGACCCCAACGAACTAGAAGAATCTGCTGTAGTCTGAACCAGGGGTGTAATTTTTTATTTCTTTGGGGTGCCCGAGCACCCCCAATCCTAATTTGAGCACCCCCAATCATGTGCTGAGCACCCCCAATACATGTGCCGCCCCTGGCTTATCACAGCAACCCTGAACAGTGCCATCCCATCTCATGACTGCCGCCCTGATTCGTGCCGCCCCTGGCAAGTTTTCCCGTATCGAGTTCATTACTTGGAAGTAATGAACCCTGATTGGTTCCACCTCTAGCTCATCGATGCTACCAGACTATCACTTCCCCCATGAATTGTGACGCCACCTCACTGCCGCCCCCGCCTGATCACTGCCGCCCCCTGGCTGATCATTGCTGCCCCTTGACTAATAACTGCCGCCCCCTGGCTGATAACTGCCGTCCCTGGCTGATCACTGCCGCCCCCTGGCTGATAACTGCCGTCCCTGGCTGATCACTGCCGCCCCTGGCGGATTGATAACTGGCACCCCCTGGCTGATCACTGGCGCCCCCTGAATGATAGCTGCTGCCCTTTGGCTGCTAACTGCCGTCCCTGGCTGAGCACTGCCGCCCCAGGCTGATCATTGCCGCTCCTGGCTTAACACTGCCGCCCCCTGACTGATAACGTTCGACCCTTGGCTAATGACTGCCGCCCCTGGCTGATCAATACCGCCCCTGACTGATAACTGCCGCCCCCTGGCTGATAACTGCTGCCCCTGACTGATTACTGCCGCCCCTGGCTGATCATTGCCGCCCCTGGCTTAACACTGCCGCCCCCTGACTGCTAACTTCCGACCTTTGGCTAATGACTGCCGCCCCTGGCTGATCACTGCCGCCCCTGACTGATAACTGCCGCCCCCTGGCTGATAACTGCTGCCCCTGGCTGATCACTGCCGCCCCTGGCGGATTGATAACTGCCACCCCCTGGCTGATAAATGCCACTCCTGGCTGATCACTGCCGCCCCCTGACTGATAGCTGCTGCCCCTTGGCTGCTAACTGCCGCCCCTGGCTGAGTACTGCTGCCCCCTGGCAGATTACTACCGCCACCTGACTGATAACTGCCGCCCCTGACTGATAACTGCCGCCCCTGGCTGATCACTGCCGCCCTCTGACTGATTATTGCCGCCCCCTGACTGATAACTTCCGGCCCTCAGTTTTTGACTGCCGCCCCTGGCTGATCACTGCCGCCCCTGTCTGATCACCGCCGCCCCTGGTGGATTGATAACTGCCACCCCCTGGCTGATAAATGCCACCCCTGGCTGATCACTGCCGCCCCTGCCTGATCTCTTCCGCCCCTGGCGGATCACTGCCGCCCCCTGGCTGATCACTTCCGCCCCTGGTTCATTGCTGACGTCTCCCGGGGCAGTGAGCATCCTGGGGATATCTGAGCAGTGAGCGTTCTGGGAGGCCATCCTTCTGTGGATATCACTAGCATCATGCCATATCCGAGGAGCGTTAGTTTTAACACGCGCATTGACGGGGGTCTGAGCCACCTTCGCTTTGACGGGGAGTGGCGGGTACCCGCCCCCCTAAGATCTCGAGAACCACGCAAGGTAGCGCAAAACGGTAAACGATGTTGGGTAGCCCATCTACTTCTTCATCGAAAATATTTAAACCATCTTTGTCCGGTCACATTTAAGGTGACTGTCGGGTGAGCGGCCATGGGCCAAGGGTGGTGCGACCGTGGCACTTGAATTCGCCAATGTTGTCGAGAGGCGCCAAGAGTCAAGCGCTAGACGCTTTTGCGCCAATCGATAGAAATCAGAACTGTCATTGTACTTGTTGATAACCGAAATAAATGTATATATGTATAAATGTAATAAATGTATGTATGTATGTATGTATGTATGTATGTATGTATGTATGTATGTATGTATGTATGTCACTAGAGGTCAAAACGTGCCGTCATAGAGGTAATATGCAAATGAAGGTTTTTCGGCTATTACATCTGAACATATAAAGGTAGAGCAAAACAACTTAAACGATATAAATCCTCGCATCAAACCGAATCGAATGATATATAAAATGACCTTTGCTAGGTCAAATCAAGGATTTGACCTGACCTGAGGTCAGGTCAAGGCCAAATTAGATAAAATGCATATCCTTAGAACTGTAGAGACAAGGCAATTATAAAACAGCTAAAATAAACGCCGTATCACCATCCGTTACTAAGTTATTCAGTTAAAACCATTTTTTCCCATGTATATCCAATGGAGAGGTCATGGCTCGTACCTGACCTTAGGTCATCGATATCAAAAATATCGGAAAATTTTTAGAGAATTTGGTGAGCCCATTATGTGATATGAGTTTCAATCGGCTAAGTTCACCCTGTTCCGCCTTATGCTATCTTAAACGTTTTTTGAGGTCAGGTCACTTGACCTGTACTGGTGACCTGACCTAAATTTTTTCCAAAAGTCGTAAAAATGATCAGAAAAAATGTATACCAAGTACAGCGGCGCTTCGCGCCGTCGTTTTGATGCTTTCTCCGAAAACCATGAGGGGGTGGGTACCCGCTCCCCGTCAATGCGTGTTGGCATTTCATACTTTTATCCTAGTAGTCTTTCGGGTTTTATATAACATCAAGTTTCATGTTACCTAGTCGCTGACCTTAGCCTGTCATGTTAAATTGTCTATGCCATTTTTACAGCATTTTATTTCATTTTTATATGTGTTTTATATGATTTTCGGATACAATTTTCACAACCTGACCTTATTTGTTGAAACTCTTGCAGAAATGTCCTATTTATGTATTTTATTTATTATTATGGGCGTCGTATGACCTTAGATGACAGCGCGTCCTAAAACCTTAAATATGATGATAGACCGTCTACCGGCTGATCACTACCGCCCCTGGTTCATCACTGCTGCCCTGATTCATGCCACCTCTGGCTCATCGATGCTATCCCCGGCATATTTTGACCCAAATGCTTGCCGCCCCGACTTATCGCTGCCGCCCCTGGTTTATCACTGCTGCCCCCTGGCTGATCACTGTCTCCCCTGGTTCATCACTGCCGCCCTGATTAATCATTGCTGCCCTGATTCACGCCGCCCCTAGCTCCGTTTTAAATTAACCCATATATGAGCGGCCCCTGGTTAGACACTTCCTCCTTCGAATCCTCACTGCCGCCTCCGGCTGATCACGGCCGCCCCTGATTTATCACTACCGAGGAGAATAATCCGGTCATGGCCACCAAAACCGGTCAAACTTAGGCCCTGCTGTCAGCATAATTTATCAGCAGGAATCTCTAACACCCTTCCAGAAAGCAAACAGCAGTCCGCTATCGTCTAATTGTTATCTGTTTGCCTATTGGAGGAATTGCCCAAACCGAGTAAATGCCAGACTGCTGCTGCCGTGCTTTTATTGATTTAGTTCCAGCCAGGAGTGAATTTTTTACCTATTTGGGGTGTGCGAGCACCCCGAATTATAATTTGAGCACCCCAATACATGTGTCGCCTCCGGCTCAGCATTGCTGCCCTGATTCATGCAGCCTCCGTCTTACCACTGTTATTCATGTCGCCCCCATTTCATCACTACCACCCTGATTTATGCCGTCACGGTTCATCACTGCCGCCTCCTGCCTATCACTGCCACCCCGATTTATGCCAGCCCTGACTTATCACTGCCGCCCTGATTCAAACAGCACCCGGCTCATCACTGCTGCCAGTAGCTCACCAGTGCTATCCCCGGCTTATTATTTCCGCCCTCAACTCATCACTACCGCCTCGGCTAATGAATGCCGCCCCTGACTTATGACTTCCGCTCTAATTCGTGCCGCTCTGGGCTCGAGACTGCCGCACCCAGCTCAGGGACGGTCGATTCCATTTTCGGGCGGCAGGGGGCTCCTCAGGGGGGGGCAGGGTAGGCGGTGTTTAGGCCTGATTTTTCTTGGCCGGCCGGAGGCGCCGCCCAAATCCGGGGCGCTTCCCTGGACCAAGCCAAAGCCGGGTGTGCAAAAATATACTTTTGCACACCCTCATTCTTTTCAGGATGTGCAACTGCACACCCTGACCCCCCGGAATCCGCCGTCCCTACCCCATTTTATCTTTTCCGCCCTGATTCGTGCCACCCGTATTTCATAACTGCTACCTCCGGCTCACCATTCCCGTCCTCGGCTTTTCCCTTTGCCTTGATTCGTGCTGCCCCCCGCTAATCAATGCCGCCCCCTCCCAAACCTATCACTTCCGCCCTGATTCGTGCCGCCCCTAGTTCATAACTGCCGCCATCGAGTCATCACTGCCGCCATCGCCTTATCACTTCCACTCTGATTTGCAACGCTCCGAATTCATAGCTATTGCCCCTGGCTCATCACTGCCGCCCTCGACTATGACTTTACCCTGTTTCTTGCCGCCCGGGCCAGTCACTGTCGCCCCCAGCTTATCAATTCCATCCTTATTGTGCCGTTCTTAGTCCATAACTGCCGCCCTGGGCTCATCACTGCAGCACTGAATCTTACCGCCGCTGTGTGTTAGGGTAAAAAGTAAAGGGCGTTAGGGCAAAAATAAAGGGCATGCACGGGTACAGTGGAGCTGCCATATTTATTGATATTTACAGAACAATACACGCGTTGTTCGAAGCATTACCAGTGTTTGTGCTCTCTTTTCACGTAGTGATAAATTATTTGCTTTCATTTCAATATTCATCCACTCTGCCATTCCAAAGGTAACATTTAATCCTGCAAAACCAATATACTTGAATCGTGAATAAATTTACAACTCAGATTGGATTCTTTTTATGACGTGTATGTAGCTTTGGGATGTTGCCTAAAAAGGAAACATGTTTGAAAAAGCTGTAGAATATCTGCCCAACATTAAAATAGTATGTTCCCTGTGCATAAAAGGCGCAAAAAAAGTGTTGAATAACAGATTTGGTGCAATAAAAGGGTGCCGCCCCCGCAACGCTGCCGCCCCTATGGGGTGCCGCCCCCACCGGCTGAGCACCCCCAAAGATTTTGGGAAAGTTACACCCCTGGTCTGAACGGTGACACCGAGCAGGGAAACTAAAGGGGTGTACTCCAGTCTGAACGGTGACACCGAGCAGAGAAACTAAAGGGGTCTGCTCCAGTCTGAACGGTGACACCGAGCAGGGAAACGATCTTTGGGTTTAGGACAGTGGCGGCTCGTAGTCGTCTTACTGAAGTCCGCCCGCCCTGTGACCTGGCCGTGTGCCACCAGCAAGGCTGGTCCTGCCTCAGATAAAATATGAATTGACATAAAAAGCACCACGCGTTGAAGGTAGGCACTGGCGGACGCAGAGGGAGGGCAAGGGGCCATTGCCCCTCCCGAAATGGCGACATTTTGTCTGATTTTCTAGAAAAAACACTACGTTTTTACGATTTCTCCCGAGTTGCCCTCCCCCACCCCAAAACGGCGCTCCTGCGTCCACCCGTAAAGGTAGGGACTTGCTAAAAAATATTAGGGGTGTCTTAACAACCATCGCCCTCGTACAGGAGACCTCATTTGCGAAAGAAGTTCAAACACTATTTTTGATGCCTCTGATGCGTCAGAAATCACTGAAATTATGGTACACCATAAATGTAGATAATGTGGAGGCATTAATCATCCTCGTGGCTGTCTTGGAACTTTTAAAATATAATTCGATTAGGCTCCCTCTGTCTCAGCATTTCACTATTATTCAACCTCAGAGGCCAGATCCATGCAGATGCATGGGCGCATCCAGGGGCGCAGTCAGAGCTTTCGTATGGGGGGTACACCAACTTTGAGGGGCACCCCGGGGAAAAAAGTACATTTTTTAACGTAACCTAAAAACGTACTATATCTTTGTTTATATCCTTTTTTGGGCATCTTTGGTTCAATAAAAATGCAAATAAATCATTGACGGAGAAGGAAAACTCGATTAAAACCGAAAAAGGAAAAAATATCCCCGAAATGTCATGGAATTAGCCAAAACACGAATGTTTTGGATATATTTAAGGACAAATCAGCCAACTCATGCAGGTACTAAACATCAGAGAAATCATCGGAGCATGTGATATCTGTTATAATGTGGAGGTTAAGGCATATTGGAGTCAAAAATTCGTTTGTTATGCCCACTGGTTTTGTCGTGATGAGTGAGCCCTGGCTGAACGCGGATTAAGTTCCTTGCCTCCCACAATCGCCGTGGGACGAGGAGTAGCATGGTGTCTTTGGAAGAACACATTTTTGCTGCCGGAAAAATTTGGGAGATACCTTTTGAATGCGTTTATTAAGTTCCATGTTCTCAAGACTCGGTCCCGATATCACAGAATATCACACTCCTACACCAGTTAAGAGTAAATAAAAGGTGAACGGGCCGGTGGTTTGGATGGAGATGGTGTGACAGGGCTGCAAATTATGAAAACTAGTTCTTCATTTAAATTAACTAGTAAAAATCCTGGTTTAGGGGAATGGGTTCTGATCTCAGGGGCACATGCCTTTTTATCATCCCTTCCCAGAATCCACCAGCATAATAAGCAATTTATATAACCAGGGGTGCCTAGGTATCACAAGCCGTTTTAGAGATTCCTCATTTCCTCGTTACAAGAGGAGTTTCCATTGTGTTTTTATTCCCCATCTATTCAAGACCAGCTCTGGGGCCCCCAAGTGTGGATCAGAGGCCTCCAGAGCTGCTTCCCCCATCCCCCAGTTGTGCCTCCAGGGACTATACTAGCTCAGTGGCCCCGCCCTGAGATGATGGGAGTTGGCCTTGTGTTCTTATTATCTGTCTATTCAAGACCACATCAGGGGCCCCTGATGTAGATCAGGGCCACAGAGCAGCTCATGCTTCACCCAGGGACTAGACTAGCTCATTGGTCCAAGAGATGAGGTCATCAGACTAGCTCAATGGGCCACAGATAGGCTCATAGGGCCTTAAACCAGTTCAAGAAGCCCCAGAACAGCTTAAGGCGCCAGATCACTTCAGTGGGCCTCAAGCCAACTTAAGGGGCTCTCACAAACTCAGAGCCCAGACCAGCTCAGGGTACCCTCAGAACCCAGATCCGCTCTTGGGGCCCAGATCAGCTCTTGGGGCCCAGATCAGCTCTTGGGGCCCCAGATCAGTTCAGGGGCCTCAAGTCAGGTCAGGGGGCAAGATCAAATCAGGAACACTAATTCAGCTCAGGAATCCCTCACCAACTTGGGGCCCAAGCAGTTCAAAAGCCCCAGAGCTGCTCAGGGGACACCAGATCGGCCCATAGGGCACCAGATCAGTCTCGGGGACAAACAATCAGATCGGTGGTCCCCGACCAGCTTGGGGCCCAGATCAGCTCGGGAATACCAGATCAAGTCAGGAAGCACTTAATCAGCTCAGGAGCCCCATGCCATCTCAGGGGCCCTCACCAACCCCTGTGGGCCCAGCTCAGTTCAGGACCTGGGAGCTGCTCAGGAAATTACATAATCAACCCAGGAGGCCCGGGTCAGCTTAAAGGGCACCATATTAGCCATGGGGCACCAGACTAGTTCAGAGGGAATAAGATGGACTCAGGAGACACACTGATGACTCAGCAGGCACCAGATCGACTCAGGGGGCATTAGTTAAGTTCGGGAGGCAGTATATCTGCTCAGGGTGCACTAGATCGATCAGCGCAGGGGGCAAGTTCAAGTCAGGGGCACTAAATCAGCTCAGGGATTCCTCACCAGCTCGGGGCCCAATCAGTTCAAAAGCCCCAGGGCTCAGGGGACACCAGATGCCCATAGGGCACCTGATCAGCTTCGGGGACAAACAATCAGATCAGTGGTACCCGACTAGCTCGGGAATACCAGATCAAGTCAGGAGGCACTTAATCAGCTCAGGAGCCCCATACCATCTCAGGGGCCCTTATCAGCCTCTGTGGGCCCAGCTCAGCTCAGGGCTTTAGAGCTGCTCATGAAATCACGTAAGGAGGCGCTGATCAGCTTAAAGGGGGACCAGATTAGCCCAGGGGCACCAGACTAGTTCAGAAAGCATTAGATGGACTCAGGAGGCACCAGATCGACTAAGGGGCATTAGTGCAGCTCAGGTGGCACCAGATCGATCCGCTTGGGGGCCAGATCAGCTCCAAGCCCCCCGGACTATGGCAGGAGCCTAAATCAGCTCAGGGAGCAACACAACAGCTTAGGGGACACAAGGTGGGCTCAGGGCCCACCAAACCAGCTCAGGCGGGCACCAGGCCATCTAAGGAGACATCAATAATCAGCTGAGGTAGCACCTAATCAGCTGAAGAGGCGCCATATTGAGTTAGGAGACAGAATCAACTTGGAGAGGCATGAGATCAGCTCGGGGGCCCGAATCAGCTCAAGGGGCACTAAATCAGCTATTAGGGCACCAAGCAAGCTCGGAGGCATTACACTAACTCAGGGCATTATATAGGTTCAGGAGGCACAATTATTTGCTCAGTGGGGTACTCGATTGACTCAGGGGCACCAGATCAGCTCAGAGGGCAAGTAATCAGCACTAGGGGCCAAGACCAGATGAGAGGCCACGAGATGAGCTCAAGGAACACCAGATTAGTTTCACCCGTACGATTATTGGCGACGATGAGGCATTAGGTGGACACATACTAGGTGCCCCCCCCTCAGGGGACCGATCTTCACTTGCCGGATTCGTCCGGCAAGTAAAGATTGGAGCAACGGGGTGTGACGCGCCCGGGGCCCCAGTCAGCCTTGGGAGGCACTTTGTCGCATTGCCGCGGATACATCTTTTCTAGCCCTCCGACGGCCGCCGCCTCTTCTGACTTCGGTCGGTTAGAGTCGGCGTCTGTCGTCGGTGGCTCTGGTGATGAGGTCCGCGACGATGCTGATGGCTGCCTTACGGGCCCTTTGTTACCTGGTCGGTAACCGTATTGGATCG
Source organism: Lepas anatifera (assembly GCA_034440635.1). Classification (NCBI taxonomy): domain Eukaryota; kingdom Metazoa; phylum Arthropoda; class Thecostraca; family Lepadidae; genus Lepas; species Lepas anatifera. The sequence goes on along the minus strand of JAOTON010000770.1, from coordinate 84,508 downwards.
GGTCAGTTCTGTCCTGCACCTCCCAGTATGTAGCTCCTGTTTGGTTTTGTTTTCTTATTTTGTTGATTATTTTTAGTTCCTGTCCTCTTTTTACGCTTTAGTTATTGGCTCCACAGTTATTTGCCTTCTTCGGCATTTTATGGGTGTAAGGCGCCCACTCGAGGCCTATCTCGAGCCCCGGCGACGAGGTTGACGGGATCCTGGGGGGTTGAGGTCCCCCTCGGGCGGGTCAGTCCCGAGGGTTCCAACACGCCCCCTTTGGCCCAGATATCTCGATCCAACCGGGGGTAAGCCGTCCGTAGGCTGCCGCGGGCGGCCTAGCTACGCGGCAGTGTCTACGGGCACTATCGCTCGGTCCAGCTGGGCAGGGGGATTATGTTTCGGGCGTGCGGCGCGGCGCCCTTCGCGGAGGGGCTGTGATAGTTCTTGCCGGGCGCGACGCGGGCCGGGGTGTCGGAAACCGTCGTTTTTCGAGGCCCCGGCCTGTTGCGCGCGCCTGGTGGACCGCAGTCACCGCTGCGTGAGGGCTGCCGCGTTTTTGCTTCGTCCCGACTCATCGCCGTGCCGGCTCACTGGGCTGATGGCGTCAAGGGGGTGGGTGCGTTCTGATCGGAGGGGTTGTGTGAGTATCTCTCGCCCCTCTGAGACGGGCACACCTGCCCCCGTAGGCACTGTACCAGCCCCCGGGCCCAGCTATTGACAGCTGGCAACCCGGGGGGCCGAAGGTAAACCGACTCACCATGGCTTCTTTTCTCGCTCGTACACCCACCGAACCGACCGCACGAACTCCGACCCCGCCTCGACACCGACCATCTCTCGTCCACCCACTGACACCACCGCTGCGATTGAACTTTCGGAAGCTGAACCCCCGCGCGTACACGACCAGAGCTGTCTACCTCCATGACTTTTGTCATTGACTTTGAGGATAGGACGGTAAAGATCAACCCGTTCCAGATCCATGAAGCTCTGCGAATGTTCCATCCAAAACGGACCTACAGACAAGCGAAAGGACGAGTCAAGGTCGAAGTGGGAAGCGAGCGCGACGCTAAAAAGCTGCTCGCAACCTCCTCCTTGGAAATCTGCACAACCAGCAGGCCACTGTCTGTACCGGTCAAGGTCACGCCCCACGCGACAAAAAACAACTGCAGAGGCGTTATCAGCTGCAGAGACTTACGCGATGTTCCGGAGGAGGAGATTCTGTTAGGTCTCAGAGATCAGGGCGTGTCAGATGTCAAAAGAATGCTGCGGAGAGGAGAAAGCCAGGAGACAGAGAACGGCACGTTTTTGCTTGTCTTTCCAGGAACAACCCTGCCAGAGAAAGTACGAGTAGGCTGGATGTCCATTAAGGTCCGTCCCTTTGTTCCTAGCCCCACCAGGTGCTTCAAGTACCAGTCATTTGGCCATATCGCTGGCAGCTGCAGAGGTAGGGAACGTTGCGGGAGGTGCTCCGAGATAGGCCACAGCTCTAAATCGTGTGAAGCAGAAAAACCTAAGTGCGCCGGATGTGGAAGCGATCATGAGGCATGGAGCAGGCTGTGCCCTAAACTGAGCGAGGCTAAGGAGGCCCAAAAAAGAAAAGTTTCACCCCCTGCAAAATCAGCCCCGGCGCCCGCCCCCGCAACCACCCCAACTTCCAGGGCAAAGCCTACTTCTTCCAACCACTCTCCTTATCGAGATGCCCTATTGGGGTCTCAGCACAGTATCTCACGTGATGAAATCCGCACCGAAACACACCCTGAACTTACCGCGGATTCCAACATTTTCCAGTTTATGGATCTTTCCCTTCGCCAGTTTCTTGCGATTGTTTCCAAGCTTCTCCCCGATCGATGGGACGACTCTGGCAGCATATCAGTGAGCTGTGGGGAAAAAGTTGACGCAAGCGTGCAAACATCACCACCACCTCTGTACCGAGACGCTGCAGTGGGCACGGAGCCGGCAGAATCTCAGACATCCAGTGCCGAGTCAGCCTCTCATGGCTGTTCAGCCAGTTATGACCCCCCACAAACCGAAACATCCGGTAAGCGCGCTCGGGAAGTCTCCCCAACGCCACTGCCACCTCCCCAAGGCCCAGCTGTGCCTCTCCCAACGACAGAGACCACTACGCCTACGCTCTCCCCTGAGCATCCCGCAAGCACGAAGGCGAGCCTCTACCAGAACAAGGCTAAAGCCTTGGACGATGGGGAGCGAATCTACCCTGATGCCCCCTCCGGCCAGTAACACACCAACAAGTCAAAGATTACACACACAACAGGGTATCGAGGCTAGTACTAGCACTCCATCACAAAGTAAGAAACGTAAGCTTACGATTCCAACAACAAATGCAACAACTAGCGAGAACACAACAAAAACAACGGAAAAACAACGAACCGGGCACCCGTTCCGCTCCAGCAAAGGTCTCGAACTGTCGATCCCACGAGTCACTGTAAAAGCACAACAAATAAAACTCAACCAAACTCAGCGTGCCCAATCCATGGAGAATTTAGGGCCCGCTCAAGCTGACCTAAGGAACTCGGGAGACCTCAGGCAGCGCATACGAAGGCCCATCCCCCAAGATGATGGGAGGCCGGGATATACAGGTGATGCGTATATGGTAGAGAGGCCAGTATTTGTTAGACGCTCGCCCCCCAGGGACCGAAATAACCCTCCACGAGAGCCGCGGAACTGGAACTCCCGCGTTGCCTGGAAAGGACCGGAGATGTTCGATGGGAGAAGCTGGGAAACATGATGAACGGACGGGGTTCCAATCTGGGGAAGTATGTACACACTTTACTCGCACTTTACTCAATGACGTCTATTTTACAGTGGAACATACGCGGCTTTAGGGCCAACATAACAGACCTCCAAGCGCTGATAGCCTCGAAGAACCCAGCAGTCGTAGCCCTACAGGAGACCAAGCTTAAGCCTGAATATTCTTGCACTCTGCACCACTATAAAACGTTCCGTCATGATTTTCCATCTGAAACTGTTGCGCACGGTGGAGTCACACTGTTTGTTCATTATAGTGTTCCATCGTCACCTTTTCGCCTCAATACTGCATTGCAGGCGGTAGGAGCGAGCGTAGACTTCCGGCACTATAAATTCACAGTTGTATCTTTATACCTGCCCCCCGGTGAAGGATTTCCAGAATATGAACTTCAGAATCTGATAAAACAGCTTCCAACAAACCACATTATACTTGGTGACTTTAACACATACAACACTCTTTGGGGCTGCCCTCGTACAAATAGCCGGGGAAGACGCATGGAGGACACCATTCACCGCAATAACCTATGTATTCTAAATACAGGTCTGCCGACCCACATATCACTGCCCTCCGGCTCGACTTCGGCTATTGATCTATCTTTATGTTCTCCGTCACTTGTCCATCGATTTAAATGGCGCACCCACAGCAACCCTTGCGGCAGCGACCACTACCCCGTGTGGCTTTGGTCGGAGACCCCGCACCCTGGCATGAGAGCTCCACGGTGGAACTTGCGAAAGGCGGACTGGAACGCTTTTATAAATGACTGTGTGTTAGTTTTTGAATTTGAGGAGGGTAAGACGGCCTCTACATATAGCGAGGAGATAATTGCTCAGATCACCGCATCTGCGGACGCAAACATACCGAAAACGAGCCCGCTTCCGCGCCGTGTCCCCGTCCCTTGGTGGACAGAAGATTGTGGGATCGCGATTAGGGAACGCCGACGCTGCTTTCGGATTTTTAAAAGGCGACCAACAACGGGTAACCTGATACAGTTCCGCCGCTCGCGAGCCGTTGCTAAACGCAGAGGTGCAGAAACTTGCCAACTCGGCTACCGGAGTTTGTGACACATTTACAAAAATTGAGGTGCATAATTGTGACAAAATAGCGATCCTGACTGTATGGCTCAAGATCAAACCCCATATTTTCGAAATAGAGAATGAAGCGTGTAGGGAATATTTTAACTTAGCAGCTCTGTTCTTCAATTGCACAGCGTACCATTAGTAATACAATATTGGTACTGTGTTCAGTTTCTACTAAAACGAGGGACCCCCGCTGCAGAAAACCCGCAAACCGCTGTCACAGTTGCCAGATTTTAACATGCAGCCCAATGGGGCTGATTGTTAGTAGTTTGCAGAAAGTTGTCGCCTAGATGCCGGAAATGTGACAGTCAATTTTTTCGAGAAATACACGATTGTAGGCATATTTAAGGCATTAAAGATAACGCAGATACTTTATTAAGTACTTTTATGTCCATTTTTTCAGGTTAAATCATATTTACAGTTTGAGTGTCTTCGATTTATTGGCCCCTATTTCTTCGAATTTAGTATTAAGTACGCCTAAAAGCTACTAATAAAAGTACTAAGTGAGTGAGAAAATAAACATAGCTGGGCAGCAATTCTACTTAAACTGCGCAACAGCGACAAGACAAGTTAGACACTTATTTTGAGGGCATATTCATTAGGTATATTTAAGATAAGTGCAGGCTAAAACTAGCTAGAATAAATATTGCTGCCCGTGGCTAATCTAAGATGAATGTAGGCTACTTTGAGACTGATGCACTTTCACATATCAAACTTGGTTTTTCATTCCTTAGCTTGCTTGTGCCTTAGTTTATTTGTGCCCTAGATTGGTTAGGTAGATTTGGAGCTGGAGGAAGTTGGGAGAGTTGGCGCCAGCAACAGACTGGCAACAACAGTAATTCAGGTGAGTTTTCATGATCAAATTATCATATCAATATTGTGCAGATAGCAAATGTGTGCTAATGCAGTTCTCCACAAAGTGTTAACACCCACACTGGAGAGGGGCCTGGAACTAACGTGCACTGGAGGGGGCCGAGTAGACCCCCTTCTTATCTCAGAAAATCACAGCAAATCTCAGAAAGAAATAGACTTTGAAAAACGCTGAGTTGGGGTGTGTTGCTTACTACCAGTGGTGGTAAGCAACACACAGGACCTGAACTGCATGGAGTTAAAGCAGTATTTTGACTACATTGGATCTTTCTTTGGTATGTGAATTCCAATACCTCTGTACCTATTAGGGCAAGAGACATAATTTTACATCTATGCAGGCTAATTTCCTCAGAGTTTTTACTGCAAAAAGGAATGACCAGGCAGGTGATGATCGTGAGTGGGATGCAAAATTTAAGCATTTGATGTGTTTATAAAAATGCTACCTAAGGTCCACTTTACCAACACATTTTAGGTAGATTCAAATACTATGTTGACATTGACATTTTTTCCCTTTTGTTGATATGTGAGATAGAAGTTTAGTGGGGGGAAGCTGTGGTTAGGGTTCCCAATTGTGTGTACATGTACACTCCCATTAATAGGTATGTTCCCAATAATGACTAATTTCATGATAATTGCTACATGTAATCATGTGGAAAAGTACCATAATTGGAAACACTCCTTCCAAAAATGGAAACTTCTTCAAAAAGGAAATGCATGTCATTGGGGGAAACTGCAGTCAGAGTTGCCAATAATAGTTATGACCCCAATACTGGAAAAAATGACCCATAATTGGGAATTTTCCTTCCAAAAACAAAAACATGATCTATAAATGAAAACTCAGTTTACTACTTTCATGCTGTAATGGTTTGGTGCTAGAACCTTGTCTGCTGCAAAAAGTAAGGGACAGGTAGAGGACATTCAGCATATTGGAAATAGTATTCGAGTATGCAATTATTATTTCCAGCTCTGTGTGACAGAGGAGGCATATGTCGCATTGAGTTTGTGACAGCCAGCATACTTTCTGCACCTCTGGCTAAACGTATCGTGAAGGAAGCGAAAAGAATGTCATGGATTACATATGTAAATACAATTAATAGACTCACTCCTCCAAGTACAATATGGAGACGTATAAAATGCATTTCTGGCCGAAGCTCTCCTGTACCATTACCAGTACTAACACGATCACAAACAATAACAATAACAGATCCGTTGCAAGTGGCCAACGCTATTGGTGAAACCTGGTCTCAGCGTTGGCGCCTTGGTACAACTGACCCTCGTTTTGTTCGACATAAAACACATACTGAAAGGGTAAGAGTTGACTTCAGCTCTCTTGAAGCTCTCCCTTATAATGATACATTCTCAATACATGAATTGAAAGGAGCGCTCTCAAACACAAAAAATACTGCTGCAGGTCCAGACAATATTAACTACGACATGCTGAGACGACTGGATGAACATTCACATAATGTCATTCTTTCTTTCTATAACCATATATGGATCACACACGATTTCCCAGATGATTGGAGTGAAGCGACAATCATTCCTATACTCAAGCCGGATAAAGATGGAACAGACCCTCTCCATTACAGACCTATCGCTCTTACATCTCACAGATAGCAAACGTGTGCCAATGCAGTCCTCCACAAAGTGTTAAAACACACTAACGTGCACTGGAGGGGGCCTAGTAGACCCCCCTTCTCATCTCAGGAAATCGCAGAAAATCTCAGAAAGAAAGAGACTTTGAAAAATTCTGGTTGGGGGTGTGTTGCTTACTACCAGTGGTGGTAAGCAACACACAGGACCTGAACTGCATGGAGTTAAAGCAGGACTTTGACTACACTGGATCTTTCTTTGGTATGAGACTTCCAATACCTCTGTAGGTACCTATTAGGCCAATAGACATAATTTTACATCTATGCAGGGTAGTTGCCTCAGAGTTTTTACTGCAAGAAGGAATGAACAGGCAGGTGATAATCAGGTGTTGGGGGAAAATTTTAAGCATTTGATCTGTCTATAAAAATGCTACCTAAGATCCACTTTACCAACACATTTTAGGTAGATCCAAATCCTATGTTGACATTGACATTTTTGTCCCTTTTGTTGATATGTGAGATAGAAGTTCAGTGGGGGGGAAGCTGTGATCAGGGTTCCCAATTGTGTGTAAGTGCACGCTCCCATTCATAGATTAGTTCCCAATAATAATTATTTTCATGATAATTGCCACGTTTAATCATGAGGAAATGTACAATAATTGGAAACACTCCTTCCAAAAATGGAAACTTTTTCAAAAAGGGGAAATGCATGTCATTAGGGGAAACTGCAGTCAGGGTTGCCAATAAAAGTTATGATCCCAATACTGGAAGCAATGATCCATAATTGGAAATTTTCCTTCCAAAACATAAACATGATCTAAAAATGAAAACACAGTTTAATACTTTCATGCAGTAATGGCTTGGTGCTTGAACCTTGTCTGTGGCAAAAAGTAAGAGACAGGTAGATGACATTCAGCATATTGGAAATAGTATTCAAGTATACAATTATCATTTCCAGCTTTTTGTGACAATGGAGGCATACGTCGCGTTGAGTTTGTGACAGCCAGCATACTTTCTGCACCTCTGCTCTCGTACATCCTACAGTGGAGACCGAACCTCCATTCTCCGACTATACCATGCATTGATAAGATCTGTGCTGGATTACGCTTCAGTGGTGTACGATGGTGCATTGACGAGCACGAAACAACCCCTAGACGCTGTCCACCACGCATGTGTTCGTATCGCAACAGGCGCCTTCCGGACATCACGAAGAGCGAGCCTTTTAGTGGAGGCCAACGAGCCCCCGCTTGAATTGAGACGAAGTCGACTCGCTCTCACATATGCATGTAGAATCCGCCAATACCCAGCCCATCCTACATACAAGTGGATCTTTGATAACTCATTGACAGAACTTTTCACAGGCGGTAGACAAAGCTCATCCTCAGCTCTATGCACCCGGGTTACGCACTGGCTACAAGTGGGACCATAGCAAAGAAACGACCTGAGAGGCTGGAACCATGGCACCGAACGATTGTTGAATGCGATTTTGAGCTGATGCAGCACGGGAAAACGAGAACAGCCCCATCAGAACTCGCACAACTAGCCTTAGAAAAGATAAGTTCATACTCAGACTACTTTAAGTTCTACACTGACAGATCCAAGGGAGCTGCTGGTGCCGGGTGTGCCTTCACAGGCGAAGGAATCCGTCGATGTTTTGGTCTCCCGAGAACTGTGTCGGTTTTTACCACCGAACTATATGCTATTTTACAGGTCATACGGTATATCCGTCAGCTCCCCGAGAAACATCACCTGATAATCACCGACTCAGCCAGCTCGCTGGCAGCTCTCCGCTCTAGTCTATCACATTCATCATGGCTCGTACCCGCGATTTTAAAACTGTTGACCACTGCTGCATCTCACGGTATCGAAATTAAGTTCTTATGGGTCCCAAGTCATGTTGGTATACCCGGGAATGAACTGGCGGATGAAGCCGCCAAATCTGCGTCGTGGTTGAGCCCCCAGCGAAGGTTCCGGGTACCAGCGGGTGACCTGAAGGCTGATATCAATAATTTCTTCTCCTCAAAGTGGCAGACGAGATGGGATGTTGAACCGGACTGTGCTCTGAAACGTCTCAGGACAACAATAGGTCACTGGGAGTCGAGCGCCCGGCGAAGTAGGAGAGAGGAGGTGTGTTTGGCTAGACTCCGCATCGGCCACACATTCATAACACATGGACACTACCTTTGTGGCGCCGCACCAAACACTTGCACCCGCTGTGGCGCAAGACTGAGCGTCGAGCACGTTCTCTCAGACACTGATGCCTGTGCAGGGTTACGCGAAGTGCGTAACCGCTTCCTCTCTATGCAAACGATGGCTGAGATTCTTGGTAAACACCCAATAACAGACTTTAACCGCGTTTTATCGTACCTGACTGAGATAGGTTTCCATATCATTTACAGCCCATACAAGGCTTGAGTGGGTGACAGAGCCCGAGTCTGGGCCATTTCTAGCTGCCCGTAGGAAGCTTGACACCAACAACAAAGCGTAATCCAAGACTAGACTAAACTGACATGATAGGCGCGCTATATGGCCCTTGCAGCCGAAGCGCCCTAAAGCACCAACACACACACATACTAGGTGCCCATACTCTTCCCGGGTGTTTAGAAAGGCGACAGAATGCCCTAGCTGACCGAAAAGGCACTTAATTGGCAAACAATAGTTAATTACTTAAACAACAAACGCTAAATGCAGTCTGGTTCCATCTAGGTTCAACGGCGTAAGGCACTAAATTTCGAGCGGCACGGCCCAAAGAGGGTACACCACCTGGCAATCAAAAGGGCACCCCGGCACAGATGGGGGGCACGTGCTCCCTGTGCCCCTGGACAGAAGATAAACTCCGGGAGGCATTGAATAAGTTCAAGGGGCCCGGATCAGCTGAAGAGGCACTAAAACACCTAATAGGGCACCAGGCAAACTCGGAGGCATGATAGTAAGTTAGAGAGCATTATATAGGTTCAGAAGGCACAATTATTTATTCAGGGGAGGGGGCACCAGATTGACTACGAGGGCATCAGATCAGCTCAGAAGGCACATGATCACCTCCGGGGGGCACCAGATGAGCTCCACCCGCACGATGATTGACGACGATGAGGCATTATCTGGAAACAGATTACGTGCCTATACTCTTCCCGGTTGCTTGGAAGGGCGACAGAATGTTTTAGCTGACCAAAAATGCACTTAACCCTCGCCCCACGGGGGATCGATGGCCCCCTAAGGTTTTTTTCAAAATACCAGAAAAACGACGAAACGCAGCACCGCGGTTGAGGACTGTATCTCTCACGTTATCATTTTCCCACCATCCCTGAAAATTTCTACTCCGAGTCACCCAAGGTCAGGTCACCAGCCGAGGTCAACCAAGGTCATCTCACTTCAACTTTGAAGCTCTATAAGAGCTACATTTCTTAGTCGATCGATTTGGAACTTTCTACACTTCATGACCCTTTCCGGGTCTACAACGTGTATGTGCGGAATTTTTCGATTTCGTGATCTGAGGTCAGGTCACGAGGCGACCTCTTCCATTGGAAAAGCATGGGAAAAGCTGTCTCATGATCTAAAAGCCACAAAAATGATTGAAAATACTCAGACTGCTCAGAACAGCGTTTTTGGACACCCTTTCACGGATCCCAGGCGTCATATTTGCCCTTTGACTTTTCCAAGGTCATCCAAGGTCACCAGTGGTCAAAAACAGTATTTTGACAATAACTTTTGATATAATTAAGCTAGAACGCTGAAACAAACACCATCATGTTTGTCTTGTCACTAGTTTTCATTTGATATACGGCAAGGTCACTTTCTGACCTTTGGTGACCTCAGGTCATATTAGGTCACGAGGTGACCTCTGGAGGTCAAACCACTGGTGGAAGGTCTTTACGTTCCACATAGCGGAAAGAGGTTTGGCAATTTCCTATCAAATTTGCTTAACCAAATCTCAATAGCTCTAATGGCATAGGAGTTATGCCGAGTTTTCTTAAGCATTGCATATTTGAGTAAAAATAGACTATCGTGACCCGCCTTGACTTCTGGAGGTCAAACCATTGACCTGAGCGCTTAACACGCGCATTGACGGGGGTCTGAGCCACCTTCGCATTGACGGGGGGGCGGGTACCCGCCCCCTAAGATCTCGAGAACCACGGTAGGTAGCGAAAAACGGTAAACGGCGTTGGGCTGCCCATCCACTTCTCCATCGAAAACATTTGAAACATTTTTTTGTCAGGTCACATTTAAGGTCACAAGAGGTCAAAACATGCCCGTCATAGGGATAACATGTAAAATTCAGTTTTTCGGGCATTACATCTGAACAAGTAAAGATAGAGCAAAACGACTTGAACTATATGAATCCTCTTAGCAAGCCCAATCGAATGATATATTATTTGACCTTGCTAGGTCAAATCAAGGATTTGACCTGACCTGAGGTCAGGTCAGGGTCAAATTATATAAAATGCATATCATTAGAACCGCAAAGCCCAGGCGAGTCTAATGCAGCTAAAATAAATGTTCTATCACCATCCGTCACTGAGTTATTCCGTGAAAACCATTTTTCCCATGTATTTCCAATGGAGAGGTCATGCGTCGTACCTGACCTTAGGTCATCGATATAAAAAATACCGGAACATATTTTAGAGAACTCGGTGGGGCCATTATGTGATATGAGTTTCAATCGGATAATATCACCCTGCTCCGACTTATGCTGTCTTAAACTTTTTTTGAGGTCGGGTCACTTGACCTGTACTGGTGACCTGACCTGAGATGACCTAACCTTAAAATTTTCACAGAAGTTGTAAAAATGATGAGGGAAAAGGTATACCAAGTACGGCGGCGCTACGCGCCGCCGTTTTTCTACTATCTCCAGAAAACCCGAGGGGGGGCGGGTACCCGCCCCCGTCAATGCGCGTGTTAAACATGCGAAGTAATTTCTTACTGAATTCACGCGAGCTTTCTAATGCTATTTGCAGATTTGCGCTAACGCCCATATTTTCGGCGTTAGAGGGGGGCATCGATGCCCCCCGTGGGGCGAAGGTGGCACCGGACCCCCCGGTGGGGCGCGGGTTAATTGTCAAACAATAGTTTAAATCGCTAAATGCGGTCTAGTTCCATCTAGGTTCAACGGAGCAAGGCACTAAATTTCGCGCGGCACGGCCCAAAGAGGGTACACCACCTGGCAATTAAAAGGGTACCCTGGCACCGATGGGGAGGGGGCACGTGCCTCCTGTGCCCCCCTGGCTGCGCCCCTGGGCGCATCCAGGGGTCAAGGGAGCGCGAGCTCCTCTCCCCGATCGACTCACAGCGTCCCCACACTGCCCGACACCTCCCCTCCTACCTATAGAATGATGCAAATTCCTCCAAGATGCAAGAATTGACGCCCGGACGATGCAATTAGGCGACCCTCTAGTTGGCCACACCTTGAGAATTGACACTTTTTGCCCAAATGTAGTCCCTGACTTGAAATTTTGAAAACATGTGTGAAAGAAAACATGGTCCACACCTTTCGGGCGAATTTTTGCCAGGTTGAACCTTTTTTTTGGCGATGTCGAAAATGTGGAGCTGAGTGTCGAATCGACCCAGCCTGGAAGGGCAAGAGTTAAGTTTTTGTGGTCCAGATGTAGAAGTTAAATAGTTTTAGTTCAGAAGACGCAACCCACCGTCTTACTCAGTACTGTCTCTTTTGCAGGAGGGTAAAAATGTCACGGATTAGAAATGCGGTTTTAATTAAGGCTCTGCGGCAATTACATTATGGTTTACGGGGAACAATACCTCATTTTTATTGTTTTATCTAAGCGAAAATATATAAATTCAAATCTCCTTCACACAAAAATACAAGTTTAGCGGTACCACGGGTCATACACGACTGAATAAAGGGAACAGGTGGCGTGCCCTATCAAGCTTTTCATCCCCAAATTATGCGGTTTCAATCACAATTGGGAAGAATTTGGATAAGTTTCCACAGATAGGTCCTGAGCCAAACGATACGTTTTCCGAAATTTGACATTCACATCGATATCAACTGACCCCTTGTGCTTGGCATACGATTATTCCCTCTTGGGATATTATAAGGCAACGCTAACAGCGTCCCCTTTACGGCGGGCAGATCACACTTTGTTGACGGATATAGATGTCACTAGCAGTGAAATCTGACTTCTGCGTTCCAAGTGCGTAAATGCCCTTTGTTGGGAAATGTAATGTAAAAGTGAATTTGATACCGTACACGTTTATTACACACGTACACATCGAAATGCGAAGAATCCAAACAACGTTTCCCCCACTACAAATCTTTAAATGCAAAAAACATGAGAGGAAACAAGTGGCCCGCGCTCCGGCGAACCCATGGATTGCCCAGGGCAGCCCCCTAGCCGTCATCTCGGGAACCAATCACCATTTTCCACGGGCTGTTAGAGCCAGAAAAACCTGGGCAGAGCTGCAAGGTGGCTGAGAATTTAAATGTAGGACAAATGTGGACATCATCCCAACGAAGCCTAACGAATCACTCCCTTCTCTTTACAAATTCTCCATACGGCCATGGATTCCGCGCAAACAGGATCATCGAACCCTTCTAAAACCCTTCTAAAACGCCCATACATTCAAACACCCATATTCAAATTCTTAAAGCACCCACGATTCAAAACATTGCCCTTGCGGGAAGCGCGGGAAAACCGGCGGCACAAATCCGCCTTGAAGTATTTAAAGATTTGTAGTGTGGGAAACGTTGTTTGGATTCTTCGCATTTCGATGTGTACGTGTGTAATAAATGTTTACGGTATCAAATTCACATTTACATTACATTTCCCAACAAAGGGCATTTACGCACTTGGAACGCAGTAGTCAGATTTCACTGCTAGTGACATCTATATCCGTCAACAAAGTGTGATCTCCACGCTGTAAAGGGGACGCTGTTAGCGTTGCCTTATAAAATCCCAAGAGGGAATAATCGTATGCCAGTACTTTACCTTCGCAGCATATTATCTTTTTACTACAAATATCAAAATACCCATTCCGCCGTGCGCTTCTATGAGAGCTTTGCCAGCTAACGTAACGGCATTTTCATGTACTTTTGAGCACATGAATTGACCTACGGTTATGTGGGTGATGTGTTCCGCGGACCTTTGAATCGTGGGTGTTTTAATGTATGGGCTTTTAGGTCAGTGTCTCTACTAACCGTGTTTAGGTCGTGGGTGGTTTAAACTCCCCTTATGGGAGCATTTGTGGACCCTTTAATCCGTGGATATTTTAAAATATAGGTAATTAAAGCCATGGACGGTTTCAGTTTGGACGTTTAGAACCGTGGTTCTTACCACAGTTCCTATACATAGGTCTCACGTTGTGCGGTCGAATTAATTTGTGGGCCTTTGATCTGTAGGCATTTCCATAAGGCTTCAGTGAAGCGTGGTTGTCAGGTCAGCCCCCTCCAACAGCAAGCGCAGACCACCGGATGTGACGTCACACCTCTTAGCCTATAACATGGGAAAATCAAATTATCAAATATCTAAATTTTTGCAAAAGGGCCCAGAATCTAAAATAAAATGATTTTCCATTGCATTTGAAATAAACTTGATTACCGTGTATTCTCACAAATTCGTAAGCGGGAAGTACCATTAGCAGCAGTTTAACACACGGCTCAATGGTAAAGGAATTCCTCCATGTCTGTGTGACGTCACTCGGGCGTAAAGGAATCCCTCATGAACGTACCTTTAAGTAAAGGTATCTTGGTGCAGGTGTCTTGAGCCCTGTTCCACCTGTCAGCACAGTTTTGTCAGCACCAATCAGCGGGCCGCGTTGCGCCTACGTCACAGGACTGTAGCCTCTCCCCGGGAACTAGTTCTAGAGGTTTTACGGGCTGACGGCCTGCTGTTTGTGCTGATGAAAAACCGTAAGTGCACGAAGTGCAGCCTAATATTTTTCATGGTATAAGGGTTTAATTTCCCTTTACTTCGCACAAACAAGAGGCGATTATGGCGCTGATGTTACTTTTCTGGAGGAGAGGTTAGAGGTCCTGCTGACAAAACTGTGCTGACAGCTGGAACAGGGCTTTGAGCCCTGTTCCACCTGTCAGCACAGTTTTGTCAGCACCAATCAGCGGGCCGCGTTGCGCCTACGTCACAGGACTGTAGCCTCTCCCCGGGAACTAGTTCTAGAGGTTTTACGGGCTGGCGGCCTGCTGTTTGTGCTGATGAAAAACCGTAAGTGCACGAAGTGCAGCCTAATATTTTTTAATGGTTTAAAGATTTGAGTTCCCTTTGCTTAGCACAAACAAGAGGTGATTATGGCGCTGATGTTACTTTTCTGGAGGAGAGGTTGGAGGTCCTGCTGACAAAGCTGTGCTGACAGCTGGAACAGGGCTTTGGTTGTGGTGGTGTGTGGTGCAGGGGAAGTAAAGTAATCTTGGTGCAGGGGTGGTTGAGGTGAAAAGCGTCTATTGCCTTGTGAATATGTAGCAATGCTAAATATTGCTGAGGAGTGGTTTCTGAGAGATTTGAAATTTATTTTGTACACAGTTTCACTGCTAAAAATTTTTGGGTATTTTCAGAAATAGGAGTCTATTTTTTGGAGTACCTGCAGTTATTTTTTGTTTCTAAGGATTTCTTCAGATCGAATGGGCCTTTAAAATAAGCATTAATCATCGCAGGAGCAAAGCAAAGGGCGCATACATACAGCTTAATCACATAAGTGCTTCTTTTGTGCAAGACATAAAACAGACATGATGCTCTAGTAGGGAAAAATTAGGGGGGTGATTACAAGAGACACACAGTGGTGGAAGAGAAAGGGCGAGACTCCAGTGTGCAAAGTATGGCATTTTTGACAAGATCTCGTCGGTGCGAGTGCCCTTGAAGACAGGAGCAAGTGGTGTAAATTTTTAAACCATGGTGCGAATTTGTGAGGCTGGTGCGAGGAAGGTGACACTAAAAACCAAACATATAATGACTGAATGGTTATAATGACACTGCATGGTGCCTTATAAAAAGTCCTTTAACTATTTAATAAGAGAGGTAGTATTGCATTGTGTGGGTAGGAATCGGTGCATTTTTCTCACTAGTATTTGGCAGATTGGTGTGAATTCTTGGTGGCTGGTGGTGCGAGAACTTAAAATGGCTGGTGTGATTCATGTGGCCTGCTGTCATACTTGGCAGACTGGGTGAGACTGGCGCTTGAAAGTCTGTGAAAAAATCTCAATCTGCTTGCTCAGAGTTTGACACACTGTTTTTCTTAGTTTTACTTGTCATCTGTTTTCAACCCATGCCTGTGAATGTGTATCATCCATCTTACCCGGTGTCCTAAGCAAGACGCAATGTGTCGCAAGGCGTCACATGCAGTCGATCCGCTGCAACAACAGGGATTTTTGGTCAGAACACAAAATGCACTGCCACAACGTGGTCGCACTACGTTGCAACGTGTCAGCACAAGTTTAACAATCCCAGATACCAGATACCAGATGGTCGTCGGCATAGTAGGCTACTAAAAGCCTGTAGACGCTGGTCTCAACGAGCTCGGTTGCGTGTAGACAGTGGGTTCTCAGTCAGTGTCGGGAGTGGTGTACTTGTGTTTGAGCCAGTGATTGTCGAGCCTTGCTTTGAAGGCGCTGATGGAGGGAGAACAGACGACGTCTGTTAGAAGACTATTGCAGTCGTTTATTACCCGGACTCCAAAAGCGTTCCCTGCGTACACAAGACACCGCCGCTGGTTTCACCAGTTTAAAGGGATGGCCCCTTGTGAGTGTGTTGCGATCGCGTTCGAAGAGGAGTGATGGCTCTAGATCTACCAGACCGTTTAGTATTTGATATATGTGGATCATATCATCTGGCTTACGCCTGTAATAAATTGAGGGTAAGTCCAGCTCTGCAAGTCGTTCACTGTAGGGTCTATGGCGTATTTGATGGATCATTCGTGATGTGCGTCTCTGGACCTGTTCGAGACTCTTTTGATCGGAGCGATTGAAAGGTCCCCATGTAATGTTTGCATACTCGAGGTGGGGTCGAACCAGCATCTTGTAAAGGATGGGGAGGCTTGACTTGTCAATCTTCTGGAATGACCTCCGTATCACTGCAAGCAGCTGGTTCCCCTTGGCTGGTTCCCCTTGAACAATGTCCAACTTTTGATGCCGAAGGTCTGCATCAGAAGCCTATATCCATGTTTTTTGGTGTTTTTTTAGTCCTTAAATGTAATACATGTTTTTGAATAATAATTCAAATTGGAATTCACACTGAGAAATCTATGGAAACTGGACATGATTACCCTTTTCTCCTAAATCATTATTTTAATAGTTTTTGATGCCATCTAAGTTTTGATTGTTGGTAAACAACAGTTTGTCACAACTTGAGCCACCAGATTACAACCAAAGCTGAACCTTTCCTCTGCCGGTCAAAACTCCAGAATTACCACTCTGAACTGACGCCAACGGTCGGCGACCATCCTGTTAGGATGCAGGGTAAGTGTGAATACATGTATGGATGGAAAAAATCAAGCCAACAGAGCCTGTGGCACGCATCACAAGCAAGTCCAAAGTTGTGAATGGTGGAGTGTGTGGGTGTGAGTGAATTAAGTTTAGAATTGAATTTATTGATTGAAACAAGTTAAACTTTGCTGGAAACAATTGAAACACTGGAGGAGGTGCCGATTGTTGTTTCCGGTCACCATTTCCTTAATTTTCCTTTCAGTTAAGCACCTACCATCAGGTGAGTGCATCAGGTGAGTATCAATCCTGATGCCTTCCAGTACCAATATGCAAAGTAGGGTTGTTTCCAATTCAAAGTGTTTTTGACCCTGGTATCCACGATTTGTTGGTTTGTTTTGTTTATGTCACTGAGTTGCTTCATAGTCAAGTAAGGTAATAAATGTTACACCTGAAAATGTGGTTTGCAAAGAATTAAATTTATATTGAGGTTATGTCTGTGTGCTGTGTTGTGTACAACATTATTTTTGCTCTACCATCCACTTAAATTGATACCTACCTTTTGTCATCAGATAAAGCTTGAAAATGTTAACAAGGAAGCAATGAAGTGAGTAAGATTGATGTGTTTGGAAATTACTGTTATGTATTGTGTCACATCTTAGTTTCATACAAAATGTGCATTTCCATTAGGGGCGTTCCAGAACAGATCGACGAGGCCCCATACATAGCATAGCATAGTCTCAGATTTCGTTCCAATTTCGTACACTGGGTTTTCAGGAGCGTGGAATCATGATCCGAGATTATTTCTGTCCTCAGACGTACGGTTTTGGAGTTATAGCTTGAAAATCGTGAAAATCGCCGATTTCGTCAAACATGGTGATATACAGCGATTATTTTCAGCCTGAACTTTCAATTCTTAGCTTCAAATGACTCGGGATTCGATTGAGAATGAAACAAACAAAGTTGGAGCATTTCGTTTTTTGTTCGAAATGAAAAAAATATATAGTTATGTTTTGACCATTTTTTCCAACGATTTTAAAGTGTGGCCAATAATTCACGTTAAAGGTATCCATAAAGAAATGTGCACCCATATCTCTTCTGTTTACTGAAGTGAATAATATTTTGTGTTCTAGACTTTATCAATGTGTAATTAACCATAGAATGACGCCATGCGCGTAAAAATCAGCCGCCCTGCGCGCCCGGCCGTAGTCGGCGCGGCCGCCGTGGCCGCCGAACCGGCGCGCCGGTGCGTGGGCACAAGTAAATTGACTCAGGAGTGCATGAGCTCTTGCAATCGTGATTAAAGGTGGGAAAAACAGAAAACATGTGTTAAAAAAGTTGATATCATTGCAATTTTAATTTGGTTAGGGGTGTACGACTCGCCATATCTTAACGTTGCCAATAAAATCGATTACTGATTTGGGTCATACATTTGGATTTTGAAAACTAAGAGACTTGTGCATTTAGGCAAGCTTGACCTGTTTTGCATGTTGAAACGACATCGTATGCAACACGGATGGACCTTGGCCGCAGTTGTGCGGTCCCCACCTCGGTTTGTGCGTCAGTGCCTTTATGACTCGCGCGAGGTGTCAGATGTCCAAAACGCAGCTCATGAAGCTGGGAGCACATCCTCCACGGTTATTATGATGTTGTTACTTGGGCAGTTGAATGTCAAATGGAGGCTTTAAGGTGGCTACTTCGTTTCGGACGCCAGTTTTCTCCTGTCGGTGTTCACACTTTTTGTGCGACATAACAATGGTAGAATGCCATGGGATAAGAGGACTTATTGTGTTGACTAGAGGATTTGCTGTTTCTATATTATTGGTTCAGGCGCCAGGCCTCGACTGGTCCCTGCAAGATCCAACGTGGCCCTGGCATTGGTGCCGGAAACAAATCGGGTTAATAGAAAAAAATTCCAGTCTTGTCTTATACGTTTCAATCAGAGACTTTGATTTTCTTTTTCAGCCATGAATTATGTGTCATTGTATCATTTCATTTCATTTATGAATGGAGGTTATTACAACTAAATTATGACTTGTATTACCGTGCCAGCGTTAGCCCATCCAAAACCCCCTGGATCTAGAGGTAGGGGGTAGGGAGTCAGCTTTTGCAATTTAGCTGTTACCAAGCGGGTACTGTGCTTATTCGATGACATTTGATCCCACCTTACACCAAAAAATGAAAAATAATTGATTCGCCAAAAATTCATCAGCACCACCTAATTAAACTAATTAACATAATGAGCTGCAATAGATTTGCTGTATCTCCCAAACAAAGCCAGTTATGGCTGATTTGAAGCTACATACCCCCAATAAGTCGACAGTGAGCATTTCATGTAACATATTTTCAGTAAGATAATTACCTAATTTTAGATAATTAAAATAATTATATTAATTACCGGCAATATAATTGCTATATCCCTGATAAAAGCCAGCTGCATCTAATTTGAAGATACATATCCCCACTAAATCGACTATAAGGATTTCAATGAACATGTTTTCGGTTAGACTATTGCGTAATTTCATATCATCAAAGGGAATGTGGCACCTTTATAACGTGATTTTTACTGACATAGCTAAGCTTTTAAGCATGCCGGTAAACCTGGTACTCTGTATATATTTTGTTTTGAAACTCAAAATTTCCGTAGAGAAAAGCAGCAAATTGCCTGAAATGTACCCCTCATGTACCCTTAGCAGCAGGACACAGACTGTCAGTTGTTGGTGTGACGACATATGCTGACGTCACGATGAGTGTCAGCCAACCGAAACCCTTGAATCCTATTGAATATGGTAGTGGTTGCCAGATCATGACATAATCCACAGGGAAGTATTTATTTCTTTCCCTAGGGGAGCATTTTAAGAATCAAAATATTGAGCTTATTTTACATTTTTCAGTGAAATCATGGACGCTTCCATTATTTTCGGCTAAAAGTTCCCCTTATTACACAAAATTAATACTGACGATGATGCCAAGCGAGAGGGGTGAGGGAGTGCACCTGTGAGATAACAGATGTGTTTCTTGGGAATTACTGCAATGTTTTAATTTACGTAGCTGTGTATGCTTTATGTATGTTTTTTATACTGGCAATATATGTGTATGGATGTAAATTCCAGGATTCGACCACGGCGCCACATTCCCTTTAAGCTAATCATGGTAATTAGCTGCGACAGATTAGCTATATCCCCCAAACAAAGCGAGTTATAGCTAATTTGAAGTTACTTTTCCCGCTAAATCAATCGTTTCCAAGGATTTTTTCCACCGTATTTTACCGAATTGTTTCCGATCTGGATATGATCTCCCTTTTTCTCAAAGTGCGGAGGGAGTCCTCCATTCAACGCCAGCACGCACAACACGGTTCATGAATCACTCCCCCCACACCCCCAGCGACTTCATATGGTCACCCAAGTTAACGTTGCCTGGAGAGAAGTTCTCATGATTGCACCACCCACTGTCAGGTCACCAGGCTCAGGCTAACACAATCCCAGTGCAGCAGTCAGACCCAAACAACACCACTCACCACGCGCTCACCATCGACCATCCGGGCCGACCACAAATTTATTACAGGACATGTCAAAGTTCAGCTTCTTGGCCGAACAAATCCCACAATACCCTCTCTCTGTGTTCAATTTTCGACATGGTTGTGGCGAAAGACATTAGCGACCAGAGGTGGCCGCAGACCCGAGTTCTAGGGGGGGGCTAAACTGTCTGTCTGCCTCTCCTCCTGGGGGATGGAGGGTGGGGCGTGCAATTTCGGTGCTCAACAGGCCTAGTATAAGCTACCTCTCCAAGTACGTGATCGCTCTCTGGGGGGGAGCGAATTATTTTTGCTCAACAGGCCTAGTGTTAACACCACTTTTTCTAAAAAAAATATCCTGTCTTTAGGGGGAAATAGTTTGCCTCCCTCCAGCGCTTTGGAGGGGCATGGCCGGAATGGGCCCCCCTGCGTCCGCCAATGTTAGCGACAGACTGGAAGTTCGTCAAAGCGAACCGAGTGGCTCGAGGATCAGAGTAGGACCACTCGCCCTCAACGGAGCAATAGAAGAACTGTCCTGGTTGGGTGACTTCAACGTCCTCAACGACCGGGTGCCGCCACAGTCAGTCGGACTACTTGTTCACCTGTTCGAGGTGCTCGACGAAGATGTTCCCATCCTCGCGCACCTCATTTGGGTAGCACAGGAACCAAGCGACGCAGTCTACCGCCACCTCCCACATTACGACCGACAGCACCATCAGTTCAGGCACAGGTGTGCTGGTCACAGCGTCTGCACAGTCACCGTCTCCTCCTTCTGCCGTAGCCTCCTGCTGTGAACGCAGACACACAGCCAGCTCATCATTTGTGAGAAAGCTCACAATCGAGCCTCGGCAAGCGTCACTTGCCTCATTTGTGTCCTCAGTTAGCAGCACGCACAGATTGTTAAATCGCTCAGCATGTGATACTCGCACGAGCTTGAAAAGCTCTGGTCTTGCTGCGACATCTGCTGGGCGAGAATGCCGGTGGAAAGCGAGCTCAGTGCGCACGAGCCGCTCGTCGATGTCTGGGTTGTTCCGGATAGCCACTAGTAGCTCGTCGACTGTTGTGCATGAACCTCCCCAGCGCTTGCATTCCATCAGGAGGCTCCGCATGTAGTCGCGCTGGTGGTGGCTGGTGGCTGGTGGCCGACTTCCACTGCAATCGCTCGCGCAGGAGCGTATGCTGCTGGGCTGCCCACGACGACTCGCGATCGGCGAGAACCGACTTGATGGCGATAGTGACTCGGTCAACGGTTTGGATCTCCGACTGGTACAGCGTCATATCTGTTCGGATGCCCTTCTCAGAGAACTTCTTGTTGCGGAACTTAGCAACTGCCGCGAGGTGGCTGACTTTGCTAAGTCGCGCTCGGCATCGATGTTGTGTGTTGGCTTATTTTCCAAATCCAGCTCTGGCAGCAAGTGGAGCTGTGTGGGCGCGGCGGTGCTTCGTCTTCGGCTGTGAAGCCGTACTCGCGTCCGCATTGCAGCCTTACAGTCCGACTACCGTCAGCGCACATCTGCTGGAGTGCTTCCTGCTGTAGGACATTCGACGGCGGTTCCACCGGCACGTGGCGGTACATGACGCGCCACTGCTGCAGTGTGTCCATCCTACCTCGGGCCAGGTCATTGTACAGGTGCGGCAGGAGATTGAGCAGCTGGAACTGTGAGCACTGATCGATGCAGTGAAGAAGGGGAAACGTCACCATCTGGGTGAAGTATACCAGCACGCTCACCTCAGTCTCGAAGACCTCACACTCCAGGTAAAGATTGCACGCTTTCACCAAGATGTTCTTGCGACCAGTCTCTGCAATCAATCTGCGCAGCAGCCGCATAGCGTGCACCAGAGACGCAAACGCGTAACCGGGCTTCGTGAAGCGCCACTCGTGGGTACAGCACCATGCGTTTCACCACGCCTTCCGACTCGCAGAGCAGGTCGAATTCGTCGGCGAGTGAGGTCGACGCTGCGCTCTTGTCGTGCGTGTCGGAATGTGTCGGAATCGTGCGTGTCAGAAGTGCTAATGAACCTGTCGGGAATATGCCCCTAGTGGCAGGTCTAGTGAAGGTCGGTGACAAGGGGCAGATGGATTGGGTGCATCATGGTGAGCTTGGTTGGATATACATCACATTGTCATGTTCAAACAGCTTTACAAGGGTTTATTAGGGCACAAATAAAAACTCCAAATATTTCTGACATTGCCTAGAGGCAATCATCCAACTGAAAATATATTATTCCAGATCCTTATAGTGACCTTGGGGAGCTAGCTCTCAACTAGCCATAACTGGCTTAGTTTGGGAGACATACCTATTATATGGCAACTGATTAACATAATTAGTTTAATTAGGAGAACTTAGGCAATCATATAACTGAACATTTTTATTTGAAATCATTATAGTCAAGTTAGTGGGGAAGGTTACTTCACATTAGCCGTAACTGGCTTTGCTCGGGGGCCAAAGCAACTCTATTGCAGCTAATTAGCATAATTAATTTAATTAGGTAAAATTAGGTAATTATCTCATTGAAAACAATTTATATGGAATCCTTATTGTCAACTTAGTGGGGATAGGTAGCTTCAAATTAGCCCTAACTGGCCTTGCTCGGGAGATATAGCAACTCTATTGCGGCTCATTAAGCTAATTAATTAAATTGAGTGGTGCTGATGGGTTTTGTACATATATTTTTTCTGCATTTTTATTTCCTCATTAGGTCATATTACATCCAAAAAATACAGTACGACCAGGATCTGAAACAAAAAAATTGTACCCCCTACCTCTACTGGATCGAGAAGAGATCTCCAGCCCTGGCCATGGTATGTCACTTTTCGGCCCGACACCCCCCCCACCGTGACGTAATTTATGAACAGCCCCATATAGGTTTAAGTAAGACAATTTTTTGGGTGCATAGTTAACCATATTATGTTATTTATTCGTCAAATGCTAAGGGGAACTAACTTAATAAGTTAAAAATGAACTAATCTCAATCAGATATGGCCCCAAGGAACACAGGCCCTAGTTGAGACTGTTACGCTCTCCAATCCTCAGAGCTCCCGGCACGATCCCGGTATAGACCCAGTTGATCACGGCAAAGTCCAGGCTGGGCCCAGCATCCGGTCCCGGCTCCGGCACGTCGGGATCAAAAATAGAACCTCTGGTGCTGACCCCGTTGAGCGTTCTCTGCAAAAGACGCCTGCTTACAAGACAGTAAATTTACATTCGAAAAATGTCACAATTGCTCAAGAAGAACCAGACAGCACCCGGGGGGCAGTTACCTACTGAAGAGCTGCTCATTGCGGAGACAATCACCATCGACTGACTCACTGAGCGCTCCAACAGTTTCAGCCGAAGTCCATGTTTCCCATGTATTGCCGCTGCTGGACGGGGACTACCGTCAGAACAGATTGGCTTTTGGTTGCACTGATCCTTTGAATACTTTGAAGGTTTTTTCTTTGTTTTGTGCTTTCAGTTTCTTATTGCCGTTTTCAAAACATAATAGGATGTGCTTGGAGTTTGGTATTTTATTCCAGAACTGAAGTAGTAAACGTCAAGGGGGAACGTCCTTCCAATCTGTGAACCAAAATAGGTCACTTTCATGTGAATCGAAATAAAAACTGTCTGTTGGAACATTGATTCGGCCTTTCTGCCTCCTCTGCTGGTGAACCAAGCCAAATGTCACTAAATATAGTACACCACTGCCATAACACACACCTTTAGCTATGAATTCGCTTCCACCCAGGACCTGAATAATATTTATTCCATCCTGCTTCAAAGCACATACTTTATAACATATGTTGTTTACGTTCCTTACTCGTAAGGAAACCTTATTGAAGCCGAAAAAAAGAGGAAAGAAAAATATTGTCTATAATTTTTTTGTCAACGGCACGCCCTCACCTTAAACAAATTCCACAATTCCATGTGCTTATGCAGATGCATGTTTCCTTAGCAACAAACTTCTAACCCATAGTCTCCGCTGAGCACCACACGCGTGCGTGTCGTCGGTTGGCCGATGTGCCAGTCAGCTAACGGCGGGGCGCCCCGGGCGGCCGATTTTCGCGCGCATGGCGTCACTCTTTAGTTGATTACACATCAATAAATTCAAGAATACAAAATCTAATTGCTGTTATTAAAAGCACAGGTACAAGGCATCATTTTTCTGTAGCTTATTTTAAGATGAATCACTGACCACACTTAGAAAACATGGTTTTAAAAATAAAATACAAATTTTCAAAATGTTAGGAATAATTATTTTTGGAAAACTAAATTCTTGAAGTTGGACAATAGAATGTTAAACGCAATCATGTTTTAAATGAGCATCGATAACGAAGCACTATACAGAAAATGACGATTGTATGCCACCATGATTTGCCAAAAACGCTGATTTTCACGATTTTCAGCTAGCTGTAACTCCAAAACCCGTATTTTGAGAAAAGAAATATTCTCAAATCTGAATTCTACGCCACTGATAACCCTGTGGACGAAGTTGGAACGAAATCCAAGACTATGCTATGTACAATCTAGGTGGTGCCTGGTTGGTTTGTCCTAGAACGCCCCATTACAGTGAATTTTTCTGGATCTTGCTTGTTTCTGGTCCTTGCATAGTTCAAGCATTTAGTGTTTGGTCCCAGCTTTAGTCCTGCTGGGACCAGATTGGGTCCTGGTGCTGGGACCAAAAAGTCCCACCTCTAATACCAATGCTGTTATTGGCCAAATACAGAGGCCAAGCAAAGGTGGACCGAGGCGCTTTAACTAACTGCGCCGCGACGGTGGTATGGTTGCAAGCAGTTAGTCAGTATCTGGAATGGTGTCGTGGGATGTGGACCAATGAAGACCAATGCTTGATTAATTCTGCATATCAGTAGCAGATATTGTTATTAGGGTAGGATATTTTGACCTTTGATTTGCTTAAAATGATAGAAGCTGTTAGAACACGAATCAAAGAAAGCATTTCCTGCTACTGGTTTTGCCTGATCATAGACCTTTGCTTGGCAATGTTTCGTTTCTATTTTTTGTTTTTGTCATATTGCTGCATATGTAAGATTTATATGTGATATTAAACTACAATTTAGATCTGCATGCTTTCAGTATTAGAAGCTTATTCTGTTTATTTTTTGTACTGGCGTTTTATTTGTGTCTCTAGGCCTATTTGGCTTTTATCTTATGTAAATGTTTTCCATATTTTTATTTTTGTTCTGTTGTTTTTTCCCCCGTCTGTTTTGCCTGAATTGAAATCTATCTTGGTTGGGCAGCAAATCGTAAGACGGAGTGACTATATTTTTTTATATTGCTGCATATGTAAGATTTAAACGTGAGATTAAATTTCAATTTAGATCTGCATGCTTTCAGTATTAGAAGCTTATTCTGTTTGTTTTTGTACCGGCGTTTTATTTGTGTCTCTAGGCCTATTTGGCTTTTATCTTATGTTAAATGTTTTCCATATTCTTATTTTTGTTCTGTGGTTCTTTTTATCCCCTGTCTGTTTTGCCTGAATTGAAATATATCTTGGTTGGACAGCATGTTAGGCTCCTTTGATTGGAGTAATTTTCAGGGACTCAAACTTGACCAGGCACATGTATATCTACTCAGGGTCGTTGATAGATCCATACAAGTATGTGTACTTGCTTACAAAGTAAGAACAAGTCGAAATATATGCATGATTCAAGCAGCAATGAGGCTGAAAACCAAGAAAAATCAAGCATGGCCTCCTTACAAACACTTGCAGAGCGAAATCGAAGCAGATTGAATTTTGCTAGATACACTGAACTGAATAAGGAACTCTGTTTGACTACTTGTCAACACTAGAGATGCCAAGTTGCGAGGGATAAGTTGTCTGAAGGACACTGACAAGCCATTTTGACGCCACTTCAACTCTAGGGTAAAGACGAAGTCCAGGGCCTATGCATTGACCTTGGTGTCCTTCAGCATAATGACCCAAGGAAGGCTAACATTCTCATGAATTCGATGTTTACCTGTGACAAGATGAACGATATGCCTATTTTTCAGCAGCGCTGTAAAGCAGAAAGCCTTTGCGACATTGTTATCACCCCACAGATCGTAAGACAGAAACTTCACGAGCTAAAAGCTTCTGGTGCACCAGGTCTGGATAACCTCCACCCAAGCATTCTGCGATGTGCAGCAGATCAGTTTGCGTATCCTCTGGCTACATTGTACCGTAGATCCGTTGAAGAGGGTGTCCTTCCACGCCAGTTGAAGCAAAGTTGGGTGGTTTCCATTTTCAAAAGGGAAGCGAAACAGGACCCTGGAAACTATTGACCTGTGAGCTTAACTTCCATTGCATGTAGGCTACTCGAGTGCCGATGATCGGTAGCCTGGTGGCTTCCTTGGTAGATGTCAATATCCACAGCTGACCGGGGCGTTGGTGCCGCACCAGTCGCGGACCTCTGCTCGGTCACCCCTGACAGCTCGGTCGCGGGGCACAGTGTTTGATGTATATAAACTGAAGCATCACCAGGGGGCTCACTGGCCGCGTAAACGTGAATGACGAGAGGGCTGCCATCAGAGTCAGGGAAGGTGGTGACCGGGTTTCAGCTCGCCCGACACCGGTGCTGCGGTCAAGAACCGCGTGCCAGGTCCGGCTGTACAGCGGGTGGCGCCGCTGACTCCGCGGCCCGGCACACACAGAGCTCCGGGGGTTGTGGTATGAAAATGATGGCTAATAAACGAAGGGATTGGATACCAGAGTGACTGCAGTGCAGCTAACAAAGAGAGGGTAAGGCTAAAGAGTGCGTCAGGAGGATATCGGCAGTAACAACACCTACCTCATCATCTAAAGAGTCATTGGCCTCCAGCGTGATTCCAGGGAGCATCTTCGTGGCACTTTATACACAAATAACTGTCGTCTGGTCGCGATTTATCCGAACGCTGAAGTCTCTGCCTCTACCAAGCAGCATGGCTGATCTTTGTTTACTGAGGGTAGCCCATATTACAGCACGTGGTCGCAATGACAAAATGTGTACCGATGCGACACGGTTTTCTGGCGAGTGGTGCCAACGTTGTGCTGGGATATTACGCTTCTAAGTCTTTATTCTGCATTGACACATATCTGTGTGTTTTAGCCTTGCTGTTTTCTCTTTTTTTACTATACTCCCACATCCGTGACCGTTCTGGTTTTTAAAAATGTCTCGCCGTGGGGCGTTTACAGACACAGGGTCATTGAATCTTGCACTGAAAATACAAGGGTGCTGCTCTTCACCATCACGAATATACTGCTTGTTTTCAGAATTACCGGTTCAAGATTCAGCAAGAATAATTTTGGGAATATAAAAGCTTTTGTAAAATGGGAAACTTGCTTCGCCTTCTTGCTAGAGATGATTGCTGCTCGGTGCAAAAATATGACATTTTCCTGGACTTCGAAAGTAAGTATATGTTTGAAACCGTTGATTACTGAGAGCGATGAGTTGATTCCTATTAAGGTATATTTGTATTTAAAAAGAATTGTGTGCTCCAAGCATCGACGCTACATGTAAATTGCATCTATCTCCTATGCCTAATTTGATATGAGATGAGTCAATATACGCTTGTTTCATATTAGTATTGCTCTCTGACCTCGAATTGTCATGCATGTGGTACCACTCTTTTTCAAACACATGTTCTTGCATTGCTCCAACCAGCTCTACCACAAACTGACCGGCTGCCGCGTGTTTTCCTGCAGACGCCGAGCCGACGGAGAGCGAGCTGCCCACCTGGACGGAGGTGAAGAGGGTGCTGGAGGAGTCCACCCTCATCCTCTCCGAGCTGCAGCAGTACAAAGGTGCCGCCAAGGAGATCCGTGAGGTACGATCTCCGGCCCGACAGACTTGCAGCCTCAGCCGTCTGCTCTCGCGGTGTTTTTCTAACTTGCCGGCTGTGGTGGGATGGTGGCACCTGCTGAGATGAAATGATTTAAAATGGAATTGGAATGGTCGTAGCTGTAGTGCATTTGTTGTCGAACATGATGGTAGGCTTCTTGCTTTTGGTGCACAGTTTGTTGGTTTTATGCCAGAGAGGTGTCCTCAGCTACCTGTAAGAGATGCGTCGAAGAAGTTGTATGAGTACTTCTTGGAGGAATGTTTCTATGATGACCATTATTATGAAGTCATTTTCGTTGTTCTGGCTAAACATTTTGATTTCTTAAAAAGTATCCATTGCATTTTTATCATTATGTATAACGGCTGTATATGGTATCTATATCGACCAGAGCTACACAATCAATCGAGGGTTTATACCAACCAGAATTTTTTCCTGCACAAACCTTGAGCACATTCAAAACTTCCGCGAAAGTCGTAGTCCCCGTCTGTTCGTGATATTCTTCACCCGTTTTTCGCTAATTCAGGTCTCCATTTTGTTAACCACTCAGCCACGGCCCTGTGCCCTGCTCCGCCTACACGTCCCACCCCAGTGATACCGTCGCTGTCGACAGGCCATGTCCAGTCCCTGTGCCCTGCTCCGCCTGCCCGTCCCACCTCAGTGACACCGTCGCTGCCGACAGGCCATATCCAGTCCCTGTGCCCTGCTCCTCCTGTCCGTCCCACCTCAGTGACGCCGTCGCTGTCGACAGGCCATGTCCAGTCCCTGTGCCCTGCTCCGCCTGCCCGTCCCACCTCAGTGACACCGTCGCTGCCGACAGGCCATATCCAGTCCCTGTGCCCTGCTCCTCCTGTCCGTCCCACCTCAGTGACGCCGTCGCTGCCGACAGGCCATATCCAGTCCCTGTGCCCTGCTCCTCCTGTCCGTCCTACCACAGTGATACCGTCGCTGCCGACAGGCCATATCCAGTCCCTGTGCCCTGCTCCTCCTGTCCGTCCCACCTCAGTGACGCCGTCGCTGCCGACAGGCCATATCCAGTCCCTGTGCCCTGCTCCGCCTGCACGTCCCCCCCTCAGTGACACCCTCGCTGTCAACAGGCCATATCCAGTCCCTGTGCCCTGCTCCGCCTGCCCGTCCCCCCTCAGTGACACCGTCGCTGCCGGCAGGCCATGTCCAGTCCCTGTGCCCTGCTCCTCCTGTCCGTCCCACCTCAGTGACACCGTCGCTGTCGACAGGCCATATCCAGTCCCTGTGCCCTGCTCCTCCTGTCCGTCCCACCACAGTGATACCGTCGCTGCCGACAGGCCATATCCAGTCCCTGTGCCCTGCTCCTCCTGCACGTCCCACCCCAGTGACACCGTCGCTGCCGGCAGGCCATGTCCAGTCCCTGTGCCCTGCTCCTCCTGTCCGTCCCACCTCAGTGACGCCGTCGCTGTCGACAGGCCATATCCAGTCCCTGTGCCCTGCTCCTCCTGCCCGTCCCACCACAGTGACACCGTCGCTGCCGACAGGCCATATCCAGTCCCTGTGCCCTGCTCCTCCTGTCCGTCCCACCTCAGTGACACCGTCGCTGCCGGCAGGCCATGTCCAGTCCCTGTGCCCTGCTCCTCCTGCCCGTCCCACCTCAGTGACACCGTCGCTGCCGACAGGCCATATCCAGTCCCTGTGCCCTGCTCCTCCTGTCCGTCCCACCTCAGTGACGCCGTCGCTGCCGACAGGCCATATCCAGTCCCTGTGCCCTGCTCCTCCTGTCCGTCCCACCTCAGTGACACCGTTGCTGCCGACGGGCCATATCCAGTCCCTGTGCCCTGCTCCTCCTGTCCGTCCCACCTCAGTGACGCCGTCGCTGCCGACAGGCCATATCCAGTCCCTGTGCCCTGCTCCGCCTGCCCGTCCCACCTCAGTGACACCGTCGCTGCCGACAGGCCATATCCAGTCCCTGTGCCCTGCTCCTCCTGTCCGTCCCACCACAGTGATACCGTCGCTGTCGACAGGCCATATCCAGTCCCTGTGCCCTGCTCCTCCTGCACGTCCCACCTCAGTGACACCGTCGCTGCCGACAGGCCATATCCAGTCCCTGTGCCCTGCTCCTCCTGTCCGTCCCACCTCAGTGACGCCGTCGCTGCCGACAGGCCATATCCAGTCCCTGTGCCCTGCTCCTCCTGTCCGTCCCACCTCAGTGACACCGTCGCTGTCGGCAGGCCATATCCAGTCCCTGTGCCCTGCTCCGCCTGCCCGTCCCACCTCAGTGACACCGTCGCTGCCGACAGGCCATATCCAGTCCCTGTGCCCTGCTCCTCCTGTCCGTCCCACCTCAGTGACGCCGTCGCTGCCGACAGGCCATATCCAGTCCCTGTGCCCTGCTCCTCCTGTCCGTCCCACCTCAGTGACACCGTCGCTGCCGACAGGCCATATCCAGTCCCTGTGCCCTGCTCCTCCTGTCCGTCCCACCTCAGTGACGCCGTCGCTGCCGACAGGCCATATCCAGTCCCTGTGCCCTGCTCCTCCTGTCCGTCCCACCTCAGTGACGCCGTCGCTGCCGACAGGCCATATCCAGTCCCTGTGCCCTGCTCCGCCTGCACGTCCCACCACAGTGATACCGTCGCTGCCGACAGGCCATATCCAGTCCCTGTGCCCTGCTCCTCCTGCACGTCCCACCCCAGTGACACCGTCGCTGCCGGCAGGCCATGTCCAGTCCCTGTGCCCTGCTCCGCCTTCCCGTCCCACCCCAGTGACACCGTCGCTGTCGACAGGCCATATCCAGTCCCTGTGCCCTGCTCCGCCTGCACGTCCCACCTCAGTGACGCCGTCGCTGTCGACAGGCCATATCCAGTCCCTGTGCCCTGCTCCTCCTGTCCGTCCCACCACAGTGATACCGTCGCTGCCGACAGGCCATATCCAGTCCCTGTGCCCTGCTCCTCCTGCACGTCCCACCCCAGTGACACCGTCGCTGCCGGCAGGCCATGTCCAGTCCCTGTGCCCTGCTCCGCCTGCCCGTCCCACCACAGTGACACCGTCGCTGCCGACAGGCCATGTCCAGTCCCTGTGCCCTGCTCCTCCTGTCCGTCCCACCTCAGTGACACCGTCGCTGCCGGCAGGCCATGTCCAGTCCCTGTGCCCTGCTCCTCCTGTCCGTCCCACCTCAGTGACACCGTCGCTGCCGGCAGGCCATATCCAGTCCCTGTGCCCTGCTCCTCCTGTCCGTCCCACCTCAGTGACACCGTCGCTGCCGGCAGGCCATGTCCAGTCCCTGTGCCCTGCTCCTCCTGTCCGTCCCACCACAGTGACACCGTCGCTGCCGACAGGCCATGTCCAGTCCCTGTGCCCTGCTCCGCCTGGACGTCCCCCCTCAGTGACACCGTCGCTGCCGACAGGCCATATCCAGTCCCTGTGCCCTGCTCCGCCTGCACGTCCCCCTCAGTGACACCGTCGCTGCCGACAGGCCATATCCAGTCCCTGTGCCCTGCTCCTCCTGTCCGTCCCACCACAGTGATACCGTCGCTGTCGACAGGCCATGTCCAGTCCCTGTGCCCTGCTCCTCCTGTCCGTCCCACCACAGTGACACCGTCGCTGCCGACAGGCCATATCCAGTCCCTGTGCCCTGCTCCGCCTGCACGTCCCCCCTCAGTGACACCGTCGCTGCCGACAGGCCATATCCAGTCCCTGTGCCCTGCTCCGCCTGCCCGTCCCACCCCAGTGACACCGTCGCTGCCGACAGGCCATATCCAGTCCCTGTGCCCTGCTCCGCCTGCCCGTCCCACCCCAGTGACACCGTCGCTGCCGACAGGCCATATCCAGTCCCTGTGCCCTGCTCCGCCTGCCCGTCCCCCCTCAGTGACACCGTCGCTGTCGGCAGGCCATATCCAGTCCCTGTGCCCTGCTCCTCCTGTCCGTCCCACCTCAGTGACGCCGTCGCTGCCGACAGGCCATATCCAGTCCCTGTGCCCTGCTCCTCCTGTCCGTCCTACCACAGTGACACCGTCGCTGCCGACAGGCCATATCCAGTCCCTGTGCCCTGCTCCTCCTGTCCGTCCCACCTCAGTGACGCCGTCGCTGCCGACAGGCCATATCCAGTCCCTGTGCCCTGCTCCTCCTGCACGTCCCACCCCAGTGACACCGTCGCTGCCGACAGGCCATATCCAGTCCCTGTGCCCTGCTCCTCCTGTCCGTCCCACCACAGTGACACCGTCGCTGCCGACAGGCCATATCCAGTCCCTGTGCCCTGCTCCGCCTGCCCGTCCTACCACAGTGACACCGTCGCTGCCGACAGGCCATGTCCAGTCCCTGTGCCCTGCTCCTCCTGTCCGTCCCACCACAGTGACACCGTCGCTGCCGACAGGCCATATCCAGTCCCTGTGCCCTGCTCCTCCTGTCCGTCCCACCACAGTGACACCGTCGCTGCCGACAGGCCATATCCAGTCCCTGTGCCCTGCTCCGCCTGCCCGTCCTACCACAGTGACACCGTCGCTGCCGACAGGCCATGTCCAGTCCCTGTGCCCTGCTCCTCCTGCCCGTCCCACCACAGTGACACCGTCGCTGCCGACAGGCCATATCCAGTCCCTGTGCCCTGCTCCTCCTGTCCGTCCCACCACAGTGACACCGTCGCTGTCGACAGGCCATGTCCAGTCCCTGTGCCCTGCTCCTCCTGTCCGTCCCACCACAGTGACGCCGTCGCTGTCGACAGGCCATATCCAGTCCCTGTGCCCTGCTCCTCCTGTCCGTCCCACCACAGTGACACCGTCGCTGTCGACAGGCCATATCCAGTCCCTGTGCCCTGCTCCTCCTGTCCGTCCCACCACAGTGACACCGTCGCTGTCGACAGGCCATATCCAGTCCCTGTGCCCTGCTCCTCCTGTCCGTCCCACCTCAGTGACACCGTCGCTGCCGACAGGCCATATCCAGTCCCTGTGCCCTGCTCCTCCTGTCCGTCCCACCACAGTGATACCGTCGCTGCCGGCAGGCCATGTCCAGTCCCTGTGCCCTGCTCCTCCTGTCCGTCCCACCACAGTGACACCGTCGCTGTCGTTAGGCCATATCCAGTCCTGTGCCATGCTCCTCCTGCACGTGCCCCCTCAGTGACACCGTCGCTGTCGTTAGGCCATATCCAGTCCCTGTGCCCTTCTCCGCCTGCACGTCCCCCCTCAGTGACGCCGTCGCTGTCGACAGGCCATATCCAGTCCCTGTGCCCTGCTTCGCCTGCACGTCCCACCCCAGTGACACCGTCGCTGTCGACAGGCCATATCCAGTCCCTGTGCCCTGCTCCGCCTGCACGTCCCCCTCAGTGACGCCGTCGCTGTCGACAGGCCATATCCAGTCCCTGTGCCCTGCTCCGCCTGCACGTCCCACCTCAGTGACGCCGTCGCTGTCGACAGGCCATATCCAGTCCCTGTGCCCTGCTCCGCCTGCACGTCCCACCCCAGTGACACCGTCGCTGTCGACAGGCCATATCCAGTCCCTGTGCCCTGCTCCGCCTGCACGTCCCACCTCAGTGACGCCGTCGCTGTCGACAGGCCATATCCAGTCCCTGTGCCCTGCTCCGCCTGCACGTCCCACCCCAGTGACACCGTCGCTGTCGACAGGCCATATCCAGTCCCTGTGCCCTGCTCCGCCTGCACGTCCCACCCCAGTGACACCGTCGCTGTCGACAGGCCATGTCCAGTCCCTGTGCCCTGCTCCGCCTGCACGTCCCACCCCAGTGACACCGTCGCTGTCGACAGGCCATATCCAGTCCCTGTGCCCTGCTCCGCCTGCACGTCCCACCTCAGTGACGCCGTCGCTGCCGACAGGCCATGTCCAGTCCCTGTGCCCTGCTCCGCCTGCACGTCCCACCCCAGTGACACCGTCGCTGTCGACAGGCCATATCCAGTCCCTGTGCCCTGCTCCGCCTGCACGTCCCACCCCAGTGACACCGTCGCTGTCGACAGGCCATGTCCAGTCCCTGTGCCCTGCTCCGCCTGCACGTCCCACCCCAGTGACACCGTCGCTGTCGACAGGCCATATCCAGTCCCTGTGCCCTGCTCCGCCTGCACGTCCCACCTCAGTGACGCCGTCGCTGCCGACAGGCCATGTCCAGTCCCTGTGCCCTGCTCCGCCTGCACGTCCCACCCCAGTGACACCGTCGCTGTCGACAGGCCATATCCAGTCCCTGTGCCCTGCTCCGCCTGCACGTCCCACCCCAGTGACACCGTCGCTGTCGACAGGCCATATCCAGTCCCTGTGCCCTGCTCCGCCTGCACGTCCCACCTCAGTGACGCCGTCGCTGTCGACAGGCCATATCCAGTCCCTGTGCCCTGCTCCGCCTGCACGTCCCACCTCAGTGACGCCGTCGCTGTCGACAGGCCATATCCAGCCCCAGCGATGAGAGTCAACAGCGCGCCTGGCAGGCGGTGGTACCGCTGGTCCTGATGCTGAAGCGGTTCTACCTCTTCTCCAGGGAGATCGGTGCGTGCCGGTGTCTCCCCAGACACAGCCCCGACAGAGTTCAGTCACTGTTTCGCCCCCCCCCAGTCATCCTTGAAGCTGTTCTCTACACCTGGATCTAATGCCGTCGAAGACCTTTATAAGTCTTGTTTGGTGTTTTGCTGCAATACGCTTTGAAGCCTTTGTTTTGTCGTAAACTCAGGACACCTAACGTGGTGGTTTGTGTTTCGTGATTAACTTTTACAGTCCCTTTTAGGGATCACTGATAGCACTGCTTTGCTTAAGCCATTCTATTATTGGCAAGCTGCCATCCGACCTCTGTCGGGTTTGCATAAAACTCTGGAATTCTCCTAGAACCAGGTGCTGTGAGGCATTGATGTGCATTCTGCTGCCGGGTAGCGGCCGGTGCTGCTCACGCGCTCCGGTGCGCCGGCAGAGAGGACGGTGCCGCAGATTCTG
Organism: Lepas anatifera; assembly: GCA_034440635.1. Classification (NCBI taxonomy): domain Eukaryota; kingdom Metazoa; phylum Arthropoda; class Thecostraca; family Lepadidae; genus Lepas; species Lepas anatifera. The sequence continues at coordinate 49,660 of JAOTON010000770.1, read as the reverse complement.
TACGAGCTGTGCTCGGGCCCGATGACGCCCTCCCAGCACCTGGAGACCCAGCAGGCGCTAGTCAAACAGTTCGCCGATATCCTGGAGTTCGTGCTCAAGTTCGACGAGATGAAGGTGCGACCAGATAGCCGGTGCCGCTCCGATCTCCCTTGGCCTGTCTGCCGCATGAGCTGATCAATCTAGCATGCGAGGCTTGGAATCTATTGAAGTGTCTGGTATATCTTATCCATGGGCCGACACACCACTGTGGGATAAAAGAGCGAATTTCTTTTACCCTTATGGAACAGTTTTGGCAAAGGAGTTCGTATCCATGATTCCTTTCGGGAGTAACAATATCAATAACACATGCTGATGACTTTTTGTATCTGATGAAGGAAGCTGCTCGGCTGCCGGTAGTGTGGCAACACGCTGATATGCTGCGCCCAGGATTGTGCCAGTTTTGATATGTTATGTATTAGACTTGTTTCAACCTTTCTAGCGGCATGTCCAGCGGCGCCCGCAGCACGTTTCCAACGGATGCCCAGCATCTGCGGCCTTGCAATCGACCTGTTATCCCTGTCAGATGAACACGCCGGCCGTGCAGAACGACTTCAGCTTCTACCGGCGCACGCTGAACAGCCAGCACTACCGACGGCGGCTGGAGCGGCCGGCAGGCGACGACGAGCTGGACAACGACACTGCCAACAGAATGTCACTCTTCTACGCCGACGCCACGCCGATGCTGAAGACGCTGAGTGACGCCACCAGCCGCTTCGTGAAGGAGGTGGGGGATAGAGAGAGAGAGAGAGAGAGAGAGAGAGAGAGAGAGAGAGAGAGAGAGAGAGAGAGAGAGAGAGAGAGAGAGAGAGAGAGAGAGAGAGTGAGAGTGAGAGTGAGAGTGAGAGTGAGAGAGAGAGAGAGGGGGTGGGTGGGTGGGTGGGTGGGTGGGTGGGTGAGTGAGTGAGTGAGTGAGTGAGTGAGTGAGTGAGTGAGTGAGTGAGTGAGTGAGTGAGTGAGTGAGTGAGTGAGTGAGTGAGTGAGTGGGTGAGTGAGTGAGTGAGTGAGTGAGTGAGTGAGTGAGTGAGTGAGTGGGTGGGTGAGAGAGGGTGAGAGAGAGAGAGAGAGACCCCAAAGCCTTAAGCAGAATACTTACCTGAGCATCGAAGCCGGATCAGCAGCGTGGAAACCGAACACGCTTCCCGGACGTCAGTGCATCCCCTTCAGCAAAGCTGATATTTTACCTTTATGACCTCGTTTGACCATGAGGATATTGACAAAAGTCAACGAAAAGTTTGGCTATAATTGATATTTCTACAGCGCCCATAAGACCCGAAATGGACGCCTTCGTAACCCTGCTGTTTTTTTTAGATCTCAGGGAAACCCCCAGAGTGTCAAAGTGTCTGAGCTGAAGCGGGTCCTCTCCAGTGCGGGTGTCAACTTTATTAATGAGCGGATGTCGCGATGTAACCGTTCGAAAGTGACCCAGTGCCCCATTCTGATCGTCAGCACAAGGAGATCCCGGTGGAGAACACTACCGAAACCCTGGGCACCATGGGCAAGGTCTGCCAGCGCATGTTGGAGAACCCGTGAGTGCCCGCCACTGGACTCCTGGTCTGTACTTATCACAGAATATGTGCCTGTGTAGGCAATTTTAGCAAAATGCCGCGCAGGATTCTTAAGATTGAGTGGTGTGACTTAACCCGTGCCCCACCGGGGTTCCGGCGCCACCTTCGCCCCACCGGGGGGCATCGATGGCCCCCCCTCTAACTCCGAAAATATGGGCGTTAGCGCAAATCTGCAAAGTGCAATAGAAAGCTCGCGTGAATTCAGTAAGAAATTACTTCGCATGTTTTAGTGCTCAGGTCAATGGTTTGCCCTCCAGAGGTCAAATTAGGTCAAGATCGGCTATTTTCACTCAAATATGCAATGATTAAGCAAACTGGGCATAACTCTTATGTCATTAGAGCTATTGAGGCCTGGTAAAGTACATTTGATAGCAAATTGCCAGTACTTTTTCCGCTATGTGGAACGTAAAGACCTTCCGCCAGTGGTTTGACCGCCAGAGGTCACCTCGTGACCTAATATGACCTGAGGTCACGAAAGGTCAAAAAGTGACCTTGCCGTATATCAAATGAAAGCCAGTGACAAGACAAACACGATGGTGTTTGTTTCACCTCTCTAGCTCAATTAGGTCAAAAGTTATTGTCAAAATACTGTTTTTGACCTCTGGTGACCTTGGATGACCTTGGAAAAGTCAAAGGGCAAATATGACCCCTGGGATCCGTGAAAGGGTGTCCAAAAACGTTGTTCCGAGCAGTCTGAGTATTTGCAATCATTTTTGTGGCTTTTATATCATGAAATAGCTTTTCCCCATGCTTTTCCAATGGGAGAGGTCGCCTCGTGACCTGACCTCAGGGCACGAAATCGAAAAATCCCGGATATACACCTTGTAGACCCTGGAGGGGTCATGAAGTGTAGGAAGTTTCAAATCGATCGACTTTGAAATGTAGCTCTTACAGAGCTCTAAAGTGAAGTGAGGTGACCTTGGTTGACCTCGTCTGGTGACCTGACCTTGGGTGACCTGGGGTAAAAATTTCAGGGATGATGAGAAAATGATGCAGTGAGAGGTAGAGCCCTCAACCGCGGTGCTGCGCCTCGTCGTTTTTCTGCTATCCCGGAAAAACCTTAGGGGGGCCATCGATGGCCCCCCCGGTGGGGCGAGGGTTAAAACAGGTCGTAACGTCCTTGAGATTGATGGGTTTTAACTCCTCTTATTGCTGAAGAGCGACCCCGTAGCGAAATGCGCCGAAATTAAGACGTTCGAGTTGTCGCATGATGTGGATTACTATGGACCAGATCACAGACATTGCACCTCAGCAGTGCGACTGCGCGCTGCTGGTTACGTTGGATGGTTCTGCTGTCGCCTCTGACTGAGTGTGTGTCGCGCCGTGACCGCCTGTGTGGTGCACTGATCTGGTCTGACTGAGTGTGTTCGCGCCGTGACCGCCTGTGTGGTGCACTGATCTGGTCTGACAGAGTGTGAGTCGCGCCGTGACGGCCTGTGCGGTGCCCTGATCTGGTCTGAATGAGTGTGAGTCGCGCCTGTGCGGTGCCCTGATCTGGCCTCGCGTAGTCTGTGTTGCGCCGTGACCGCCTGTGCGGTGCCCTGATCTGACCTGGCCTGGCTGTGTGTCGCGCCGTGCCCGCCTGTGTGGTGCCCTGATCTGGTGCTGCTGTGGGTGCCAGGGCGCTGATCGCCCGCTTCCGGCGGGAGGAGACGCACCTCTTCATCCTGCGTGTGATGGTGGGACTCATCATCCTGTACGACCACGTACACCCGGCCGGCGCCTTCGTCAAAGGTGGGCCTCCTGGTGCAAGGCCTGCCGCCGTGGCTGTGTGGTCCGGTCCTTACCCCTGGGGAGGTTTTTGAGGAAACACACTTTGGGAAATGTATGGCTAATTAGTGACCAGTGGGGGCGTGCACACTGCACAGCAATGCAGTTCACGCCACGTCTTGCTTATCGGAGAGGTTAAAAGGGAATGGGCCACATTTATGGTGAGATTTGAACTGAGATAGTCCTGTGGTAGTGCATGCTGAGAAATACCTTGTTCTATAATTTATTTGTCCCAAAATTTCCGTTCGCGGAAAAAAGTAGAATTCACCACCTACCGACCCCGTCCTCCCCAGATGTGACGTCATGCTAGTCATGTGTCGGGAGACAGACGTCATGCTCAAGTTCTGCTGCGCGGATCTCTTTAAAACCTACATGCTAGACATTGCTTTAGGTCTGTGATTAGAAATGCAAATAACTTGCTTTATTGAATAGTTTGAAACGTGAAGGATGCTGCAATATATCAAGAAAAGTAGAAATAATTAATTGTCACTTTTACTCCTAATGGTAACTTCGGTTGATTAAAGACGTTTCATTTGTATTTGTATTCATTATCGATGCAACTGAAACAGGTTGAATCTGGCAGAAGGCGTTGCCAGCTAATACGTCCATTTGACGACGCGCTTATTTGGAAACGGAGGAAAGTGAAAAAAACGAAATATCGCCATTTTCAGCAGAAATATGGTCAAATACATTATTTTTAACGCAAATTTCCCTCAAAACCTTCGCAGTCCGGGATGGCACAAGGTGCTACATTCTCTGAAGCAATCGCTCCTGCTGTCGGCCATCGCACGTACAGGTCACAGCTCGATGCCCGCTGAATGATTAGATCAGCCCGCGTAGTCAGTTATTTGTATTTTGTGTTAAAATTATGGCCTTTTCTAAGATCTGCTAAGACCTGCTAAAACTATGTTTTCTGTTTGCACGGCCTCTGGTACAGTATTTATAATTCAGGCATATTTTCATGCATTTCAGTTTAAATTGATTGGTACTATCGTAGCTTTTTGAAGGTGTGTATAAAGTTGCCGGCTGTCCCATCCACGACCTTGATTGATTACCGCACGGTGTGGTGACGCAGCGGCCAGTTTGGACGTCAAGGGATGCATCAAAGTGCTGAAGGACCAGCCGCCGGCCAACTCGGACGCCCTGCTGAACGCGCTCAGGTGGGACGGGGGCGGCAGCGGTGCCGCTGGCCGTGTCTGGCGTGCCTCTGAGCACTGCGGCCGCCAACCAGAGTCCTGGCGCTGCATACTCTTGGCTGCTCTACTGCCCCTCCTCCTTCCCTCACATTGCAGCTGTGTCCACCTTCTGTGGGAAATGGAGTTTCGGCGATTTATTTTATAATGCGCCACATTTCTGTCTGATTGTTTGATGCTCATTCCCGTTATTATGTCTGTTTTTGTTTTGCGGATGCTTCGTTATTGTTTTTTTATTTCTGCGAATGCTTGAAGAAGCGCCTACGCCTATCATGGTTGAGCAGAGCGCTAGCATTTCATTTTAAGCTCTTGTCCAGAACTCTCGAAACCTCATTGTAGCTTTACTGGCAGGCGATTGGAACGCACGAATGCTATCTTGTATCGCATCCGTGACAGCGACAGACAACAACATAGAGACATAGACCGAGAAAGCTGTCAGATTAGAAGCCGCTATGCTTTGACAACGACTTCTGACAATCAGGTGCATTTCGTCAGGTCGTCTTTTACCTCTCCCCCAACTTCGGGTGTGGACGCTATGTAATCTAAGCAGATTTGTGCGCCCGAAACCCCAAATAACCAACTACCTAACAAACAGCTATGGGTGGCATTTTGCAGGTATACAACGAAGCATTTGAACGACGAGAACACGCCTAAGCAGATAAAGACCCTGCTGGCTGTTTAACCGCCCTCTGGCGCTCGCTACCTGAACACGTGACGTCACTGTGACGTCAGACCAACCCGGCAGGCGTCAGTTCAGCCCCAGGTTGCGCGGGTTGTGGCGACGGCCTTTTCGCCTGCTACTGCACGATATGCATGTCCATGCTATTGAAATACTCGATCCTCAATTTTTGTGCGTTGTCAGTTACGACCTGACGCCCCTGCTTGTGTTATTTAGGCGAGTTTTCAGGGCAGTATCACCGAGTGGCGAACTTGTGGACGGCTTGTGTTATCCTTATTGATGTATTTGTGATTTGTTTATAGGCCGGTAAGCATTTTTGTGATCATATCTAGTTATCATTTGCTGTTGTAATGTTAAGTAAGCATGCTGTGTTTTGTAAGCGTAGTTACAACACTAGCCTTGGTTTTATAAATAAATGAACCCAGCGTGTGGTTGTAATGTCGGTATGAGAAATCATGACATTCGCTGCTCAAAATCGTTCGTATTTGAAATGTGGTGTTGTCGTCAGGTACGCACGCTAGCCTTTTATCAACGAGTAATTGTGAATATGGTCGGGAGGCGAGGTGGCTGGAAACCCTGATAATGGCACAAAGAGCTTATGGATAAATAGTTGTGATTTTTTGCCAGGTATTGCGATTTAGGTGCCGGGTCTAGGTTATTTTGGTCTGGTCGTGTCCCTCTTTTTCATTAGAGCGTTAACCTAACCCCAAGTGCTTTATCTCGCTATCTCCGCTCGTGCTTTCTTCTGCGAAGTTTGTGTTGTGTAAGTTACTGACCAGACGCAGACGATGACCAAAGTCCTGCGTCGGATGGACTCTGTTCAGGTACATGGTTTTCCGCAGTGCACTCTTAATTGGTGTTTCGTTTCTTGGGTCAGCAATTTTGTTGAAGATTTTCGAACTGGGCTTTGATATCTGGAATCCTGGTGCAGTGATTTGATTTAATCGTTTAGTCTGGAGGCTGAGTGAGATTGAGGCACATCAGGGCTGAGAACTATTACATCACGTGATTCGAAATTGTGACAGCATCTTCAGCCGTAAAAGCAGAATGACACTTGAAAACTCTAAGATCTCTGAACCCTTTCGCTGACTGAGATCGGGCTCTCGCTTACTTACCCTTTTTTGTGTGTTCTTTATTTCTTACCCAGGATTCTGGATTGATTTACGGTTGGAGCTTGTGAGACTGCGGGTTATTCAGAGAGGTTCCTGACTTGGTAGGTGAAGGAAAATGACCATGTGCACGTGGTAATCGTGGTTGTTCCCTGACTTCAAGACAAAGCGAGGCACCGACTAAATCGTGCCGCAGAATTGTTAATTTGTCATCGGAAGTCGTGAGCGTTTTTCCGAAACGGACGTAAAAGCACAGGGATAATGCCTGTCACAGTGAGTTGCTGAGTCAACAAGGCCATAGGAGTGGACATTGCGAATTTACCTTCGCCCATGACTGGTATTCAGTTTTGTGACCAGTGGGGTTGGAGAAGTGCACGGACTCGTGTTCTAAAACCAAAGCAGAATAAGTGCGAACCTGCCTGTTGGCGACGAGGCCACGGTGTGTTAAAACTTGATGGTATTAGATGTACGTCCGATGTATACAGATGTTGCTGTGGTCATTTCAGTATGTTGGTCCTTTCACAGACGACACGGTTTTTGTACGCACAAATCGTTTTTGTGTTGCGATCATGGATTTTTCGTGGGTCCAGCGTTGACAATCTGATGTTAGTTGCTTGCCGAAAACACCGCATAACGTTGTGTAAACGGTGTGAATTATGCTCTCGCTTTTGGGCACTTGGGCAGGACAAGTGACGTAATCATCCGCCTTGGATGGAGCTCTGAGAACGGTGAGAACCTGCACAAAGCTTTTATGATTCTTTGTGAAACGACCATTATATTACGTTTTACTCAGACCTTGCTGGGTTTCTCGCACCACGGGGAAATCTGGCAGCGCCCGATCCCAATCGTCAGCTGTGGAGTTGCGTGTACGCCGCAAATGCACGCGGTACCATTGTACCATTCGCACGTGAATATACAGTGTACCTGGTATATCTGCCGGCCCACCGCCGCGGTCCATGGCGCAGATCCACAAACAAGTTACGGTTGTGCTTTGTAAATACTGGTCCGGTTTCATACCTATCTGATCGCGCTTGCCGCCGCCTTTGTCCAGTGATGCGCACACACACTACCGCTCAAAGCCGGCCAGCACCGCCGCTGCCCCGGCGGTGTCGCGACTGCCGCGTCCACGCTACTTACAGCCGCCCATCTCTTCCTGCTCAGATCGCCGCCACACCTCGTGTGTAGTCTGTGGAACTGAGATGCGTGGAGTAGGGTGCGCGTCAGGAGGTCAGCGCTGCCCGCGGCGGCCGGGCGCCCGCTCTTTCTTTATGATGATGAGATTCAGCGCCCCAGGCGCCGCTTCATCCAATCGCGAACTAGGACGCGATTCGCTGTGTGCCGCCCTGTTTTGCTCATTGGTTGTTTTTATTCACACTTTCTCTTTTCTGGCGCGTGCGTTTTGCCATTTTATGCTGAAAGGCCGTGTTGTGTCTTGTGCTTGAACTCTTTGGCGAATGTCTGTAAGCTTACCGTCCGGTTCGGCTCTCTGTCTCGACTCAGCTGCATGGGGGAATGTTGTGAAGTTGGTTCCACATCTTGAACTAGGCGTCCGTTTTTAGAAGCTCCGTGTCTGGATTTCCGCTGTCATTCACGCTTCTGTGCTCTGCGACCGGTGGTTGAGTGTTGGTTCAGAGCCGTGGTCAGTAGGCGGGCTTGTCTGTGGACCAGCGGAGCGCGGGTTTCTGTGTGGCGGCAGTGGTGGTTTGGGCCGGGGCTGGGCGAGACGGCCACGGACTCCTGGATCGTGGCTGGGAGCCCCCCAATCCTACCGTCCTGGTACTTCTGCTGGGCTGCGCGCCGTGAACCACCCCCGAACAGCTTGAATTACTGTGACAATCTGTGTGCGTGACAAAAAATGAAAATGCATTTTCACCATATTTCACCCTGGTGGTTTTTGCGTCGAATGGTCGCAGTCGGGAGTTATATTACACGCGCAGTTCGCTCGGTGCACATATGCCGTCGAGGAGATCTCGCTCTGTGACTACCACGAGATGCGGTCGTTAGCTGGACACCATTTAAATGTTCCGTTCAACGGAAGAAAAGCATAAGTCATATTTTTTTCGATTTTGACATTTTGGTACTCATAAAGATAAGTTGTATCTACTGATCAAATGATGTGACAAAGTTCCCTTAATTTTCTTAATTATATCGTATTTTCAATTCAGTTCCAGGGCTCCACTAATGTTAAGCAAAACAGAAAAAACGCTCTCCTGTAAAATACTCCGAATGCGGCATCTTTTCTTCCGTTGGACGGCAGAAATGTCATTGTTGTCTTTTCGACACTTACCCTAGCTCGCGGGAAGGTGGGAATTTCTGGGATACCGGGAAATACAGATGTATGGAAAGATCGCAATGCAACACCTTATTGCAGCCACTGGGTGAGCGCGAGAATATTAAAAAAGATACTCCAGAGTTAATTTTTCATTTGTGACTGGTTTAGGAGTTACAAGTTCACAAATCACGCGGACGGCGGGGGATCTTCGTTCAGAGATGCAGCACATAATCTGATTGACTGTTTTTGTGTGGCGGGGCGCTCCCTCGGCTCTCCACAATTACTTCTCAGAAATCACACCTTCACCAGTTTCCTCATCAAACATTGGTTCACGTTCGACTGGTGTATCTACTGAACGCAAAGGAGACGATGTCATGCGACCGAGTGTCGCAGCAGCCACCTAGCGGTGACCCCGGAAAGCTCGCACGCATCCATATTATGTAAGATCTGCTTAAGAAAGAATATAATACGTATGAGACGCTGACCTGAACTGTAACAACTTTTGGCATGACTCAACAGCTCACATAGCTAAATAAATCAAAGCGCCGTACACTACGCATAGCGAACACACACTCTCGACGTGGCAGTCACGCAAAAGCGTGCATGCGGACGCTTACAAAAGCCGCAGCGGCGAGTCGAAAAATGGCTCCGCGTTGGTCTTATAAAATTCACGCAAAACACTTAAGAAACCATATATAGCAAACCCGAGCTACGCAGTTCTACATTCAGCTACATTGAGATATATAACTGAGAGCCTGAGGGAAACCGGTTGAGGAGGACGACAGGCGGGATGAGCGGGGAAAGACGGCGGTGACAGTGACCGGGGGTAACGGACAGGGCGGCGGGCAGGCAGGGTTCGGACAATGGAGGCAGCAAACGTGCAAGAGGGGGGAGAGAAGCCCGGCGGGCGGGCGTCGGTACAGACTAGATGGCGCCACGGCGACACTGAGACCGCTGCCGGCTCTGAAGCCGAGCCGACCCGTCCGGCGCCCACTGGCGCACCGCACAGAAGGAGAGAGAGCTGGCTGGCTTTGGCAGCGGCTACTTCTGCCAGTAGCCCGACGGTCTCCACCCTGCTTCTACACTCCGCGCACGCTACAGGTCCCGTGGTCTCCACAGGCTTGGTCGGTATATCTCGTACCCCTCAGGTCACGCCCCCGGCGGCGAGGACACTGGCCGCGTCCACCTAACGTAGCAGCGCACCGGCCACCCGGCAATATTTACTCTATCTCGAAAAACACCTATATGTTCGTTGGAGGCGATGCCTCACCGTTCCAGCAGCTCGTGCCCCCGTCTTCTCACTGACTGCCTGTTCCAGCTACCGCCGTATGCACACCAACACAATATGGCTATTGCACAAAACTACCATCGCACCGGCAACGCAAGCATATGAAGCGGCAATATCGCGCTGCCCGGGCCTGGCCCTTTGGGACAGACGCGCACACACGGGCAAACAATTATGACTTCACTTATCAATACTTGCTGCGGCGCGAGCGACGCTGGTCGCGCCGCGCGCCGATATAAGAAATGTAATCACCAAATGATCACCTCTTGACGAAACATGGTCATCAACACAACGAAATCAACACAGTGACGGCCGGTGCAGACGGGTGCACCAGGTGGGGGGTGAGGGGGGGGCGGAACTCACACCCTGGGCAGGGCTGAGATCAGGTAAAGCTTCTCGCCCTCCGGGTTGGTGTAGATGGGGCAGCGCTGGTAGTGGTCCACCAGCTGGTCCAGGGTGTGGAACTTTCGCTGCCCGATGCAATACAGCGCGCCCTTCACCTCCACACGGAAATGTTTGTTGCGACCGGGCGCCTTCAGCGACACGGAGTAGTCGCCCACCTGCGTCGCAAGTGCCGGTCAGGTGAAGGAATATCGAGTGTAGTCAGATGGCGGACCAGACGGTCAGACGGCGGACCAAGAACCACAGTCAGACGGCGGACCCAGAACCACAGTCAGACGGCGGACCCAGAACCACAGTCAGACGGCGGACCGAGAACCACAGTCAGATGGCGGACCGGGAACCGCAGTCAAACGGCGGACCCAGAACCACAGTCAGACAGCAGACCGAGAACCACAGTCAGACGGCGGACCCACAACCAAAACAGTCAGACGGCGGACCGAGAACCACAGTCAGACGGCGGACCGAGAACCACTATCAGAAGGCGGACCGAGAACCCCAGTCAGACGACGGACGGGGAACCACAGTCAGACGACGGACATATAGCGACACAGTCATATGGAGGACCCAGAGCCGTGTCACACAGTCAGACAGTGGACTTGAAGCCACGAAATATAGAATCGATCACCCAAAAAATCATGGTCAAACAAAAACCCCGCACATAGACTTACGAGCACAGAGAACCGGAAATAGGTAGCAGCTCAGATATAGGAATCGCATCACTAGAGCTGATACAGACAACAGCATAAAGTAAAAGTGGAAACGACAATCGTAAACGACAGGGCTCAAGCACAGAAAACGTCATTGAGCAGAGCTACGACACAGGCAGCAGCATACATCAGAACTGGGGCAGACGACGGCAGAGACCGGGCATCAGACACCGCGTACAACAGAGCTCGGACAAAGACAGGACAGACAGCAGGGTTGGGAGAGACGTCAGCACAGATGGGACAGGAAACTGTGTACAACTACGTCGCATTAAGACAGGCCTCGAATACACAAGGTACCAGAAACTAGACGTACTGCGAGCACAAAACAACACGTGGCACGCGGCTGAACCCGGCCTCGCAAAAATCGCAGACACGGACTGCGGGCACTAAACGGCTCACATCACACCCCGAACGCAGAGGCCGGCACCCCATTGCAAAATGACAAACCTGGCTCCAGGCAGTCACCCAGCGTTTCACGTCACCAACCTCAAACCACAAAGACTGGTCAGCTTGTAAGAAGGGCCAGAACACGCAACAGTACATCCCAAGAGACCAAGGTAATGAAGCGCAGGATGCATCCCTGTTCCAAACGCCTCGCAGCGAGAGGCCAGCGCGGTGACCGGAGCCGCGCCGCCGGCGGCCTCACTCACGTTGGTCTCACTGTCGCGGACCAGAAAGTGTCCGTCCTGACCGCGCGCCGCCAGCAGCTGGTCGGCCTGCTGTCGGCTGACGGCGCCGAAGTACCACGGCTTGCCGGCCAGATGCGGCCGCTCGTCCTCGCTCAGCCGCAGCTGCGCCATCTGAGCGGCGGCGCCGGCGCCCGCCGCGTCCTCCCCGGCAGCCCGCGCGCCGCCCGCACCGCCGCTGCCGTTACTCTTGGGCTCTGCGCGGCGCAACACAAGCTGGTGATAAACCAGAGCTCACTGAAGGCACTTACGGACGGGAAGTTCTGGATAAAATCTTAGGTGCGATAGAATCGGGTGCATTTAGTCTCTCGCGAACATAACAAAACAGCGCAGTGTAACCGTAAGCAGAAACTTGCCCGTAGTTTCGCCGTTCCTATTTCACCCATCACTACCTTAACCTCGGTCTTCCCTCCCAGAGACCATCTGCTCAACCCACCACGGGTTACATCTCAAACCGGCAGTTGTACCGTTTCCCCACCCCTTCCCCCCGAGCCAGTCACCACTCCCACCTGAGACCTGCCGGCCCAGCTCCCGGACGTAGTTGCGCGGGATCAGGCCGGTGGTGCCCTGGTTGTTGCGCGCCATCAGCCACTCGGGGTCGTTGGCCGGCCGGTCCAGCACCTGCAGACAGGAGGCGGCACCGGCTCACCAACTCAGCAGCCAGAGGAAGCTGGCCGTCTGTCTCATCTCCCGTCACTAAAGACCGGGGATCTGAGCCAGGCATTTGACAAGGCGCGGCCAGACAAAAGGTACACAAAAATGCTGCGCGAAAGCACAGTCTTGCGCCCAATTTGAGCTCAAAAGGCTGCTGCGCTCTCAGTCATTATCTGCTGTATGATGATAAGGAGCACACTAAGCAAATGCTGTCTGCACAATGTGCCAAGCCAATACCTATCACACACTGAATTTAAACTATTTATTTTCTTCGGGAGCTGAACATTGCGGATTAAGTTGGGTCTTAAGACGTAGCATGCGGCACGTGCGCACATTTTACGCCTAATGTTCAGGGCTCATCGCGCGCATGGAGTCAGACCGTTTCACGACCTGATAAATCCCACACAAAGCACAAAGAGGAGGTTTCACCTTTTCGGCTTCGCAGAGGATTCCTAATCTAATTCCAGCATTTGTAGTGCTAAGGTCAATGAGGTTACAAGTGGGCTCACCTATAGTAACTATAGGTGGGCCCACTTGTAACCTCATTGACCTTTATCACACCATGAATAATAAGTTGTTTCACACCTCTGTACCGGCCAGAAATTCCAGTGCCTCACCTCCAGTCTGTCGTTCTTCTGGAAGCTGAGCTCCTGCGGCTGGGTGGCCTGGAAGGTATAGAGCGCCAGCACCACGTCCAGCACGTTCTCCGCCATGGTGTAGAGATGCAGCGCGTCATCCTGCTCCTCCTCCTGTGTGTAGTTACTGGGAAACCAGCCCACCTGGCGGGGAGGGGCCGGGTCACAAGACAGGGAACGGACCTGACGGGGAGAGGCCGGGTTCCAAAAACTATTGGGAAAAGGTCAAAAAAGGAAGGACTGACGGAAGAGGCCGTTTCAAACACAGGAACGGAAATGAGAGACAGGGTCACAGCACAGGGAACGGACCTGACGGGAAGAGGCCAGGTTAGAGAACATGGAACAGATCTGATAGGGAAAGGCATCGGCACACAGCAGGGGACACCGAACAGGGACGTGGTCCCAACACTAACAAATAACCACTGGATGGAAGGCCCAGTCACAACACAGGGAACCGATCTGATGGGGAAAGGTCAGGTCAAAGAACAAGGAACACCCATTTGACGTGGAGTTGGGCAGTCTCAATATCACGAGTAATCCATGTTGTTGGGACAGGCCGAGTCACTGCAGTGAAATAAAATGCTGCCTTTTGTGAAGAGTCGGTAAACAGTTCAAATCATCATTATGCGAGAATGAATAGATAAGTCTTCAGCAATTACAAAGTAAGGGACGAATCGCCACCAAGCTAGTCAGGAGCAAGCAAAATTCACAACTTCAACCGAACAAATGTAGTGACAATTGGTGAGGATGAAACTCGCTTTAAAATTGGTAACTAAAACACAGTAATTCGAAAGCTAAAAAACAGTGAATTTTCATCCATCATTCCCTCCCTCCTACGACATAATGCATGATACCAGATCGATGTACCCAGACAACCAAACCACATCGGCTACGTGACCACCCAGTCAGCAACTCGCCCTCCTCTCAGAAGCCTGGACACGCTACTGGCACATCACCACCGCGTCGGACGCCACTGACCTGTGTTCCGCACTGCCCCTTCCACCAGCCGTCATTGGACTTCTCCAGGATAAGCACCTTGGCACCTTTGGTTAGGGAGAGCTCGTCCCGCTGCTGGGCCTGTGGGGGAATTCAGTCAGAAGAGCCCAAAAATAGATCTCGCATACACTTGGAATTTAATGTCCAGTCTCGCACAACTGTTTTACATAGAAACTTACTTCGTAGCCCTACGGCAAAAATGGTATGCCTCCGACCGTGGACAAATACGGACGTACAGGGTATTTTCCGGCATGGGACTAACGGTACTATACCTTTCATTCAAGCTATACGAGGACCTCGTCAATTATCCTTAGCTTTGCCTCCAGAAACCTGAGGTCATCTAACCCGAACTAGGACATTTTGTGTAAGCTCCGATTTCATCCACAGCTTTCGCTAGCGCCGTCTGTGAGTCATTTCCGTACGCTGACATAGGGCATCTCCGCTGCAGATAAGACGATTACGGCCACTACTGTGTCACGCCTTATCACAAACAGGCCGGAAAACCAGGAAATTTCCGAAGCGTCAACGGCACAGCGGAGGCAACGACTCATAGTATCTTATCACTTTGCCATAAAATAATATCGTAGAAGTGACGCTCAGCTTATAAAGTGAAAGGGTTTAACAAGCACGTATTTGACATATTTGAGGCACTAGGATAGGCCCGTAGCTCCCTCCCTTCGGTCTAGATTATAAACAGCCACTGGTCTATAATACTTGGTCATCTCTTTGTGCCTGTTGACAGATATTCAGTCACGCCGTTGGATAGAGGCAAAATCTGTTATCCCACTAACCTGCTTGCAACCGCAACCAACAGTGGTGGCGCTTGTCGCTCATGACAGCCTAGGACCATTCGCTATTGTAGATATAGGCATGTTTGTATAAAGGTAGACACGCAGTTAGACAGTAATATTGATCTTATTTGGAAGAACAGTCCAATATGCATAGGTCAAATATGTACATTAAACAAGTAAAATAAATAGAGGGGAAATATGTCAAATACGTGCTGGTGTTAAACCCTTTCAACTTTTATAAGCTGAGCGTCGCTTTTTCTACGATATTATTTTATGGGCAAAGGGGTGGAGGTAGCACAGCACATACTGGGATGAGATCTTCATTCACTGTGAATGAAGTTCGTTAACACGCGCCCCGCTGGGGGGACGGCGAAATTCGCCCCCGCCCCTCCTGGTTTTCCCCAGATAGCTAAAAACGAAGAGATGCAGAGCAACGAAACTTACCGTACCTTATCCCTGGTCAATTTTACACATCTGAAAAAATTGTTTAGTTAAGGTCATGTCAGGTCAAAGGAGCTATCCAGGGTCAAGTGACCCGACCTCAAAACTTTAAATCACGAGTTTGAAGCAGCGCCCAGGGAACATTAGCGAACCGATCAGTTTGAAACTTCCACTATATGATAAGGCCATTAGGGTCTACAAATATACTATCTCGGAATTTTGATATTGTTGACCTAAGGTGGGGTCAATTTTTGGTCACGCCATTATAAGTCTATGGTGAAAAATATAATGGGTTCGTTTTCATTAAATACTGGATAGATAAAGCTGAAAATCCTCAAACCGTCTATTCTTACCAGGATCTTGACCATAAAGTTAAGTTTTTGAGCATCTGACCTCTCACAGGTCATATCAGGTCACAGGAGCAGAGTGTGATTGTTTTGCCAATAACGTCTCACTGAATTGAGATAAAGTTCCCATTTTGCTTGCATTGTGCTTATATTGTCACGGAGAGTCTATTGATATGCAACATGACCATACCAGGTCACTTTGTGACCCTAACCTAGCTCGAGGTCAGGCCATTTTGACTATTTGACCTAGCAAGGTCATATTATACATCATTCGATTCGCCGCGATGAGAAGAATCCAATGATGCATAAATATTTGCCTCTAGCTACCCTGAGGGCAGATCTAGAGTGGGAAACGTACACTGCTCTGTTGTAAGCCTATGGAGCCTTCTTTGACCTATGCTGACCTCAATATTGACCTGACAAAAAATTATTCGTATGAAATCTTTTCGTCTTGTCAAGAGCTTTCGAACGCCGCCCATAATTTTCATTTAGCTTTCGTGGGGAACGAGATACGGAGGGGCGAAAAACGCCCCCAGCGGGGCGCGTCATGCAAGGGACCCCAGCGGGGCGCGTGTTAACCATCCTCCCTGAAATCCATGCAGTAAAGCCTGGGCCCAGTACCCCTTCAAACTCCGGTTCTGGAGTCGCCAGTGACGGTAACCAGCCACCTACCCGCTTTTCCTTTCAATGGAGGTAATTTGCGCATTAATGTTAAAAATTTCCTCTTTTGGGTAAGAGCTTATTGACTGGCAAAATATTTTCGAACGATCATTTATCACCATCAGCTGGTGCTGTACAGTGGGTCAAATACTGTGGTCATTCTGCGTGTGTCGAATTCAGCTAAAAACCTTCCCTTTGACTACGGAGTAAAAATGATCTGCAGATCACTTAAACAAGGTCAGGAATCATCATTAGCAAGTCCACGAAGAGAATCACTACTTTCACACTGAGGATAACGTCCTATCCCCATCGCCATTAATTAATCACGAAAGTGACCAAGTTGAATACAAATTGATATGAACGTCAGATGCTGCAGGGCACGAGTCCATTCCGAGTGACAGTGCAGGCTTTTAGTTATCTAGCCATCGCCTGGCACGGTAGATCCAACAGAGAACAACTCCCCACTGCACGGACCAATAGCCTCGTTCGTTCCGATGTCGTTATTAAAGGCGTCCAACCACAGAACACACGTAAAATCCGCCACGGTGCTGAACACATTTCCAATTATCTGATCACGCTCAGTTAACGATCGGCGCTGCGGCCCTGGATTAACAGTAATGGAAATCGATGGCTCATTGGACCGGCTATAAAAACAGTCCATTTGCTGTAAATCTCGTCTTGCTGACTTCGAGTTCATTTACGGTTCCTCGAAATACAAACAATATTTCTATATTTGAAAGTGGTTTGGCAGTGCCCAAAGAGTCCCATGGAAGCCCACCACGGGCAACTAGCCAAAGCAGGGACGTGGCATCCCTCTGGACACAGCAGGATTATGACAGCCTGTACGGTCAGGGTACAGCTGAGAGGTCGAAAGTTCAGACAACTAAAATCCATCCAGCACACAAATATGGGGCAGAGGACGAGCCTCTTACGATCTAACAAATACCTAGTAACACGGAAACAGGACAAAGAGAAAAACATCATGCCAAAGATACTTTCGGGAATGGAAAAGGAATCAACAAAGTTAAAGCAATCTTAACTAGCATACCAGCTAAGGAAGTAACCACATAAGCAAGCAAAGATATTCTGGAACGGACCCCACCCTATGCCACTTTCCAATCACCCTGAAGCAGCAGTCGCGATCTAGCACTTCCCATCACAGGAGACCGCCTGCACCGGGCGCCGACGGCTGAGGGGCGTGGCTGGGCGGCGCCGGCGTGCACTGACCTGGTAGCCGTACTTGACGAGGGCGACGCCGAGGGCGGCGGCAGGGTCAGCCAGACCTCCTGCCGGCTGCTCCGACGGCTGTCGGTGTGGCGACGGCGTGGCCGGCTGACTCTCCCCACCACCGCCTCGCGAGCTGCCGCTCTTCTTCACTCGCTTCTTGATGCTGCCAACACAGGGACAGAGGTGCGGGGTCAAGGCAGGGCGAGGGAGTAGAAAGCCAACATGGCGGGTGCGTCTGTTTCCAGCACCAGAGGGTTTCCAAGCAGCATTCGTGTGAGTACATGTACTATGTAGGCACTATCCAACACGTTCTGGAAAATACTACCCAGGCGAAAAAAATTAAAAAGACTATCTTTAATATTAATTTGGACATGAAAAGAACCATGACGTTAAAAATGAGATACGGAATGCGGTTGAATTCCGATAGCTTTCTAGCAACAATTTTTCCCCGTAGTCAAAGTCCGCATCAACACCGAGTCTATTCAGGCTCCGGGCTTTATTGCAGTCATTTTTAGCAAAATAAGTATATCTAAGGCTACAAGGCTTTAACTTTGGGTTGCAAGGATGTTGCAGGATAATTTGGGAGTACTAAGTTGGGAGTTCTGTCCCGATATCTTATCTAGAAAATATCCGGGAGCATCTTTCCGGTAGAAATAACGGTCAGAGTTAGCCCCGGAGTCGGAAACCGACTGAAGAGTACTTAATCAATTAAATAGTCTAAAATTTGCTATTTTTAATACAATAAATCTAATTTGGGATGTTAAAATTCAAGTTTTTAGATGTAAAAATATCGTGGGATCCCAATGGTATGGGCCCCTATTTACATCAATAGTTTTAACACAATGGTTGACATTTCTCCTGATAAACCGCTCTCGCTACTCAGCTGTTTACTACCCGGTGACTTCTCCCCATGTTTCCACCTGTACGACCCCAGCGGTATTCTCACTCCTATAACCCTGGCACTCGAATTACCAGGTTCAGCCCACTCCCCACCACCAGCGCCGACCTGTCGAATATAGAGGGCTTCTCCTTTTTGACGTAGTTGCTGGGCACGTAGCCGCACTGCTGTCGTCCGTTCATGACGCGCCACCAGTGCTTGCTGTCGTCCAGCAGCAGCAGCCGCTCCGTCTTCCGCAGGCTCAGCTCGTGCGTGCCTTGCGCCTCATAGTCGTACTTGGCCGTTACCCAGCACTCCTCAGCACCCATCTTTTGGTCTGCCGGCAAAGACCGTCAGTCGTCACACTGCCGTGTCCAGCTTGAGAGAGGTGTGCACACTTTTGAGGGCCTTTAGGACAATAATTTCTAATACTTTCCAAATCAAAATCTGTTTGAGGTGGAGCGATAACTAAAGGGAAGGGCACATTTTTGCAACAAAATGTGGGAGATTATCAGTTCGTTGCATAATTTTCATCTAATGCTTATATTTACCCAGATTGAAATTCGTTACTCTCCACAACAATTGAAATTTGGTGGAATTTTCATGCTAGCAATATTCTCATCACATGATATTGAGGTCATGATAGGTCGAGAATGTGCCAGGTTAGAAAACAGATTCTGGGCTCTAGAACCTGACAGTTGTGCTGGAATCAATTTTTAGGCACCATTTGCTTCCTCTGGTTATGCCGAATCGAATGGTGTATAATACGACTATACTAGGTCAAAATATACCAATGACCCAAAGCCAGGTCAAGGTCACCATCTGACCTAGCATAGTCATTACACAAATTAATCTACTCGAAACAATAATCCAAACGTAATAGTATCAAAGCAAAAGCTTTATCATCATTTTCTGCAAAATGTTTTACCCAAGTCTGAAAAACTGCTTAAGTAGTCCCAGATGATCTATCAAAGGTCAAAGGTCCCAGCTAGCAACATGAACCTGGAAAGGGGCCTACGATAGTACGATTTTGAGAATACGAAGATATTCCAAGTGATATCTACACAAATAGGGCCATTTTCGCCTAATGCTCGTTTTCCCCGTGCATTATCCCCCTTTAGTTTTTCCGTTTTATATTCTTACCTATTCGCCCTAGTCCCCTATAACCAATTTAAATTTATTAATGGTCACCCTTCCCCGTTTTTACAGCCCGAGGGGGTTTTCAAACACCCCCTCTCCCCACCGGGGTAACAGTCAAAATAGGAGACGCCCGTCACCGGCGCACGAGCTCAGCGTAATCATTCCTCAATTCTACGCACTGGCCAAACACAATTTGGGATGCTTGGTTCCAATTCAGCTCGCACCGAAACCTAACTGTTCACCCCACTAGGCCCGAATTTTAACACACCATCATGACACCATCACATATACATATAACGTTACAAGTGACAAACCAGGGCTATTTTGGATGGGCTACCACATATCACTTTATTTAAATCTTATGTTAGAATTATGGTTCTATGAGTATAGATACCAATTTTTTCTGGTAAGCTCACACACATATTGGAACTAATGACATGCTACAGCAAAGGAGATACCAGAGACATGGTAATACATCACATGGAACACCAGAATTACCTATGAAAACGTTACCCAAAAAACAGCGGCAGATCTACACAACAGGTTGTTTTGGGTAGGTGAGGGAGAGATGGGAATACGGCCATAAATTTATGAGGTGTATTTTAAGCGGGCAAATCTGAGCTGTGAGAGGGGGAGGAAAATGCCTTTTTCATCATGCCTTGATCCATGTCTGATTGGCATTGTACACCCATACTCCACAGAGTAGGCAGCCACAAGTGCTCCTGGAACCCCACCACCACGGAGAAAAAGAAAATAAGAAGATACATATTAACAGGATGTGTTTCATCTTGGTGGCAAGGCACAACTCACTGTCCCAGTTCCTGGACATACCCAAAATAGAAAAAAAACGTAGAAGCTGAAAGAAAAAGGCTTCTTTTATTGAGAAATAATAAGGAAAAGTATAATTGTGAATTGTAAAGATAATCGCTTGTGGCCGTTCTCGATTGGCCGGTTTGACTTGCTTGTGAGCCCTCCTGATGGGAGCCACCTGATGGATGTTGTTTGTCGAGACATTATCAGGTAGGGCAATGGTCTTCTTCTCTTCTATCAAACCGATGTCTCCATGCTCGCTCTTTTCTGGTCTATCTTTCCTTCTACATTGTAAAAAACCGAATACAAATGAGTTTGAAAAATAATGGACATTGGTAGGTGAGAGTCAGTGTACTTTTCTAAGAATTGATCAGTCACAAAATGATACAAACACGACGAAAACTAACAGTTTCACATATGGGAGGAGAAAACCTTGAAAATGTCATGGAAAAGATATTAAGACTGACTAAAATTAGCAATCAAATGACAACATACTATTTTCCACATATAAATAATGCATACCAAACAGAAAACATCAAACGAGGGTAGAGCAGATTCATACCGTAATATACTGCTTCATATAATATTTTTGTGCGTATTTTTATGTGTAAACATAATCCTGCCACAGAATGGTTCATTTTGACATTCCTTTCCTAAGAATGATCCTACCAACTACGATACATTTGTTGACACTCTCCTTAAAACTATATAATCCTTTCCATGATATAAAAAGGATGCACGCCCAACACTGATGGCCGCGAAAAAAGCTCCCTTAGACCAGACACAAAAAAAACACAAGGGAGACTTAACCTTCTGATGATACAAAGACACTAAGAGCCTTGAAGATGATGGGTCTACAGACTAATGAAATTAGGCAAAGAAAGGAAGAAAAGTTAACCTATATTGGGCTTTAATTTAACTAATCCACGCCTCGCCTCGTGGATCTGTCTGCCGGAGGTCTTTGGAGGCACTATTTTCTTGTGTCATCCTACTGTTTTTAATCCATGTCTATTTTAACCACGCTTGTGTATGTGCCAGATGCTTGTTTTTTAGTGTGCATATACATGTATGGAAGTAATTGTATAGGCACTGACTATGTGAGACATTATTTGAAAGAAAAATCAAATTTTGTTTGGCCTCCTCAAAATAGCTCGAAAAACCCTAAAACAATTACTTATCGCATGAAATTTGATAATCTTTCGTTCTCGGAACGTCTTCAGATCGATATTAATGAAATGATGGTAGCCAGCAATATCTCAGTTCCAGTTACAAAATTCACAGTCATGAGCAAACAAAAAACTTACACGCGATTGGGTTCCAACCAAACTCCCAGTATCGATTGAGATGCAACAAGCATTGTCGTCTAAAAGCTACATGGTAGGGATGTACCAGAAAGTGTTAATTTATCCAGATATGACTTTAGTTTCCGGATATGAATAAATTCTGTTATTTTTCAATCTTTTGGCTTTTCTAAAATCTGTACAGATTGGGGTTGTTCAGGAAGTGTCATGCTGCTATATTCCTGAGAGAAATGGTCGCTGAAAGGTGTTTCTGGTGTTGGATTTAGAGCATCATGTCTATGCTTGATGAATCTCAGTCGAACTGGTCGCTTGGCTTCTCCCACATATTGACCAGTAGGCCAAACAAAACTCTATATTTCTTTAGTATTGGCATTCCATGGAATTGATAGTGAAATTAGATGAACAACAGCAATTTACCCACTCTGGATACCTAAAGTCCCATAGGAAAAGTGATTCAAACATAAAGCAAATTCTGTCACCTTATCCTTTCATAGATATTCATTTAGGAATACTCCACCATGCAATTGTAAGATTGAGGTGGCCTGATTTCACTAGAGGTAGATGATAGGTATACTTCCATTGCAATTGCTATGTGAAGGATAACAATTACATCAATGCAAACTTAACCTGTTTATTATACACCTGCTAGATGCAAAGTGCCTATTGCCTACTTGAATTAAATGACTGGTATGTTCAAAATATATATATAAGAACATATTAAAACAGTGCATAGCATATAAGTGAAAAATATATACTGTTTGGATGGAAAACTATGCCATTTCATGACTTTAATTCTGGTTTGCACCCCTTTTGTACCTTTCAACCCTGGTCAGCACTCTTGCAAATATCAAAAGGACTGACTGTGATACCTCTAGAGGAGAGGAATGCTCCACCCATTATATGCCTTGCATGGGTCTACCCATTGCTTTGAGTGTACCCTCATGCTGCTGTGTGGGGTGTGGTGCTTTTTAGATTTCAGGGAGGGTGGATTAAGAACTGGCACCTGGTTCTGTGTACTTGATCAATGTTTTTTACTGTGAAACTGTGAAATACATGTGTATGGACTTAAAAACAGAAGATGGAGTAAAGGCTGCTGCCTTCACTCCATCATCTGCTTTTCCTTTTGATCTTTGCAAGAGTGCTGACCCTGTATGTTATAGGACCGAGCTGATTCATAACTGGTTATCTATCTTAATGCCTTAATACAGGCTCAAATTCAATGATAAAAGCATGATCAGGGTCAGATTGTGGATACATGAATTTCAGCAAGTGTTATTTCCCCAACACTCTACATTCTACACTCTATTACACTACTTACACTCTACACACTACCATACTACTACTCTACACTCTATCACACTACACTCTACTACACTCATACTGCACTACCAACACTCTACACTCTAACACAGTTGTGCAGCAGTGCTGAGGAATAGGTAGAATTTGATAGTCTCAATGTTTCCAAAATCTGAACCAATCCACAGTCCAATCCTGATCACACTTCTGACATGCAAACTAATCCATAGACTTAGTTTCGATAGCCTAAATGATTCAGGTCCCAAGAAAAATTTCAATCACTCTTTTGGTGGAGCTAAGGAGAAAATACTACTAACAATAGGTAGTTGAGAAGATGCATCAAATAAAAAATAGAATAGTGGGGAGTGGTACAGCCAGCTAACATAAGTAAAACTAATATAATTTGGATGCTGATGGACAAATTTTCTGGCCTGGCTGCATGGGTAAGGAAGGGCACTCCTGCCTCCCTGTTAAATGGGAAGTGGGCTTTAAAAAAAGTGTATCCAGATACAATTATGACCCTAACACAGCTTTTGGAAATGTAAAACACCAGCCTGCAAAGTAGGGCAGCAGGCCACACAAGTCGCACCAGCCATCTAAAATTCTCACACCGCCAGCCACCAAAAATTCACACCAACCTGCCATATACCACGGAGAAAAACACACTCATTCCTACCCACACAATGCAATGCTACCTTTCTTATTAGTTAGTTAGTTGAGGATTTTTTATAAGGCCCCTCCTATGTCTTATAGCCATTTAGCCATTATTTGTTTGGTTTTCAGTGTCACCTTCCTCACACCAGTCTCACAAATTCGCACCAGGTTGATAAAATTCACACCACTCGCTCCTGTCTCCAAGGGCACTCACACTGACAAGATCTCGTCAAAAATGCCATACCTTGCACACTGGGGAAAACAGAGATTCAATCACTTCTCCTGGGTCTGTACACAAAAATATATGGTAGTATTTAGCAGCAGGATAGTAAATATTCTCCTTACAGTGCAGAGGGAAAAGGAATGGAAACTACAGAAGGCAAAATTTTATTTCCAAATCTGAGTCACAGAAAAGAGAAGGGAGTCAAAGAAAACATTACTGGTGCACTGCAAACGAAGAGAAAGTTGAGACTGACAACTGTTACACCCATTACAGCTGTCCTCATCAAAGTCAGTGTCAAGGAAACCCCAATCACTGTATCCAGATTCTATTTCATCCTTATTGCCCCTTGCCCATGGACACTGAGCCAGTGATCGGGATAGGACTGCTGACAGGACACATTCAGGAGTCATTGAATCCATCAACTATTTTTTCCCAGCACTTTAGCATGGACGATGCTATAGGGTGTGCTGGGAAAATAGCTTACAATTTACTTGATTGGCAATTCAATCCAGATCAAATATTGACTATGAAACCTAGGTCATTGATCAAAGCCAGAACTGTTCCATGAATTGAACTTTGGTGAGCTATAAGGACAAAAAAGCACAACACACTCACTGTGTTTTAGACTTGACATTCCCCAATGCCAGCTTATTAAAGCCTTCTTCTTGCACAAGTGAAAGAAACAATGTAAAATTCAAGTTACCAGGATATCCACAATGCTTGCAGAATTTAAACGAATTTCAATCCTGAAACTAAATCAGGGCAACAAGGCCACATAAATAGCCCAATGGTTCACGCAAATATGTTGTAGTCCCAGTTCAAGCTTGGTACACTCCTCACGGTCCCAGAGGGCCTTCCATAACCACGAGAGATATCTTCGCTTATGTCCAGCAAATAAAGCACTGAGAGCAGGGAAGAACTCATTCCATCACTTCTGCGAGTTTTGGCGCAAATTAACTAGGTCCCTTCTTAATTAGATTACCTAGAAAATGGGATTTAATTACTCAAAACGCAGCCACACAACACACCTTACTCATGGGTCTTTTGGATTTTTTAGAGAATGGGATGGGCACTGAGGCCAGATTTGGAATGGCTTGATCGCAAAAAAAGAAATCCCTAGAAACACTCTAAAAACAGAGGCTTTACTTCAGCTTGCTGTTCTTTCTCTTGGACTACCAAGCGTCCACCGCCACCACTGAATGATTATTTAATTTGTGGTGGTTTGATGTGATTCTGCGGGGTTGTTGTTTCATAAGTTATTGAACGGGGAACCATTGGGCTGGTAAGTAATTAATTGCATTGGTGTTATTCTTCTAAATATAAAATACACATGGCCTAAACAAACCTACACCACCTCAACCTAGGTAGGTATCCACTTTTAACTTCCTCCCCCTCTGCACCATAACCTATACTTGATCCTGCACCAGGTAAGTAAACCTATGTATGCAGACATCACATCATATGTTCTGACAATTATTAAGAAGTCATTCACAGCCATCAACACTTGATGCCATACAAAACTCTTGTTTGACCTGTCCTTGAGTATGGTCATCAGGGGTGTGGATTTCCAGAAATGATTGAGGGTGACCAAATCTGAAAAAAATACCAATAGTCATCCCGCAAAAAACTGAAAGTATTGTATAATCTTTTTTGGACCTCACACAGTCTGCTGAAGCAAATAGAACCTGTTGTTAAAAGTCCTGAAAATGATTAACAATTAAATTTAAAGGAACTTTTAACACTAATTCAACATTGCATTGTTGGTACCTGGGCAGTTCCAAAAAGGTATAAATCCACATCCCTGGCAGTCATTCTATGTTGATATGGGGCCCATCAACCTGGAAGATCAGCACACAGTAGCATAAGGGCAGACATGCCACACAACTAATTCCTTCTGCTTCGCTCTTTCCATAGCCCCTGCATTTAGAACTTTTAAGCATGTACTAGCATAAATTTGGATTGCTTGTTGTCATTGTCACAAATACATGTATGAGTCTAATTGACCAGGACCCAATACAGTTGTGTGCTGTAGAGAACCAGTCACACACAAGGGGCCACACATGGAATCTGGCTAATCCACCAGCTGTGACTAGAGTCATTTGAAAATGTATTGGTGTCTGGAGTTGTGTCAGATTAGAATGCACCACTAGCAAGGTTCATTGATTATTGTTTCATGAACAAGCTCAAAACACAGTTGGACACACTGGGTCCAGTCTAGGTATGATGTACCACTACAAGACTAAGTCTAGTCCACCAGGTAAGAGTTTGATGCCATATGACTCTGCATGTCTATTAGCTTTTAAAACTGCTAACTGTATAGTATAGCTAGGAGAATAGCACTGCCTACACTAACCTCCTATCTAATGATGTTGTCTGACTGACCATTTAAACTCCACCTTGCAGCATGTGTGAAGCCTGGAAGGCTATAATATTTCTGGGGTTTTACATTGGTTCAAGGCCTCTAAATGAGGCAGACGTAGACAGGGTCCCCCTCACCATAATAATATGAAAGTGGAACAAGGCCCCAGTATTCAAAGAACAGCCTAACATATTGGCCATCCCAATCAGATGTTTGGGACAGCTGAAGCCCTGTCAGAAAGTCTAGATCTTGCGTCGGTACCGCCGTTAAACACACACCTCATTGATCCGTGAAAGGTCCTCGGGCGGCCAAGACTGCATTTTGGGCCGCGCGAGGCGCCAGGGGTTATATGAGAGTAAGAAAATGGGGTATCTTGGAAGGAGTCACTCCAGAATAGCGAGCCTCCAGCGACCTGCACGGCCGCAGGGGGCCACAGCTACTGCGGAGACACCGCGGCAGACCAGCAGCGCCGCCAGAGGATCCGTGACTCCCACCAGCCGCGAGTCGCGGAGCTGAGAGTCGGGGGCGTGATCTGAACCGGGAGCGGGCGCCAATTCTTACCATGTGAACCATGAGATTGTGGCTCATCAGATGTGACACATTTTTTCCTCCCCTCCCCCAGGAAAAATAGAAAACTACTTAGAAACTTAGCAAACAGTCAATTATTGTGACCTACTGTTTGTATTAACAGAAAAGCTCGACATTGTGACGAACAAGGAGACCTCGACGGCCGCCGACTGTATCATTGGTGCGTGAGATGGCTGTACCTTACAATACTTAGTGTACTTTAGTAATTATTGCTTTTGAATCGACAGAATACTGATTCTTATCAGCAGAGAAGCACCTCTTGCCAGAAGACGACTAGCGTGCCGTGCGGCGGTGACACCTTCACTTGTGTTCCAGCGCAGCTGACTGGGCTGCCGCCATGACGTCATCGCCGGGGGTGTGGCACGTGTCCCACTGCGGCCAGCTGTTCTTCCCGTCGGCCCGGCTGCCGTCCTCCTGCCCGGCCTGTGGCAAGCCGCTGGCGCCGGACGCCGCCGCCGAGGTGCCCTCTCCGTTCCGCTCGCCGGCGCAGCAGCAGCGGCGCGTGCTGCTGCGGCCCACCGACGGCGACTGGCTGCAATACTCCGGCGGCCACCTGCACGTCGGCGTCACCGACGGCTACGGCAACGTGCTGGCCTTCGACCGGCACGGCCTGCGGCTGCAGCCGGCCGTCCAGTGGCCGCGATGCCTGGTCGTGCGCGTTAAAGGCGCCGACGAGGCAGCCTGGGACCGCGCGCTCTCCGACGTCCGCGACTCCGAGTGGACGCCCCAGAGCTATGACGCCGGGTCGCGCAACTGTTTCACCTTCGTGCTGGCGTTTCTGGCCAGCGTGGCCGGCCTGGGAATGCAGGAGGTGAGCCGGGAGCAGTTCACGCGGGACCTGATTCTGCCAGAGTCGCGGCGGGCCGCCAAGTACCTCACCCTGCTGCGGCGTGCCGCCAGGAGGGGCTGGTACAGACTGGAGGACGAGGCGTGACCGCGGCCGCAGCCGGCTGGCAAGTCCGTGTGTAGAGCAGCGTGTTTGTTAACAGGGCGAATTCGGCTCGCTGTAAGAACTGTGGAACTACCCGGTGGCAGTTAGTCCGGGACTCTTGTGTAATATCTACCTTGTCCACGCGTTTATTGGTTTCTGTCTGGATATTACTTTTTGCCATGGGACGGGGCTTTTTCGTTGTGATACGAGCACACACGCACTCAATGTGTGATTATCGGTGGACAACATAGGGAGTGGTTTTTCCACTATTAGCCAAGTGATACTTTAACTCAGATGGAGAATTATTATATGCGCCAGTGTACGCGGCGCCTTGCGACTTCGTACTTTTTTGATAGCTATTTATCATCTGTTGTGAATACATGTATATTTTAGTTTTTCAAACACATCTTTCACATGGTTGTCGGTATGGCTCACCCACGTCAGGTCTTAGTGCTCCCTATACCATTTCCTCCGTTCGCAGGACTGTGTGCTAAGCGCAGTTGACCATTCCAGGTCAGGACTCCACGCACTGCGATCTTGCTATTTCCCTCGCAAGCAACTTCAGCGACGTAACACCGAACAAAGCTCTCCTCTATATTACGTCTTCAAAACAGCACAGACCATACATGAGTGACTCACTGAACACAATAAATAGTTGCAGTTGCTCTATTAAATTGCCCAATATCTTTGCAAATGAGTTTTCGAACAGGCGCCCAGACCGGATAATATAACACATTAACGCGTTGCAAGCAGTTGCGTAACCAGGCAACCGTTGGGCCATGTTCCCTGTTCGACTTTTTTCAAACATAACAGCGAAATCCTTCGTAGCTATCTGAGTCGCCATGAAACGCCCCATTCAGTTTTGGCTAAGCTGCTACTGCAACGAATGCTACATTTTGGTAAGGCCAAACCATTTATCTTTAAAGAATTGTAATAGTATTCGGTCTTCCGCCAGCTAAACTAACATTTCGGCGGAGCAAGATTCATGCTTTCAAGTTCCGTGAGCCAAATCTAGAGCATAGACGGGAAAAAGGCGTAAAAACTGGTGGTAGGAACCGCGAGTAGAAACAAGCAAACCAATGGAACAAAACCGCATTAAAGTGCAAACTCGCAGGGAAGCCAACCCTCTCGAACGCAATAGCAGAGATCCCCAGAAGAAATCTTGTAAAATGTGGTGATCCCACCTCACTCAAAACTGCGGATGCCGCTGCCAGTCCCATTACACCGAACATAGTGTTTTACCAGCACCATTTTCACAAGCTAAGAAAACACCATGAATTTGGACTTACGCTTACCAGATTCTTTGAAAAGACAGAAAAGCTAGACCAACGCTTCTTGGGGACTCTTAAGGTACCATTGGCATTCTGGTCTTAATGTGTTTGACTTGTATTGTCTCACGGATATGCTTTCGTCAGTTCAAGGGAGTCAACAAACTCAATAGCCAATCATAACAACCATCGCATACCTAAACGCCACACATATCTCGTCCACGCACAAAATGCTTGCGCTTCAGAAACCAGAGGCTTTACACCAAGCGCGTCATATTTAACAACGGGCAGACACGCGGTCTAACCCTCTCGCTCCATTTGACTTCGAACACCACTATACTATCACCGCCGCAAACACGCGAAGAAGCGCAGGCCTACAGAAGAACCCCTCAATTGCCATACGAAACAAGTCCTTTCATGCAACAATTAAAGACTCGCTCCGTGTTCTCTGCGACTATCTGGCGCCTCTTCGCGCGTGAGTGCGGCAGAGGTGGCGCGGGGACCGGCCCCGTCTGTACAACCACGGCACGCTCAGTAGGGCAGCTCGAACTTGACGTTGAGTTGCGCCGACTTGGCCAGCGACACAATGGAGGAAAGCTTGACCGCCATACGCGCCGCCTCGTCCAAGTTGTCTACGGCAATGATGCGCAGGCCGGAGGCAGCGATCAGCGCCTTGGCGTCCTCGACGTTTGTTCCCTGCTCCACATGACAGAGAGAGGGAGAGAGAGGCGTCAGCGATAGCATCAGGGAAGGGACGCCGCTTTCAAAACTGGGTCTGACTGACCTGAGCAAAGATCGTGAAAGACAAGTCCTTTCAAATCTGGAGATACAAGCCGGGTATTAAATGAAATGTGCCATCTTGGTGCAATTCAGACTTTAGTGGTTTAAGGGATGATCAATATTGAAAATAATGGATTTGGCCTTATTTTTCTGCTGAAAAACAACTAGTAAGCCTAATATTTATGTAATCTAATTTTCCTCTGTTAGAGGTAAAAAAAAACTCTGCAAGTCTGCGTACTGCCAAATTGGCGTGGGATCTGTTAATGCTTTGTGCCAGATTGAGCCTCTTTAATTTGCTACAAATGAGGCGTTTGTAGCTTAAAGAGGCAATCATTCAGAACCAGTGACCAGAGTCACGGTACGGCCACCTTATACCATGTGACTTACCGGGGAGGAGATGGTTAATAGGCGGTGATTTTTTTTCTCTGCGAACGGCAAGTGCCCGAACAAATGTAATATTGACAGCATACTTTATCACATTAGTTTCACAGTTCAAACCTGCTTATAACGGTACCACATTCTCATTGCAAGATACCGCTTTTATATTGATCTGCTGTCTGCCGCCGCTGTGCCAACTGGTCTGGGTGGGATCCCTCTGATCCGCAGTGTGCTGCACCACCGACATGGATCCGATCCCCTGACCTGAAGTCTGCCGAGGCACTGACCTGGGTCTGATCCACTGACCTGTGTCCGATCCCCTGACCTGAAGTCTGCCGGCTCTGACCTGGGTCTGATCCACTGCCCTGGGTCCGATCCCCTGCCTTGAAGTCTTCTGTACTACTGCCCTGTGTCCGATCCCCTAACCTGAAGTCTGCCGGCTCTGACCTGGGTCTGGTCCCCTGCCCTGGGTCCGATCCCCTGCCTCGAAGTCTTCTGTACTACTGACATTGGTCCCATCCCCTGACCTGAAGTCTGCCGGCTCTGACCTGGGTCTGGTCCCCTGACCTGAAGTCTGCCGCGCCACTGACCTGGAGTCTGCAGACGATGGGCACCTTCAGCTGCAGCTCCTGGGCGGCGGCGATCACGCCTTCCGCAATGACGTCACACCGCATGATTCCGCCGAAGATGTTTACCATGATGGCGTTCACCTGTGAATCCATGCCGTCAGTCACCGGCCGTGACAAGCCAAATAATCCCTTTTTCAAGATGAGTTCAATGTCGTTTGAAGTTTCAAGATCAGACCATGCGTCTTGGAGTTAAGAAGCACTTAAAACGAGTCTATAGAGTGACCTTTCGAAAATGCCACGGGCTTTTACTCGGGTCACAGCTGGCTGGACGGGGCTAAGATTCTCACAGCTCTGTTCAGTGCCCGAAACTACCGCGGAGTCACAGTTTCAAATTTTCTAGACACGGCGGTGTCAAATTGAAATATTTTTGGTCGCTTTGTCCTGGAATGCCCCAGCATTCACCCAGCACATTCAAAGTCCCACGTCGGCTTTATGTATCTCTGACACTTCATTTTAGACCAAACTTGAAGTAATTGCAACCTCTGGGAAGGTCAACATGAGCGATCAGTATACAATTTACCTCGTCAAAATCATCAACAAGTTTCCCGGCAACCATCATCTTAACCAGTTCTCAACCTTGCAAAATATCGACAACACACACACACCGACACACGTCCATGAACGACACCCCTCTGCGTCTCTGACGCCCGTCTCCCCTCTCACCTGCGGGTCGTCGGTGATGATTTTGAAGGCCTCCTTGACCTGCTCGGCGGTGGCGCCCCCGCCCACGTCCAGGAAATTGGCCGGCTCGCCGCCGCTCAGCTTGATGATGTCCATGGTCGCCATGGCCAGTCCGGCGCCGTTCACCAAACAGCCGATGTTACCTGCCCGCAGGCGGTGGAAAGGTGCTGACGCCGCCGCACCGAGGCTTTGGACCGAGTGGTCTGGTGAAAATCGCCACCAACGCCTACATAGTCGTATGAATCTAGCAGATAGACAATGACAGTCTGTTGCCAAAGTGGCATCCTTTGGTGAACTTAAATTTCGAGCGGATGATTTTTGGTGGTGTGTTTGATTTGGCTGATGCAGCGAGGTGAAAGCCAACGAGTGGGGGAGTCGCGCATGTTCCTACGAAGGAAAACAAGTAGCAATCCGAATAGCGTCTGTTGGCGTTTTGCCTTACGGTAAAAAACGTCAGTGGACGCATCTGACACTACACTTCGGGTTTTTCTATATAACACACTTTAACCGACAATTCTCTTCTCGACGAATTCATTTGACCCCTGTGCACGTTGATTATATGCCATGAAACCCTCTGGCAGGCTGCGACTGTAGCTGCCCAGGCGGCCACCACGTCACCCACCTTCCAGCGCGATGTAGTTGAGGTTGTGCTTGGCGGCCTCCACCTCGCGCGGGTCCTCCTGGCTCCAGTCGCGCTCGGCGAATATCTCCGGCTGGCGGAACTCGGCGTTATCGTCGAACCGCATCTTGGCGTCCAGGCAGAACACTGGAAAGGGACGCGTCAGCTCATGGTGCTGGCACAGGACGGGGCGATGGCACCCGACACAGGCTCGGCCAGCACGTCATACCAACGGCGGCACCACACCAGTCAGGGGAGAGACACCTGAGACGAGTTCAAAGCCGTCAGATCGCTTACACTTAGGGCGTAGAATAACGTGCAGGTTTCCAATGTTAAACTGTAAATGCAGCGAAAACGGGCCACGTCTGCCCTGGACGTTGGGTAGTCTGCAAAATATTACACCCGAATACGCAAAAAAGAAACAAAAGTTCTCGCGCCAGCGCCAAAGCTTAGCAGAAAATGCAGCTCCAAACTTGACTTCCCCGCCAATATTACGGAAGCGGTTATTTTATGCTTTAAAATGGCTTCTTATTACTTAATTTGTGAATTACACAAGGAAAACAAGCAGGTCTTTTACAAAATCTAAAGGAATAATTTTACCACGCATTCCTTCGTAATCAATTTTTTTAGTCAGCCAATCACCTCCATGCTTCGAATACATACATGCAATCTGGTTACCTATACTTTCTAAATGAGATGGACCATGCCGAACTTGGTGAATTACAAAAGGCCGCCTGTTCAGCCTTTCCGAACACTTCTGAGAATCGTTAACTACAGACACCTTAAACAAAACTGGAACAAAAGCCTCCACCACGATTTTGTCAATGATTCATAAACCAATCGGCCAGGCGCCGTTTCCTTCATATTTGGCCATATAATTACAGTAATTGCGAACGTTTGACTTCAATCACCATTAGCATGTGCTGCACCATTGCCCTAAGAACAGAATCAAGAACGCAACGAATTGAAAGGTCTACCGCACAGAAAGACCTACCGAGGGTGCTGGTAGGTGCCAGGAACCGCACAAATTTGGCGGGTTCCTCATGCAAACTAGCGCAACGTGGCTAATGCTGTCCAGCAGAGCACCGTGAAGCTTCCCGGTCAACAGACCATACAACGGGAGGACGTGACTAGCTACGGGACAACAACCAGACAACTCACGACCGGACGTTCTGCCCCAGACCGTTGCCACGGTACAAACAAGTACTAGCACTTGTGGCTACGGTGCCTCGGAAATAAACGCCCTGATTCCATCATTTTGAAGATCAACGGAATCACTTCTGATCGTTCCCGGGCCTAACAAGACTGGCTCAGATCCACAGAATGTGGACTTGTGACATGCTGAACCTGTAGATAGTAGATCATTGCACTCCCAATAAAGAAACAGAGAGTGGCGTGACCCTTTAACTTGTAGCTTACAGTTCCTATTCTATCCCATTAAGTTACTGAAGATGCACTAAACGGGTTAGGGGAGTTCAGTGACTCCTCTCTACCTATTAAAGAGGTTCCGAATAAAAACTCGGGACGTCCCCATGACGGAAGCGATATATCTAATACACACACATATATATATATATATATATATATATATATATATATATATATATATATATATATATATATATATATATATATATATATATATATATATATATATATATATATATATATATATATATATATATAATACTTAAGGCCACGCCAGTCTCTGAGGTCACATAGCGCCAAAGTCGGTGCGATATTTGCTGTTCGAAAGATAGGCGTGCTGAGGGAAACATGCCTTAAATGCAGACCCTGGGGACAAAGGACGGAGAAACACCGATCCTACAGTCACACAGGTATGCGGCTAAAGGGATGTGAACTCACGTTTTCCGGGATCGCCAGGTTCTGAAAAACAGAACGTTACCGCTGAGATCCATTTAATTCAACGTCAGTTTTACCTTCATGCCACACTCGTCGCATTTCCCCGTGTTATCCGTGGCATTTCAACCTTTTTAATTATAAATATGAGCCGCAGTTCAGCAAAAGTGAGCCAGAGAGGCACAAGAGCTACGACTAATAGTACTTCAAGATCAGCGATTGTGTATTATTCCATTCTTCCATCAATGAAGACTTGGCCCAGGACTACAAAGGTAAAAAGAAAACGTTATGACATCTTCCCACGAATCAAACTTCGAAAGCAAAACTGCCTTTAAGCTCTTACCAATCTGAAGCCCAATTTCCGTAATTGGAAAACAGCAGTTCAGGTTTGTGTCCAAAAGACAGATATCGAGGAGGTGCTTATGCTCCGTCAGTAATGCATGCTACACATGAAAACAGCGCGGGCTTGAAATCGAAATTATCGAACCATGTGTGGAACACCAGCAATAAATAAATATATCGTTACCAATTCCCATACAGCACCATAAAGCATATACCCAACACTTTCAAAGCTCACATTCCATTACGGTGTTACAGAATAGTTATCAGTTTTTACCCGTGATAAGTGTTAGATTCCCGTCCGATGCGTGCGAAGAAACTATCAACTACTCCCACCCCGGGAAGCAGAAGTAGTGGAATTGTGCCGGCTCGGCTTCCGATTGGGAAATGTCTTTCCTGTGCTTGTCACCAGTGGTGCATGCGAGAGCTACGCTTTTTTACCCACTAAATACCCGACACCTGATATGTGGGAGATTATGAGAGCACCGGTTTCCACTTGGTTCACCCACATTTGGCTAGAATGTGACATTAAGTAACGCTGCCTATATATCTCAGTAATTTATTTTGTTTCACATTTTTTGAGTGTCAAAATTCCAGGGGACCAGAACGGGTTTTCCCCAGGAGATGCCAGAATTGCGGTTTCGCAACTAAGAACTGCACAGTATTGGCACTGTATATTAGGGTGTTTCAGCCCACTATAGTAAAATTTTGTTTGTTCGGAACGAAGTCATATCGACTTTCCCCCAGCTCTATACGTAAAACTGAATCGATTGACACCCTTAAAAGCAAAATAAAAGGACATTTAGAGGTCGCGCACTTTTATCACCAAAAACCATTACACTTGAAAGAGGCGCATTCTTTCTTGGTGCGCTTGGGTAGAGCCCTCCGATGGAGTTCCACCACCTGGAGTAGGGACTGCTTCTGCTTCTCGTCCTGGACAAATCCGTTGAACCTCTTGATGAGGGCGATCTCCCTTTCCCGCTGTTTTTGTCTTGAGTCGAAAGTTAAAGTCATTGTGGCGTCCCATTTGATATAATGATCCTTCCCATATGCAGAAGGAGTATCGCAACAGATTCGACGCATATGTTCTAAATTCAACGTAAGAACATATTTTAAGCCACATCAAACGATCAAACAATTACTGGTCAAACCAAAGGACAGGACAGACAACCGGAAAAACCAGGCCCAGTATACAAGATGGAATGTAATGACTGTCCAAAAATATACAGTGGAGAAAGCAAAAGGATGATGGAAGTCCGACAAGACGAACACCGAAAATCTCGACAAAAACTAATCTGAGGGTCAATTGACGAGAGAGCAGCGGAGGCCACAGCGGAACATTCATTCAAGAAGGATCATTATATCGTGTTCGTGTTTTTCGCTTAGTTAGGTTCATGTCAAAGTGTTATCTTCATCTCCCTTGAAAACGGGTGCGGGATGCTCCCGAAATTGGTCGGGTTTTATACTCAGGCTAGTCATTGTGCAGCAATAAATGTTTTACTTAATTTGAAGAATATTTCAGATGTGAAATAGAAAACCAAGCAAAAAGAAAACCAGCGCCAGTATCAGTGTGGAAATGTGTACATTCATAGGCGTAGGAATAGGGGGCAGGGGGGCCATGTCCCCAGTGGCGGATCCAGGGGGGCAAAAAGGCAATTGCCCCCAAACGGAAAAGCTCGGGGCAAAACTATGCTTTTGCCCCCACCCAAAGCGATCGACCTCCTTTTCCCCCGACTCCTTTTTAGCTTGTAAGCAAGATTTTGGTGCTTCAACTTTCAACTTCAAACAGAATTAGTGAAGTTTAGTGTAAATGTTGGGGCTTGGATAGGAAAAAGTATCTTGAGTCCATATTTTTCACCCCGTGGCGTTTTTTGCGTTTCGTCTCCAGTTCCCAAAATCCTACCGAAAAGGCATATTGTAACGTAATTTTGCACTGCGCGACGTTTTTTTTTTGCTTTTCGACTTAGGTTTGCCCCTCCCAAACCATCCGGCTAGATCCGCCATTGCATGCCCCCCAATATTATTGATTCTTAACCCTTAACCCTATGGTGTTGACTGGAAAGAAATGACTTCCAAATGCACCTTGGCCTCCCCAATATTTTGGACGTTCCTACGTTTATGTGTACATTTGAATACATTTGATAAAAAAAAAGCTGCAAAAGTGCGCGACCTCTAAATATCATCGAAATACATGGAAATTTCGCACAGAAGCTTGTAAGCAGATGAGGTTTGAGGGGAACATCGATATGCGTCGAAATATTGCATTTTGGAACAATGAAACACCCTACTGTATATGTATGTTTTCATTATATTATTTCGGGAGCCATTTCTCTAAAATAACTACAAATAAATCACCCAAGGGGACGTTTAGCGCAAAACTGGTATTTACAGTTTCAGCAAAAACAAACTCCTGCTTAACGGTGTCACAGCACCCAAGCTGGAAAAGACAAGATTGTATAAAAGGTGAGCATACAATTCTATCCATATGCGTCTACCGCAATCCCAAGATAAGATGTGTATCGAACTTTAAACTTATTAAAAAAACTCCCGGTATCCTGTAAAAGGGTGAATCAAATCAAGAGACAAGTGCAGTAACTCTTACGTCACCCTGGCTTGCGAATGAGTTTGCTCCAACTGCTTGGGCGTCCCCGCCCAAGTCCACCAGTTGACTCACTGGCACCAAAGGTGTCCTCAGCGAGAGGGTTGATCTCAATCATGGAGGCATCGGTGTCCACGAAAAGGTTGTAGATTTTCTGCAGGATTTTGATGGTTTCCTCTTTACGTCCGCTCAGTCCGATAGCATCCACGATGTTGCCCGCCTTTTCATCCGTCAGACCTGTGAGGGACAGGGAACACTTATAGCACCTGATACTCGATCGGAACAGGATAATAGGACTGACACATGGGGCTACAAGGAAAAAGAAACGTGCATTACACGTGGGCTTTTAGCCAAAAAAATATATTTGTTTATTTGTTTATTAGAGGTAGATGAGTGTCGGGGCAAGGGCCCAGTAACAGTTAAAGCCGAGACAATAAAAAGCAAAGCCATTACAACACAGTACGATACAATTAAGACACCATAAGATACATTTCAAGAGGAGAGAATCTGGGAAATACATATCCACCATGTATCTGTGAATGCGAGTATCTGTGAAGCGAGTCAAGGCGACATCCCACCCCAAAGAGCAGAGCTTGGCTACCCTTGGTCGACTTTGGCCAACTTGCTCAAAAACTTTTTCGATTCTACTCGTCATTACCCTCTCCTCCCAAAATCTTTTGGATCCACCCCTACCTCTGTCACTGTTCTAAAATGAAGGTATATTGGATTACCTTCGAAAATGTCGACGGGTTCCTTGTGAATGGCGTCAGGGTCCACCTCGGCCACCTCCTCGATGTTGACACCGCCCTGGTTAGAGGCGATGATCACCGGACCCTGCAAGAAAAGAAGTATTTCACAAACCCTATCTCAGATTTACGGGAGGCTGCCAAACAAAAAGTACGACCGGATCCGTACAGTAACAACGCACCAGGTCCAAATTTGGAAGCTCAGGACAATCTATGCACTCTTCGAGCCACAACTGATTGGCATCTCAAGGTTACGACTAGGTTAAGTTGGCAAAAGTCCAAGGCGTTAACGTAATATTGGAGACATTTCGGCAGTACAACAGCCTTAATTTTAGACCTTGTGGGGGGCAATAGTTAGGTTTTCATTTTCATTTGGATGTCATAAAATAACCGTACGCATGGACATTTCCGACAGGACAGGTCAAAAACATAATATGGAGCACACAGGGCCACAGTATGATGATCCTTCAAATCGACAGTCGGGCGGGCTCCTTGCCCTGGAAGCCAGTAAAGCCGTGAATAATTTTGCGGTCCCACGGAAGAAAAGCGTAAGTCACATTTTCGATTTTGCATTTTTGATACCACTCGCTGCAAAAAGACGAGCTGCATCTGCTGATTACATGATTTTAAAAAATCCCTCAAAATGTTAAGTTATATCGTCTTTTCAAATTACTCCCAGGGCTCCGCCAATGTTAAACAAAATAAAAAACGCCATATTGTAAAATACACCGAATGCGACGTACGTTTTTCTCGCAATGGACGACATTTAGGCCAGTTTAAGGATAACCTCCGAGAACATAGACCACCGTTTAATCCACTCCCGCTAACATCGGATCCGCTGCCAACGCCCATGTCCATGGAGATCAATGGCAGTATTCAAACATTTCAAAAGGTCACCCACGGAGGTTAATTTTGTTTCACTCAGAATATCATGAAAACGAGCGATTCATCCAACGATAAACAAAGAAGAAGCAGTTAACCCAAATAAACCCAAGAAAACGGAGCATAAAATCCAGTTTAGTAAAATTTGCCATGAGTTTCACTTCCTGTGCTTGAACGTCACCAATGAAAAGAAAAGCATAGACATGTGACCTCTTCCTCAGCAGAAAAGGTGGTTGCGCGCGCAGTAGAGTATTTCCTGACGCAGTGGCGGGGTATTTATATCTCGTGTCGCTGCATCCTGGCCTCCTCCTGCCCCTTCACTTGGCACCTGTCCAGACCACGCATTGTGGCGTGGGTGTATCAGATCAACTAATGGAAAGAGAGCGCGGATACGCAAACGGATACGTAACTAAGCCTTGGCTCAACGCAACTTCAAAACTTCCCGTGTTGTATATAATAGGTGACAGTAGGTTCAGATTCACAAAATTGAATTGTTCCCAGTTGCAGCTTCGGGCGGCCCGAGTTGCTACCTAAATGACACCTAAAACTGAACATTCCAGGCTGCTTGTACTGGAACAAGCATAAGGAATTTTCTACCCCGCGCTGCATATTCTGCGCCTCTACTCACAGCAAACGAGCGGTCCAACATGATGGCGACGTAGAACTCTTTGCGCGGGAACTTCCGCTCGCAGATCAGAACTTTGTTGCAGATCTGGCCCTTTTCCCCCGTTTGTTTTGTTACTAGTTTGTGTCCGATCATTTTTGACGCCGCCTCTTCCGCCTCCTCAGGACTGGAGGAACAAACAGCATTGATGGTCACAGATGATCAATCGTCCAGCGATAAGAACTGCACATAAATTCTACGACTTGATCATAAAGGCAACATATTTACATAAATATACAACTAGCACTCAGTCTTAGAACCCTGTCTGGATCACCAAACGTACTTTATTCTTCATGTTCTCACGACGTTGGTTTGAAGTTAAAACAAAATAAATTTCACTTAAAAAAGACAAGCCTGTAAACATAAACAAAAAGCCATCCATCCCTGCCCGCTGACTCACGTGAAGACGAGTTTGACACCGCCGCGGGCGCCATTCTTCCAGACGCCCTTACCGCGGCCGCCGGTCAGCACCTGCGCCTTCACCACGCTGTCGGTGGAGGCCAGCTGCGCCGTCTTCTCGCCGGCCTCGGCAGCGTCCAGGCACACGTAGAAGTCCGGCACCGGCACCTGGGCGTTGCGCAGCAGCTGGAAGCTGACATGCTCGTGCACGTTCAGGTGGCGTCGCTGCTCGGTCCGGGGGTGGCTGCAGGATCCAGCCAACACCTGTGGCAGAGCGCGGCAGCTGCTGGGACGGCGCTGGATGCAAAAGCTGGGTGCATCGGCGGAGGGGTAGTGGCTTAAAAACGCTTTATATTACAAGAATGGAGCAGCGAGTAATGCCTAACGGTGTGTATTGTATGCTCATTGTCCAAAGGGATACGCAAAATGTTTCTTAAAGGGAATGCTCCACTTTTAATTATGATTGAGGAAGGAATATCGATGATGATACCAGGTTAAAGCGAGTCACTGATCACAGCTATTGTAATGCAGATGCCAAAACATGGTTCATAAATTGAGAGAAGAAAGGGTATATTTTATTTTGAGCAATTTAAAGGGAATGTGGCACCATGGTGCAA
This sequence comes from Lepas anatifera, assembly GCA_034440635.1. NCBI lineage: Eukaryota > Metazoa > Arthropoda > Thecostraca > Lepadidae > Lepas > Lepas anatifera. Next base: position 9,562 of record JAOTON010000770.1, on the reverse strand, counting down.
TACCGGGCTGTGGTTGTTTTAGGGGCAATCGACGCTGAAAACGATGGACTTGGTCTTATTTCTGCCGAAAAATACTAATAGGCCTAATATTTAATTTTTCTCCGTTAGCCATAAAGAAAAAAAGTCAAAAGTCATAAAGTATGAAAAATAATAGTCATTAAGTATAAATATAAATAAATAAATAAATAAAGTCATAAAGTATGAATACATATGAAGCTTCCTTAGCTAAAGTGGCTTAGGAACCAAAGAGAGAGGCATTTACCACTTTCTCCAATTTTTCTTGATACATTCAAACATATTTGAGGTTTCAAACAAGTCAATACAACAAGTTATGCACATTTATAATCGACAGTACCCACGTCACGTTTAGAACGTGGGTTTTAAATATATCCAAGAAATCAAAATTTGTCTCCGCAACGCGGCTTGAGGCATGACGTCCTTTCCTAAAATTGCCTCATAGCATGTAAACACTGGGAAGACGGTGCCGGTAGGGGGTGAACTTGCCCTTTCTCTGCGAATGGTAAGTTCTGGGACAAATAAAATATCAAGCAAGCGGTTTCTTGGCAGGCTATCGCAGTTGAAGCCCAATTATGAATAAGCCACATTTCGTTTAAATGGTGAAAACAAAATGTTATTTCCAGATTTCTGGACTTCAATTGTCCATAAACAGTCCTTGTTGGAAATTTGACAAAGGTGAATATTCCTTTCAAAGGTCAGACTACCTGTCTTAAATGATTCAAATCAAATCTAAAGCTGAATCCAACCAGAATTTGCAACCAAACTCATGGGAATGGAGACAAAAAGGTGAGATTATCCAATGAAAACATGTGATGTTCAGCTACTCTATGGAGGGCAAGACAGGGAGAGAGGTAATAACAACATTAAATGGAACCCTAGGTGACTGAAACTGAAAATCCTGTACCCTATGGCATCCCAGATTTTGGGAGAATTAGGATGGCATGATGTTTCTCCAATGTCCTGTGCAAATCCAAGAAAATGCCATGGATATGAATCCCCAAGATGTAGTTACACATTTATTAAACATCAACATTATCACCACATTCTGTCACTCAAAAATGAAGCCCATCCACCTATACACAAATTAACAGCATCCTTGGCAACCTAACATAGCATGTATGCTGTTGCCTTCTTCACTTCTACAGCCAGAACTTCCTCAACAGAGGTAACATTGATGTGATACCAAAGAGCTGCTTGCTGGTTCCAAAAGGCAGTGTAGTAGGTAGATGGTTTGGGCACTGTCATGGTATACAAATAAGAGCAGGCTTTGAGAGTTGAGAGGAAAATTATTATCAGAAAATTCATTGGGAGAAGTAACTCTACTCTTTCTTGTCCTTTAACATAAGTGCAAAATAGTTCACTCTTTCCAAACTCAGTCAATGTAGGAACTTATGAACAGTGTGCTTTTAACATCAAAGCAAACAAAATTGACTTTCTGTCATGCTAGAAAAAGTGCATCCTCTTATATTTTTGTATTTTTATATCCTCTTGTATACATTGTTTATTTTTGGTGTGATTTTGCATTGAATGCATTTTTCTCCTTTTCATACTAGCTATTACCTAAACAGCACCTGTCCAAGTGACTGGTATCCTTCAACATACAATCATATAGACACAAGAGAACCATTAGAAGAGAAAATTGTAAACAAATCAAGTAAAATACAAAGCACAATTACATTCATGCAAACTGCAACAGATGAGGAAGAGGATGCACATTGCTGAAAGGTTTTCCTTTCTACATTACAATATTACTTTACAATAATACTTTTGATGCTCTCTTAGCTAAAGGCTTACCTACTAAGTACGTTAAAATATTGAAGCAATGGTACTGCTCCCAAAATGTGGCAATCCAGTGGGATAAGGTACTTTCAGAACCTTTCACAGTTAATAATGGAGTCAGGCAGGGTGGTTGCACCTCTCCTCTCCTCTTCAGTATCTACATTGATAGTTTGCTTGATAAAGTACAGTCATCGAGATTAGGATGTCACATCAATGATTGTGCTGTTAACGTTCTTGCTTATGCTGACGACGTTGTCTTGTTATCTCCAACACGACATGGCCTACAGGAACTAGTCACACTATGTGAAAACTTTGCCGTTGGGATGGATATGAAATTTAATGTAAAAAAGACGGTCTGCATGATGTTTCACGGTAAGAAGATGCGACATCTCTTTGGTCCAGGTAGCAGGACAACCAGCATTGTGTTAGACGGTACCCAGCTTAGTTGGGTCGAGGAATTTAAATACCTAGGCCACATTTTAACTCCGACTCTTTGCGATGCATCAGACATATCTAGAGCAATAAGATCAGTTTACTTTAGCACAAATAGACTGAAAGCTAAGATTGGCTATGCAAATAAAAGGACACTTGCTAAATTGTTCCAAATTTACTGCGGGCACCTGTTCGGTAGTGTTCTTTGGAACATTGAAAACTCTAAAATGGCTCTCCGGAAATTTAGTGTGGCTTATCACTCCTGCATCAAGCGACTGCTTGGTAAGCCGCTGCATCATAGCAACCATATTATCTGTGACGAATTTGATATTTTTACCTTCGCACTACAGGATGTAAAAAATAAGCTACTGTTTAAGAAAGCTCTTTCCACAAGTAACAACTCCATTTTAGCTACTTTGAGGACTAGCAAAGTCTCTCTTGAAGGAATTTTAGCCCAAAATTGCTTGTGTATTAGAAGAAAATATGGCCTCTTGGAATTAGATTTGGATAGTAGCTCCTACTCAGACATTAGGCGTTGCTTGAGAGGTATGATATCCCACAAAGCTGCAGAAATCAAAGAAGGCATTGGCTGATTAATGTCGATTAGGGCTGCCTCAAACAGTGTTTTAGGCAAGTATTATGTATTATATAATGTTTTATGTGTATTTGCCTGATGAAATCTGATATGCACGTGTACTGATATGTGATGTGTATGTGAATGCATGTGTGATATACACCATGAGTGTGAAATAAACATTATTATTATTATTATTATTATTATTAAGAGCAGATGCTTCACATGTCGAGTCTAACATGTGGAGCCAAAAATCCTGACAATTTCCATTATTTCTCTGAAAAATGTACAATGAGCTCATTATTTTCATTTTTAAAATGCTCCTCCAAGGTAAAAAATAAAACTCTGCCTGTGGATGACCTCTTGATCTAGCAACAACTACCATATTCAATAGGTTCAAGGGCTTCAATTCGTTTATTACTCACTGTGCTGTCAGCTCTGTCATCACAAAAACAGCCAACAACTGTGGCCGCCTGGCTGGGGTACATTGATTTGAAGTACATTTCAGGTAAGCTTTTAGCTTTTCTTCACAGAAATTTTGACTTTCAAGACAAATGATATAATTGAGTACCAGATTTCTGGGCATGCTTTGAAACTTGGCAATCTCAGTTAAACTCATGTTATAAATGTGCCACATTCCCTGTAACCAGTTCATTTCCAGTGAAGAGGATAATTTGGAAGTTACAGGCTCCATAAGCCAGTGTGCAAGGTATGGCATTTTCGACGAGATCTTGCTTACTTGCTGAGATATGTCTTCTCCTTGTTTTTTCTTTTGTTTTTGTTTTGTATTTGAATTGGCTTGGTTTGTTCCTCCTTATTTTCGCTTAGTAATGGTTTCGTTAGACTAAACAACTCAACATATGTGGGTCCGCTACTGATCTATTGTACTTATCTATTAATAATTTAACTACGTAGATTTGTATTTGTTCCTGTCTGTTTTGTTTGCACTCAACTTTCACTTGCTTGCAAGTGTGTTTTGGCATTATATTTTCTCCTCAGTTCGTTTGTTCTGTTTCGTTTGTTTTTGTAACGGCTCTTCTCATTTTCGTAATCTAACTACGTGCTCGCTTGCTTCCTTTTGTTTGTTGCTGTATACCTATGTCTTCCTTTTGTTGCTCCTTATTGCTTTGCTCTGCTCATGTCATCTTTTGCTGTTCTGTTCTCTTACTTCTGTTCCCTATCATTATGTAAAAATGAAATAAAAAGATGATGATGATGATGATGATCTCGTCGGTGCATGTGCTCTTGGAGACTGGAGTGAGTGGTGCAAATTTTATCAGCCTGGTGCAAATTTGCGAGACTGGCATGAGGAAGGTGACACTTAAACCAAACAAATAATGACTGAATGGTTATTAAGACACAGGAGGGGGCCTTATAAAAAGTCCTTTACTAAGTAACTTATAACAGAGGTAGCATTGCATTGTGTGGGTAGGAATGGGTGTATTTTTCTCCCTGGTATGAGGCAGATTGGTGTGAATTGTTTTATGCTGGTGGTGCGAGAATTTTAGATGGCTGGTGCTACTCGTCTGGCCTGCTGCCATACTTTGCAGACTGGTCCATAAGGGCCTCGTTGTAGCTTTCTCAGCTTCAACTTCACTTCTTTAGGCAGTGATAAAAATCAAAATATAACTTAAGGGGGAAATATTTAAGACGCATAAATCTGGGAATGATCATAAAACTGATAAGCATTTTCCAATAATTTTAGGTCTTTTTAATATAGAGCTGACTGCGCCACTACTGCCTCCCCGGAATAGAACGTCTTTTAACGACCAACCACCCAGCTACGTTCTGCGTGAGTTGGAAATCATATACAAATTTTAAAACACAATCGAACCTACCCTCTTCGCAGCGTGGTGCCAAAGTTTTTCGACGCCAATAGCTCCATTCCGCAACGCAGACGCCATGATGCCAGAAAAATATTTTTTGCCGAAGAAGTCACATGTGAAAACATTGTGATCAGCTGATTTTGGTGACATCATTCAAATATTACAAACAAAATTTGTAATAAATTTGTTTTTAAAATTTTTTAATATTTTTTGTTTATTCAGTATGTACAATTAAGACTGTACTAATTTTTGGTAAGGGAAAAATTACAAATGTATATTAATGACGTCATCAAATATAATTGATGATTTTCTTAGGTTCCGGACATTTTGGCCAAGCTTAAAATAAAATAAATAAAAAGTGATTGTGGTGCACGAATCGACGAATCGAATCGGGCGTGTGTGATGCAAGTAGACGCGGGTTTGGATGAGTGTTGTATGGCTTTGTATGAAAATATCACAGTGCTTCTTCATTACCAGCATCCAAAGCTACTTACTCTTTTACCCAGTGGCGGCGGATGCTAATTTCGGTTGGGGGGCAAGCATATTCCGCGGGGCCCCCTGGACGGTGGGCCCCCCTGGACGGTGGGCCCCCCCTGGACGGTGGGCCCCCCTGGACGGTGGGCCCCCCTGGACGGTGGGCCCCCTTTTTCGATATTGGTCATGATATGGGCAAAAATACCTGCATTTCATTAATGTCTTGAATTGCCCCTTGCTCGACCATTGCATTTACCCATGCTGGTTGAATGGGTAGCTTTAACTCCCCCACGGGCCGGGCGGGGCAGATTCTCGACTCGGGACATCCTAGTAGAATCTTGGTAACGATATCCGTCATTTCGAGCACTGGATTTCTTGATTGGTGGTACATCCGACCAGGAGAGATCCCTTGAATGGGTGGATGGATGAATGGCCCCAGAGAAAACTTGTCGGTATGATCGGCCCAGAAACGGATCTTATGTATGTAGGTAAATGCCTAAATTGCTCTTTGGAGGTGGGAGGGGCTAACCACCGCTCTGGAAAAGCTTGTTTCTCTGTACACGATGAATTTTGGGACGCAAACGGCATGAAACATTTTGTTCATGCCCAAGAATAGCAATGTACCTATTGGTTAAAATTCCACAAAGCATTCTAAAAAAGATTCCTACTCAAAGGATTGTCAGATGTCATGTATGTCATTGAGTTTTATAAATAAGCCTCCCACTCAAACTTTTCCGGGATATGGAAGTGCTTTCGATTCAAAAAGATTATTTCAGCCTAACTTTTGTATGCAAGTAAAACAAAATGCTTCCAGAGCCTCACGAGAACACGGACAATATGAAACGCTTTTTTAGCTGACTGTGAATAATGTCTCATTCTTTGAGTAGCTAGCAAGTACATTTCATGCCGTGCTTCACTAAAAACGTATCTTCAAATTGGTCAGGTTAGAATTATATTTGCAGCAGGTCTGGAAATAGGCAGCAGCGCTGTTCTGCGTTGCTTTCTCTCCCAATTATCAGAGGTCAGTGGCTCACTATCGTGTGGAAACGTCGACAGTGGTAGTTTTTTTCACTGAGGACAGAGCTCCTTGCAAAAACCACTGACTGGTGAATATCCTTTTAAATTATGCTACAATGTATCGTCTACACTGACATCGAACACGAATCATCAGCATCTAGGCCCACATGTATTTCCCGGATGGGAGCCAAACGGAAAGGCGCAGAGCATCCTGGGGGGTAAGCTCCAGCTCGGCACTGCTCTACGATTGCTGTTGATGGCACCATTGACTAGCACTGACGTCGGTCATGGCATGAAACTGGAAAGCCCGGTGCTGCTAAGAGTGAAACAACATTTGAGTGCCGCTGGTACAAGCCTCGCCTGCTGAGACAGTGCAACAGAGCCAACTGAAACGTGCACTGATGCAGGAGCGATGGCGATGAGGAGAGATCACCCACAGGAGCGGAACAAACAGGACTCGACATCACTGCCGCGCAATGAAACGTGCTAGATCATTGAAATAAAGTCACCGCCCTCAACCACGGCACGACGTTCTTGGCTTCTCTCAACCAATCCAGATCACAACCAAATCACTGCTGATAATAACGAGCCAGTCTGTAGCGACAAAGTCAAAGATTCCAACATCGGCGGAAATCGAATAAAAGCTGCATGAACCCAACACAAATGGATTAGCATAATTGGTATCTGAACCATGTCGCGTGACAGGCCAGCGAAAACCAAACTGCACTCTCTTTCTTAATACCCCTACGTGCGCCCCGATGGAGTCAAGACCGATATAACCCACCACCAAAAAATAATCCGCGGTCACAGCAACGACACCGCCGGATCCATACCATCAGAACCCGATCACGGGATGGCATCCGAATCGGAAACAAATAGACTGAGTAAGAAGTTCTAAGCCACAAAGGACGCCACGAGAGGCACCACTCTAAAACGGAGCAGCCTCAACAGCAGCTACCGGGCGCAGCACAACCAAGAAACAAACCTTGCTGAAGCCAGGACCGGAAACCTGGTAAGCAGCCGTGGCCTAGACGTCGATCCAAAACTGAACACCAGAAACCAACCCGTGGAATCAACCTCGGTCCGTAAAATGCCACACAGCTCACAGGAGAGCGGCAAATAAGCAATTGACTAAATTCAAACCACACGATCTTCCAACTGAACACAAACGGTATGGAGCCGAAGTGTAGGATTTGTGAAAAAGAATTAAAAGAAAAAAAAAAAAAATTAAAAGAAAAAGAAAAAAGAATCGGCCAGGAGGATAATCAAAAAGAATTAAAAAAAGTAGCCAGTAATGTGGGTTGTTTGTGTTTTCAGTCATTCTTCTAATGATGAGCATTGAGCATTCATAGCAGAAATCAGGCAAGCAGTGGCGGATGTGCCCCGGTGTTTAGGGTGGGCAAACAGGCAATCATCACTCGTGAAAAACTGCTCGTAAAAAAACATCATGCTTCTTCAGAAAATACACATGAAAAATAGGTTGGTCGGGAGAATACTTTCTGCCCCGATCCTTCCATCTCTGGATTCGCCACTGTGAGCATTGAGATCTTTGAATGGATCCTTATACGAAAGTTTATTGGACCAGGACCTCCAGGCGAGGAGCTGGAGAAAAGGAGAGCTGATGGTTCCCTGTGGGAGTCTGGTGGGGGTCCAGGGAAAATAATATGTTGGTGGTTCCCCAGCCAGGGAGTTAATGGGCCTCAGGCTTGAGATTGGTGGGACACGCAGACTGGTGCTTGTCGAGGCCCAATCAGCATCAGATGTAAAGCTAATGGACCCCAGTCAAGAAGCTAATTTGGTCCCTAGCCTAGAAGCTTGCTCGGCCTCCGGTCGAGAACCTGCTGGGGGCCACCTACGAAGTTTATGGCCCGAAGAGGTAAACTACTGGGGCTCCATTAGGAATATCGTAGGACCCGAAGCGGGAAGCTTGTGGGCTCCATAGACGGTAAGCTCATGGTGCACTTAGCCTGGAAGTGTGAGGGGCCCCCAGAAGGAATTTTGATGGGTCCAAAGCGGGAGTATGGTGGGACCCCACCTACGAAGCTTATGGGCCCCCAGAAGAAATCTGGTGGGGCACCAGTGGGAATATCACAAGGGGCCCCCATCGGGAAACTGGTGGGCCCACATCCATAAAGTATATGGCCCCTGAAGCAGAGGGAATCTAGTAGAGCCCCTGTGAGAATGTCGTGGGCCCCATCCGGAAATTGGTGGGGTACCTACCATCCACAAGTCTTTGGGTCCCAGAAGGAATCTGGTGCGGGCCCCATCTGAGGCCCCATCCACGAAGTCCTTGGGGCCCTTATCGGGAGACTGGTGGGCCCGACCCCAGAACATTTATGGAACCCCAGAGGGAATATAGTAGAGCCCCTGTGAGAATGTCGTGGGCCCCATCGGAAAATTGGTGGGCCCCATCCACGAAGTCTTTGCGCCCCCAGCACTGGCGGATTCAGGGGGGCGGGGGCAAAATAGGCATTTGCCCCCAAACCGCCCGATTTTTGCCGATTTTTTGCCGGTTTTCTTTAAAAACCATATGTTTTTCCCCGATTTTAGGTCCCTTTGCCCCCCCAAACCGTCGGCCTGCATCCGCCCCTGGCCCCCAGAGGGAATCTGCTGTGCCCCCATGGGAATGTCGTGCTCCCATCGCGCAGGAAACTGGTAGTGCCCCACGCACAAGATGTATGAGTGGGGGCCCCCGTAGGAATTTCGTGGGCCCTTCTCGGGTAAATGGTGGTACCCCATGCACAAAATGTATAATTTTGGATGGGCCCTCTGTAGGAATGTCGTGGGCCCCCATCGGAGCTAGTGGGCACATCCACGAAGTCTTTGGGCTCATATCGGGGAACCGATGGGCCCCCACCCATACAATTTATGGGCATAGAGGAAACTGGTGGTCCTTACATTTATGGGCCCCCAGAGAGGGAATCTGGTAAAGCTTCAGTGGGAATGTCGTGGGCCCCATCGGGAAATTGGTGGGCCGCATCCACGAAGTCTGGGCCCCGAAAGGGAATCTGGTGGGCCCCCGTGGGGACATCGTGGGTCCCCATGGGGTAACTGGTGGGCCCCCCTAGGGATATCGTGGGCCCCCATTGGGAAACTGGTGGGCTGCACTCACAAAATGTATTATTTTGGGTGCGGGCCCCAGTAGGGAATGTTTTGGGCCCCCATCGGGAAACTGGTGGGGCCAAATCCACGAAGTCTTTGGCCCCCAGAGGGAATCTGGTGGGGTCCCCGTGGGAATGTCGTGGGCTCCATCGGAAAATTGATGGGCCCCGTGCACAAAATGGATGTATAATGGTGGGGCCCCACTCACGAAACATATGATTTTGGGTGGGGCCCCGTAGGAATATCGTGGGCCCCCATCGGAAAACTGGTGTGGCCCCATCCACGAAGTCCCTGGGCCCCCGGAGGGAATCTGGTTGGCCCACGTGGGAATGACGTGGGC